>OZ005657.1:256768326-257113326 GCA_963930645.1 Salticus scenicus
AAGTGAAAGAATATTCCAGAATCTATCCCAATACTAGAACTGGAGTTTCACAACATGTTGTTTCTCATCTATAATATTAAAACACAAAGCATATTCTGTAAGACCAAAATCGTACGATCTGGGCATGCACAAGAAATTTTTGAACCAATTCGGAAGGGAATATTCCTTTCGCTTTATGCAGTGCATTACGAATACCGATGATAACGATTGAGCAGACGACATGAATACGACGTATTTCATTCACATGTCAATTGCAGACGCTAATTAAAACTCAATCATAAAAATAATTCACATGATTAATTCATTGATTCATATTTCCCAAGGAAGTATATTAAAAACAAAGTAATTCGTGAATACGTATCGGTTACATTTATCTCTGATCGGTTATCATCGTATGCTTTTACGACGAAAATTTCTTTACACAGGATGTGGCACCATCTGCACTTTTTTCCACTTGTTAAAAGAAAAAAAAAAAAAAAAAAAAAAGAAAGAAAGAAAGAAAAAATCTTTTAAAATTAACAGAGTTTATCGTTCTTTAAAAGTAAAATTTTATCAGTTGTAAACTTTGTTTAGAAAAGATGGAGATAGATATTTAAAATCAAAGGAGGTTTTTTATTTTATTTATTTTTTACTCTAATTATTATAATCTTTGATACTTCATTTTGATACCATATTACAGTAAAAATAATTTAAAAAGAATAACATTGAAATATTGATATTTTATACAAGTAAAAATTTATATTGTACAGTTTAGCAAATTAATTTACTCATTAAATTTTTAATTATAAAGTATTAAATTCATTCTTATTTATTTTTAACTGTATACTTTTGTTGAAATATACTATTTTGATAGAATAAAATATATAATAATATTATAATATTTATAATATAATAATATTTATATAATATAATATATATATAATATAATATTTTATATTATAATACTATTCCAGTAAAAACAAATTTTAACTGTATTCCGATTTCCAGTTTATTTTTAGAATACAATGAATTAATATTTTGTATTATATCCAAATGGTTTTACAAATATGAGAAGGAAAATTCAGAATCAAAACTATTATTTTACACTTAAAATGCACTTATTGTCATGGCAAACCTTGGGATTTTATTTTTAATATATCATGAAAAACGGCAGTTTTTCTAGTGACGCAAGCGCAAAAACAAACGAACGCCACGACACTCAGCGGAAACGGAAAAACGAACGAAAACTGCGACACTTATATATACAGGAATTTTAAGATCAAAGAAACCGCTGAAAGCCGACACTTAATATCTCAGGAAATATGGGAGGTTATGTTCTGATATTTTCAAAATAGACTTTCACCTTCTGTCTGATCCTACCCTGAAATCGCTACATTTCTGCGTGCAATATATTTCGAGATATGAATTGGCTCATTTAAGTTATAAATGGACGGACTATATGTGTAAGAATTTTTTCTCGAATATGGCTCGAGCGAATTTAGTTTAATTTATATATGATATTAATCGCTTTTATCTGATGTGCCTGACATCTCCCTTTTCCGTAGGAAAACTCTTGTTTTTTTTATAACTCAGTTTAAAAATCGAACTATTTTTTACTCCGAAAATTCTGTGATGCGGCAGTTTCGCGGACGAATTTCTTCTCTTCCATCTGAAATACTGAATATCAAATAATCGTTTTGGCTCCATCTATCGGGAAACGTCAAAAATAAACACAAAAATAAAAAAAAATATATTTTTCTTTTTTTAATATATATATTAAATGAGTTATTTATTTAGGTACTTGTATTTTATATGACATTTGTTTATCAAAAATATTCTTTGTTTGTATACATTGTTTTGTTTGTATACTTTGTTTGTATACATTGTTTTCATGCTGATACGTTGTTAACTTTCAAAATTGGTTCTATTTTAAAAGGTGATTGCAACAACAAAAATTTTTTCCTTTATTTTCATAAAAATGACAAATAATATGATAATCATATGCAAATATTTGTAATTTTTTCAAAATTAGGTGATAAATCACTTAAACTACGGATTGAAAAAATTCTTAAAACAGAATTTGAAAATAATTAATTTGCTCATTAAGTTTCTAGTATATATAATATATAAATTACAAAATGTTAAGCTATAATAAAATTTTGAATAGATTAAGATTTTTTTTTTTTTAATTAAATTCATAACAAACTATACTACTTAAATATTTACCAGTATAAAATTTTCACTTTTTAAAGATTTTTCTATTATTTATTTTTCTCTTTTAAATCAAATCTATACCTAAAAAATTATAATAAGAAATAAATATAAGTAAGAAATTTTTCTCATTTTTTAAAATGTACTAGTATATTATGCCTTTGTAATGTTGCATGTTTCCATCTTTTTTATGACTTTTTATAAAATTTTGAAATTTTATTTAGTTTGTTATTTTGTTCGAGTATGATCTATAAAACAACACTTTTAATACAGTGTTATAACTCATTACCATGCTCCTTTAGTTTTACGTTTTGATCATTAACCCCTAAAAAGTAATGATATCAATACAAAAAACCCTTAACGGGTTAAAAGTTTGTGACGCAGCACTGTACTTTATGGCTATAAGAATTAGAAATACGGGTCTTAAAAATAATGATATCAAATTTTCAGTGACGCTTTGATATTAATTAAATTAATACATAGATTTTCTTATTTGAATTTGCTTTTTCCTTTTATTTATATTTACAGTGTAAACGTTATTTTCAACATAAAATAATATATAGCATTTACTCATTGATACCTTTCCATTCACATCTCTTATACTATGAAAGCATGTGTTTTAAAAGAAATTATATGAAATTCCAGTAACGCAGTGGTGTTACATTAAGTGATTTGTTTTTAAATTTCTCTGCAATTATTTTGTTTTGCATATTAAAGTATATGTGCACATTGAAATATTGCTTTTAATTTTCAAATACGCTGTCAAATATATCACTTTCATTAAGCTTATATTATGTACTGAAATATATTTATTTCAATGAATTATTCTATCTTTTGCGTCACGCCATCCAAAACTGTAAGTAAAATATATGGAAGTGTTTACTTTGTGTCATTTCATCCAAATAAATTGAAAATGCATGCAAATAGATATCGTGATGCAAAGAAAAAAACTGTGAATTTTTTTTCAGTTTTGGATGGCGTGACGCAAAATATAGAATAATTCATTGAAATAAATATATTTCAGTACATAATATAAGCTTAATGAAAGTGATATATTTGACAGCGTATTTGAAAATTAAAAGCAATATTTCAATGTGCACATATACTTTAATATGCAAAACAAAATAATTGCAGAGAAATTTAAAAACAAATCACTTAATGTAACACCACTGCGTTACTGGAATTTCATATAATTTCTTTTAAAACACATGCTTTCATAGTATAAGAGATGTGAATGGAAAGGTATCAATGAGTAAATGCTATATATTATTTTATGTTGAAAATAATGTTTACACTGTAAATATAAATAAAAGGAAAAAGCAAATTCAAATAAGAAAATCTATGTATAATTTAATTAATATTGAAGCGTCACTGAAAATTTGATATCATTATTTTTAAGACCCGTATTTCTAATTCTTATAGCCATAAAGTACAGTGCTGCATCACAAACTTTTAACCCGTTAAAGGTTTTTTGTATTGATAAAGTATACTTAAATTTTGTATATTGAAATTTCATGAAATTTATCCCTCCAACTAAAAGATAATTGGTTAAAGCAGGGGTTTTTAAACCGGTTAAGAGCAATGCGAAATATTCAAACAAGGGTGTTTTAAACTTTATGCCGTGAAAAGATTTTAGTTGCACATCACTCGTCAGATTTTAACGGGTATTAACTAGTACTATATAACATTAGATACAGAGGATTCTTCATTATTTTCTCTTACCCGTGTAATGCACTGAATGTATTTTTGAATAAAATTTTTAGAATTGGGTTTGTGCTACCCTCACATGTTTTGAGGTTCCCTGAATGAAAAAAAATAAAGTTCTTATTTGTTGGTTTGTGAATGTCTGTCTATGTGTTTGTAATCCAAACTTAGTATCCTGTCTATAGTTTACATACAGGGCCGGTGACATGGGGGGGCACAGGGGACAACTGCCCAGGGGCCCGGGTGTTGGGGGGGCCCGGAACAAACGGAATAGAAGTGACAAAAATTTAAATTTTAAAATATGAAGTTTCACATTTTTTTTTCTTGATATTTTCCACAATTCTAAAAACATGAGAAAAGGAATAACAAATTTAGATAAAAACCGCTTAGCAGTCCTAAATACTAGCGGTGATAATGGGCCCGCGACGCGATGCGGCGGGATTTAGGACCTAAGGGCTAAGGGGAGCTCAACAGGGAAGCGATATTTTTATCTGATGCATTATAATTTCTTTTTTTTAGAAAAGTCCTTTCAAACACTTTATGGGGGGGGGGGGGCTAAGTACTGCCACTGGAAGTAGATGCAGGAAGGGACAAATAGACTAGTAGATGTCGAATAATAAGGAAGCCTCATTTCCTTTTCTTTAATCGTTTCTTTAACGCATTTCGCATTTGGAAAAACCATTAGTATCAACTACTCAGAATTGAGGGGGTAAACTGTTGCTAGTAAAATTTCACAATCAATAAAAAAAAAAAAATAATAGTAATAATACTTTTAAAGAAATCATTATGGGAAGGAACAAAGCCAAAGCATTCCGAGTGGAATAAGAAAAATATTTCGCATGTGCCCGACTTCCTTCGAAAGTTTCAAAACAACATGTTACACTTCACATGTCCAACCTGATATATTCAAAGAAATGTGTAATTGGGATGGTATTTGTGGTGTTTGGGAATAAGGCCGATTGACTGCACTAGAGTCCAAGGCCTGAAGGGAAATGCCTTCTGTGGAGTTTTTTCTAAGAAGTCTTAGCCTGTATTTATGCAAGTTGCGTAGAAAACTATGAAAACTCCGAACAGATAGGTCGACGAGTGCGACCTAGGATCGAACCCAGCACTAGAGGTCTGCACGGGCCAAAATTTTGAGGTCCAGGCCCGTTCGAAAACTTTGCTTACCTGGCCCGGCCCGTTTGTTTTTTCCCAGTGCATGGCCCGGACAAAAAACGATAATATCAGGCCCGACTCGACCCGATTCAAAAAAATGTAAAATAACAAAAAAAAAAAAAAAAAAAAAAGCCTGCTTTTCTATGAAAAAGATTTTTAATATGTGTTGCAGCGGTTTTATATGCCAAGTAATAGAATGTTCTTTAACAAAACTGCTGAACTTTTACAAGGTAATTATATATAAACAGAAATTCTTTATTACAGACGTAAAGAAGGCACAAAGACAGACAGAAAGCCAAATCGAAAATATTAGCATTCTAATCCAACCATATTCAATAGAAAAGTTGCTTTTGCACATGCTAAAAATAATGCTACTTTCATCCAGTGCACTGGAGTAAAGAAAAGGGAGCTTTCGCGAGAAAGTTACAGTGGAAGGATTTTTTTTGTCTTCATACCACCTAAACTCTACAAACATATAGGACGCAAACCTTATGCACAGTAACGTACCTAATTTCTTTTGTTTGTACATGTGCGAAAATTAGTAGTGACATGCATACTATTTTGATTAGAAAACCATATAATATTACTTTAAATAAAATATATTAATTTCGAGACACGCTAAAAATATTTGCGGAAAATCAAATTGCGAACAGACAGACTGATAAAAAATATCTAACTTCAATTTAATTGTCTAACAAAATAAAATTTTATGTGACATACCAGCCTGTAAGATTATGTAAAATAATATTTTATCACTTTCCTTTTTCATTGATTAACGAGGAAATTAAAAGAAGATTCGGGCCGACACGGCCCGGAAAAAAATTCATCCAGGCCCAGCCCGGCTTGAGTATACACAAAATAATTGAACCCGAGCCGGCCCAGCCCGAGAGCAGATTGAAAAATTCGGCCTGTGCAGACCTCTACCCAGCACCTCATGCTTACCACCTGTGAGTGCAGAACCGCTCGGCCGCCGGTGGGCTTCTAATTGGGATGAGAGCGACCAAATCAGTGCAAAAGAACTATAGCTGGCCCGGATATTGATAAAAAGTTAAATAGAAGCAATGCAAGATAAAGATATACTAAAAATGCAAAATTGTTGAGAAAGTATGAAGTAAAAAACACAAATAAAAAATAAAAATAAAACACTGAATTTCATTTACAAAATTTTAGAGGAAAATGTAAAGGCGCGGGAATTGTACAGTGACCACTTTTTCTTTTTACACATATGCAAGATGACAAGACATTAATAATAATTATAATAATAATAATGATAGAAATTCACTAGTTTAATTAAAAATATGCCTAGAATGTATACAAATAGGATTTTATTTTTAGACAAAACTTAACTTGAAATTTTTAATTTAATTGAGAAATAAAGTAAACTGATAAATATATATAATCTGGAGCAATAGGAGGGAATGTTGCACAGGACGGGAGGATTTTTCATAAGTTTTCTGAAAAGTATATATATCTTTTTTTTTTTTTTTTTTTTTTAGAGATTATTACGACACCTATCATTTATATATATAATATTTATTTGAAAAAGAAAAGAAAAAAAAAAAGTTTGTTATAAAATATATTTTGAATATCCCTCCTCTCAGCTTTTTATTTATTTTATTTTTTCCCGTTATATTCAAATGTTGATATATGATTGTATAAAATATATTTTTCTAACAAATTAAGAACCTTATAAAAACAAAACGAAGGATTTTTTTTTATTTATTTATTTTTCTTTTAAATATTCATCAATCGCAATAGAAATAGCTAAGTACACAAATATTAACATATCTTAAAAATCACAGAAAAAACTAGAATTTCTATATAGTTCAGCAACTCCTTTTTTTTTTTTTTTTTTTTTTTTTCCACTATATATTAGTTTAATAACAAATATTCCAATTTGTAGAGTTGCATGAAAGATACACCCGTAACAATATGGTATTGTCGTGTTTGAAAAATGTATATACACCTTCATTTAATTCTTTCAATCAGATTAAAAAAAAAAAAAAAGTGATAAAGTACATGTTTATAATTATTCATACTTCTAAATAGTGTATCAATATCTAGTTCTAGTATTAATTTTTTGCAAGCACAAGAAATTAAATACATGTTTAGTTTAGTTTAACAATCACTATTCTCTGAGTTGTGTAGAAAATAATAAAAAATCTCTCTTTTCTTTTCTTTCTTTTTTAAAATAAAGTTTCATGTATCTATACTTTGAGATTAAAAGTAAATCATATGTAAAACTTGCACAATAAATTAATAAAAAAAATATATATATGGCTCCTGTCAGTAGCCGAGATGTTCTCCTCTAGAAGTTGGTAGAGAGGATATGTAGGGTTCAAACCTAGATTTGGTTCATCGGACTAGACATTCAGGTTTTCCTGTTTTTTTTTTTTTTTTTTTTTCTAAATTTGCATGAATACCATTTCTTTAAACGTTTAAATTTCAGAAAATGATCTAATTAAAATATTATTGATATAGTACGTTTTAAATTATTCTTTAACGTTTTCCTTTTTTTTTTCAAATGTTTTAATTAAAGAAAGATTTTATATACTGTGCTGTATCTATTTAAAAATTCAATCAGTTCATTCCTAAAATCAGATAAATCAAATACAATGACTGAAGGTTCATGTCAGTTATTCATTACTGTAACTCCAAGAGCAAAAACGGGGTTTAGAATCATTTAACTCTTATCTTTTACGCAGATCAAAGGTGTCGTGAGTTGTGTTCCTGCTAAAAATGTTTGGTAAAATGAAAGGAAGAATCTGTCTTGTTTAAGTGACATGGGAAACATTTTCACACATCGAACTTGAAAAAGTAATCACTGCTCATCGTTAGCCACCTAGTCAGTATTCATCTAAAAAAAGGAACAGATGAGGGGGGGGGGGCTGCATCTCATTTGGTGCTTTGCTTTGCTTATTTCCCAAGCAGTGCAATCTCATCTGTGCAATGTCCATTGGCTGTTATCAGTGGGAATGGTGGTAAAAACTATGTATTTACTAAAAATCTGATTTAGGAATGCAAACGCTAAACATTGCTTTTAAGTTTTTACATTCAGATTCAGTTTGTAGATTTTAGTGAAAAGAAGAAAATTTATCAATTACAGTATATGTTTATTAATACAGTATACAGTAGAGAAAATCATATATATATTCCTGTTGTGGCCTTTTTCTAATGCCTTGTCAAGATCTGGCTTGAGAGAATTTCCTGTGTGATTTTAAAGTAAGTTCATTTAAGAAAATTGAATTTTAATGACATTGTAAATGATTTTGCAATTAAAAAAGCAAGAAAGAACAATTTCTAAAAAAAATAAACTTAAAAGAACTACTTACTGCTTAAAAAATACAAAAATCATTTATTATTATTTTCTTTTACTGCTTTTTCCTTTTTTTTTCTTTTTCTAATTTTAAATATGCATATTTAATAATAATAATAATAAAAGCCTTTAAATTAATAAAAGACTGATTATGCCTTTACTTTTGCTTGTTTAAAAAATTAATATTTTAAATCTTATTAAACACAGAAAAAAAAAAAGAGACTGAAAAGAAATTATCAGAAAACTTTCAGGCTTACTGTCGGCAGCAAAATTATTTGAGCGCTAGCAATAATTCCTGTGTAAAAAAGTACACTTAATACTGCTTTGTTAAAGAAATACTTGTCAAGTCATGTTTTTAGTCAGTCTAAGAATATAATTCCACAACGATTTATTTAATAAAACAGTATTAAATGTACTTTTTTCATATAAGAATTATTGCTAGCGCTCGAATAATTTTGCTGCCAATAGTATATACTTTTATGAATCTACTCAGCCCACTCGGTAATTATTAATGTTCACTTCATTCAAAAGTTAATTTTTAAAATATTTAATTATAGACCAAACAAATTTTCAGGGGATAGCTTATTAAATAAATAAGGCTCAAGGTTGTCAAAAAGAAATCCAGAATTTCTAAAAGAAATTTTTAGCTAAAATATCATTTTTCAAATGTATTACATTCATATTTCAATCACGATATCTTTATTTTAAAATTTTATATTTAGCTTTAAAGTACAATAGGTAATGCATATATCAATCACTGATTGATAAATCAGTGATAAATCTTTTGTAAATTAATATATTGAGAATGAAATGCAAAGTAATTGTATGCTTTTGTCATGAATGAATGAATCAGCTTTCTTATTTAATCAAATTTCATTGTATAAATGTATAGTACGATAATGCACTACTTACTGTATCACTTTATTTTATTGGAGCTATTTGAAATACCGCAGTACCCAAAAATTTAAACTATTTTTCGATTAAAATTTAATAAGTGATTATGTGTGTGGGGGGGGGGTGACTTTTGTTTGCCCAGGGGCCCGTAAATCCTGTCACCGGCCCTGTTTACATAGGAGGATTACTTACATTCGCTTTGTGAAATGAGCTCACTCCTTCTAGCCAACACACAAATTCTGTACCGTAATGAAAGGGGCAATATGTCTGAATCCAGGGGTGCAAACAGTTTTTCGACATGACAAATATATTTTTTAAAATTAACCAAAGTATAAAATTTAAGTGACAACACTTTATTTTAATTCATTTCAGTCATTTTAAAAAGTACATGACTCAGTTTTACGGTCAAAAAATAAGACAAAAATTACTTAAAAATTAACAATAAAAAATATAAATAAAATTTTATAGATTAAAATTAATAGTCCTTCGTACTAAACTAAATTCTGATTTTTACAGAATTTTTATTTTTATTTTTTAAATTTTATTTCAATTTATTTCTATAACCAACTAATGAACATGCATATGTTAATCAATCAACAACAAACTGAAAAACAAAAAAGAATGAAACAAATGAAATTGACTGACATACTTAATAGAATGTAGCATTGTTAAATTCTTTATCTTA
This sequence comes from Salticus scenicus, assembly GCA_963930645.1. Taxonomy (NCBI): domain Eukaryota; kingdom Metazoa; phylum Arthropoda; class Arachnida; order Araneae; family Salticidae; genus Salticus; species Salticus scenicus. The sequence goes on from OZ005657.1 coordinate 256,778,274, forward strand.
TTTATTATTAAACCAGTTTTAATATAAATTTTTTAGTGTTGGTATTATTTGTGAAAAATTAAACTATCTGTATTACTGTTTTACAATTGTTTTAAAAATTTTAATTTATTGCAAACGTTATTACATTCTCTTACCCATAGGGGTTGAGAAAGTATTGTTTTAGGGTCAAATTTTCGAACGTGAGTTTTTGTTATATTTACATGTTCTGAGGTCTGACTGTGTGTCTGTTATCAGCATATCTCAAGAACAAATAGTAGCAGAAATTCCAAACTCTATGCTAAATGTGTATCATATAGGGATGCTACACTAAGCTTTTTGTTGAGATGAAGCAAATGGTTCATGTACGAGGACAATCAAAAGTATTCAAATACATTACATCTATGGGAGAAATTGCAGGTAAGTAGAGTTTAACATCTATAGACTGCACTAAACCAAATGAAACGAATATATATTTTGTGTAATAGAGATAGTCAACTGGGAAAAAATGTTTGTGTATGTAGGAGCCTCGCCTCCCCCCTGGGGGGGAAAGTCTTCAAAAGAGCTCGCCAATACCTTTAAAACGAATGGTTGAATCATCAATCTGCGATAACTTAAAATAAAGTTATCGATTTTTTTCATTTTTAGACAATTTTTTTTTTTTTTTTTTTTTTTTTTTAATGTAATATTGAGAATAAATTCAACTTTTTTCGGATATTTAGTGTTATACTACTTCTCTAATATGGAAACAGTGTGAATTATCATGGAAAATAATTTTTTAAATAATAATTTTAATAAATTATTTTTACTGAGTGAATTAATTAGTATAGGAAAATATAGAAGAAATTTGTGTGGTGGCCACAACACGCTAGTTATTTGTTGTTAGTGGATGTGCTTTACTAAAAATATTTTACCATTTCCAGGAAAACTGTTCGATAATTGAAATAAATTCTGATCACATTATCTCTCAAAAATGCACATAATACATGTAATAGTGAATAATAGAAGCCGTGTGGTTGTTTCACACCAGATTTTTTTTTTTTCTTAAACATGTGCTTCATACGCTTTACATTAATTCTACTATTTGTATGGCTAATAATTGAATTCTAAAAATATTCTTGTATATTTTCACATTATAATATTTTTTAAAATTGTATATGAAGGTGTATATCAAAATTTTTGTTCTTTAACTTGCAGAATAATATATACATGCTTCATTGACTTTGTTCTGTTTTCTAAATGTTAAGACCTTTTTTTTGAGAAATGGCTTGATTATTATTGCAAAACAAAAAAGAAAAAAAAAGGGGGTAAATAAATAAATAATTTATTAAAAGAACAATCTCATTACAAAGTAAAGTTTTATTTCTTTATGTATTATTTTAGGATCAGTTAGTTTACGTATGGTACTTAAATAGTATCAAATTTTAATTCAGGAAAACAATATTAGATCGTACAGAAATTATTGTATTTTTCTCTTTTGATGACACATCTACAGATCAAGACCCTTTTTTTAGACACCTCAACCAAATTTTTACATCTCGCCATTCTCTCAATTTAGTAGATACAGACAAAACACGTTTCAAATTAATATGCAGCAACTATATATTTTAATCTTAATCAAAACTTTTATTTTTATGTAACAGCAGCAATAGTACAACTAAACTTTGAACTCTAATAGAACTGAACTGAAATAAATGTAATGTTGTTCGGTGTCGGTACTTGTATCGCTCGTGTCGCACGAGCTTATCAGCGTGTAACTCTCATCTTTATTATTTTTCTTACTTAATTAAATATGGTTTTAGTAAATCAACTTTATACATTCTCTTTTATTGAACATGCTACACTATCCTGCCGTAACTGGTGACCTTTGGACTTGTTTAATAAGTTGTTTTGCTTCGTCGCGTGCACTGGGCATGTGGTGGTGTTAAGTCTAATCAGTTATCTTCCGTTCCTGCATATTACATTTATTTTTGAGCTCAAACTATCTCTTTACGTACTTTTTACGATGCCTCATGAAGATCAACAGCAAGTAGCGAAAATCGCTCTTCGTATTCCACCGTTTTGGAAAGCTAACGTTCGTTTGTGGATTGCACAGTGCGACAACGCTTTTACGTACAGTGGTATAACCAGCGATGAAACGAAATTTTCTGCTCTCGTCGCTAACATCGATGCCGAAACCTTGTCACACGTGTCCGATATTGTGTTAAACCCTCCGGACACTGACAAATATAAAAAACTGTCTGAAAGGCTGATATCGGAATTTGAGGATTCTGAGCACCAGAAAATAAAGAAGCTGCTTACTGACCTTCAACTGGGTGATGAACGTCCAAGTCATCTCCTGCGGAAAATGAAAGAACTCTCTGGGAACCTACTGAATGATGACTTTCTACAAAATTTATGGATGCAAAGAATGCCAGCTCACATTCAAACAGTTTTATCTGCTTCATCCGAAAAACTTGATCAGCTTGCAGTTATAGCTGATAAGTAAAGGGCAAAATTAACGGTCGCCACCGGCCACATGGCAACTAAATAAAAAAAGATGGCGATTAAAAATTATGCATCGATCGCCACTAAAGTCGCCACTTTTTGTGATCATTAAAAGATTCTAAAAATCGAGCGACGATAGGCAATCGAAGCCTTGTGATTTTCAATCTTTTTCCATCCATGGCATAAATGTCAATGTTCACTTTAAACTTGCTTTATTATATTCTACAACCTATAAAGAAGTAAAATTGTTTAATATATCTCACTCATATAATTTTTTGGACCCCCTTTTCTCTCCCCCTAACGATCTGTGATCACACAGCTTATAGAAAGCTTTATAACTTCTAATCATTCTGCATTTGCCTCAAAAATAAGAATACTATTTTAAACTTACTTTATTAGATTCTAGAATCTGTAAAGAAGTAGAATTGTTTAATATCTCTTACTCATAATTCTTGTAATTCCCCCCCCCCCCCCCTCCTCCAACGATTGGCAATCACATGCTCCACTGAAGCCTTGTGATTTACAATTTTTCTCCATCCATAACATAAATATAAATATTCATTTTAAACTTTCTTGATTAGATTCTAGAACCTATAAAGAAGTATATAGATGTATCCCCCCCCCCCACAGCCCACACACATGTGCGTTCCATTTCAACTAGCAGTTAATAATCAAATGTCCTGCAAAGCACAATCTTTTTCCATTATTATCTCCATAGTATTTAGTGTATATTTAACCCATTTAAGATATTTGACAAATGCGTGTATTAAAATTTGATTTGGCTTAAATGTGTATTTTTCAAAAATTTTTGTATTTGCTTTCTTTTGAGTAGAAATCGTCCTATTTTTAAAGCTACAAATTTGGCAGCTAAGTAAATTATTTTTAATGAAGCAGCTAAGTTTCCATATCTATACTTTTTAAGAGGAAATATTTTAACTCTATTGAAATAAAATCGTTTAAAAAAGTGTGTCTTTAGAAATAAGAAAAAATAATAAAACTGCTAACTGTATTTACACATGACCATGTAAAAGGTTGTGATGATGATGAATCAGCTGATTCATTTAGTAAAGAATATCAATATGAACTGTGAATGATAACAGCTTATTTCACTTAAATAAATTTAAAAAAAAAAGTACTACTGAATTATCTGAAAGATAAAAGCTTTTGTTGTTATTATTACAGCCGTAAGCAGATTTTAATTTAGGATGTGCAACTTAGGATTTTTAAAGAGAGCGTAATTACAAATTACAATTTCAGGGTCCCTGTGTTAATTTTATTATTATATGTATTTCTTATTTTCATATTTTTCTTGTGGTGATTATAACGGAAAATGGTGACAATGCTTTTTGCTGTATGAAAGAAATAGTCTTATGTGAAAAGTGGCCACTAACTTAAAAAAGTGGCTACTAATGAAACTGACAGTACCGGCCACTGGCCACTAATGAATTTTCCCAGTTTTGCCCTTTACTGATAAGGTTGCTGAAGTTGTACAACCTAGTGCCATTTGTGCCACTTCTGGAATGCCTCTTGATACCACCAAAGTTACAACCAACACCCTTGCCCGCCAGATTGAAGAGCTTACACGCCAAGTTGCTGAACTTACCCACAATCGTTCCAGGACTCCCAGATTCCGCAATCGATCCAAATCACGCTCCAGGAAAAATAGCTCCAGTGATATATTTTTACCATACCAGGTTTGGGGATAAGGCACGTAAATGTGCTCAGCCTTGCAGCTATGAAAAACAAAAAAACATGTCACTCCCGTCATAGCTGGGATGACGGAGGTATCTAAAAAGCCCAGTCGATTATTCCTTCATGACCGAAAGACTGGCCAAAAGTTTTTAATTGATTCTGGTAGTGAAATTTCAGTGTTGCCTCCTCCTCATCATCACAAAAACAAGTCATGTGAAACTTTTTCCCTTTTCGCTGCCAATAACACTAAAATTCGAGCCTATGGATTTGTGCACCGACAATTAGACTTGGGTCTCTGGAAACCTTTCCCATGGACATTTGTGATTGCTGATGTGACTTCTCCTATCATCGGTGCAGACTTTTTGCAACATTTTAATCTTCTGATTGATTAAAAAAGAAAATGTCTTATAAATCCTGAGACTTCATTGTTTACTTATGGCAACATTGCCCGTAAAAAGCAACCCTCTGTTGTGACTGTTTCTATTAATTCAGATTACGATTCTCTGCTTTCTGAGTTTCCGGATATCACAAATCCTACTCTAATTAAGCAAACTACACCTCATGATACAGTGCATCATATCTTAACTCGTGGGCCTCCTGTGACAGCAAAACCAAGGCGACTTCATCCTAAACTATATGAAGCAGTGAAAGCTGAATTTGAATTTCTTCTCAATCAAGGAATAATTCGTCCATCCAAAAGCCCATGGAGCTCACCGCTGCATGTTGTTCCTAAGCAGGACTCTACAGTACGTCCAGTTGGAGATTATCGTAAGCTGAACTCTGTCACTGAATTCGACAGCTACCCCATTCCTTACCTACAGGACTTTGCGCATTCACTCTACGGTAAGACTATCTTCTCGAAAGTAGACATCTTTAAAGCATTTCATCAAATTCCTATTGCTGAAAGTGACATTCCTAAAACAGCAGTGACAACCCCATGGGGCCTCTATGAGTATACTCATTTATGTTTTTGGTTAGTGAATGCTCCGCAAACATTCATGCGCTTTATGCATGAGGTTTTAAGAGGTCTCCCATTTTGCTATGTATATCTTGATGATATACTGTGTTTTTCATCTGATGCTACTGAACATAAGAAGCATTTACGTGCTATATTTCAATGGTTAAGTGCTTATGGCCTCAAACTGAATGTATCAAAATGCATTATTTGGGGTCACCAATCTTGAGTTCCTTGGCCACCTCATTAGCCCAAAAGGTGTAAAACCTTTACAAAACAAAGTTGAAGCGGTTCTTAATTTTAAGTTACCTGAGACAATTGGTAACTTGTGTAAGTTTCTAGGGTTATTGAATTTTTATCGTAGGTTTTTACCTCATGCAGCAGACAACCAGGCCACATTAAATGAGTTTTTAAAAGGATGTTCTGGGAAGAAAAATTCTAAGAAGCCAATTGTTTGGACCCCTTTAGCAACTGAGGCTTTTGACAAATGTAAAAAAGCATTGGCTAATGCCACATACTTGCCCATCCTTCCCCAGCTGCCCCACTTGCATTGCATGTTGATGCGTCTGATTATGCAATTGGTGGTGCTTTACATCAAGTGGTAGATTCTGAGCTGCAGCCCTTAGGATTTTTCTCCAGGAAGCTCAGCACAGCTGAAACACGATATAGTGCTTATGACCGGGAACTCCTTGCTGCTTACGCATCCATTCGCCACTTTAGACATATGTTGGAGGCTAGAGAGTTTGTCATTTACACTGACCATAAACCTCTAACGTATGCTTTTTGCCAAAAAAATGATAAGTGTTCCCCACGTCAAATAAGGCACTTAGATTTCATTTCACAATTCACTACCAACATACAACCAGACCTGCCAACTGCTACGAATAATTCGTAGTTGCTACGAATTTGGGTAGTAAACTACGATGCTACGAAAATCGGCTCAAAATTACGAAATTTTATCTAGCACCAAAACTGCAACATTTCTAACTACATTTTGCTTTGGGATTTTCAATCTTTTTCCATCCACTCCATAAATGTCAATTTTCATTTTAAACTTGCTTTATCAGATTCTAGAATGTATAAAGAGATAGAATTGTTAAATATTTCTCATTCGTGTATTTTTTTGTCCCCCCTCGCGCCCCACCCCACCCCCTAACGATCGGCAAACAAACGCCTTGCCTTGGGATTCCTAATCTTTTTCCATCCGCAACATAAATGTCAATGTTCTTTTTAAGTTTACTTTATTAGATGCTAGAACGTATGAAGAAGTAGAATTGTTCAATATTTCTCAGTTTTTTTTACCCCCTCCCCCCCCCTTCCCAACAATCGATGATCAAATGCCTGGAGAAGCCTTTGAATGTGTTTAATATTTATATTTTAACATTTTTAATATAATTATCCCAATGATAAGATTATAATTTTTTGCAATAATTATAATTTATATTCAAAATTATACACATAATTAAACACACAAAAATATTTTTATTGATTGGCTAGCATTTTTGCTGAATTTTAATAACTGGTTGAATATAGAAAAAAAGAGGAATTCTGAATTTTTAATAAAATTAATTTACACCTGGTTTCATAAATCGTGTTTGTTTCTTAAACAGTACAGTACAGTCTTTCATTCTATATGAACACTAATGCAAGTTATTTCGATAAAAATAATATCTTTAAAAATATTTAATCTGGGGGGGGGGGAGGTAAAAACATTTAACATAATGTGGCCGGATGTCTGGCATCCAGCAGTGCGTATTATCTATAGAAAAATTTTCATCAGGGCTGAAAATAGTACCCCGTGGATTATACGCAAGAAAATAAGGTAATATACATTTATTTGTTTAGGATTTGCATGTTGGATAATAAAAATGAACCAACCAACCATCCAATCCATTTTTTAAATTGGTGTGCTACTAATTGTCATTTTCAAATGTTGGCAGGTATGTACAACACATACCAGGGCTACAGAATATTGCTGCTGATGTCATGTCCCGTATAGCTGCTATAACTATTCCCAATCCTATTGATTATTCTGCTATTGCTGCAGCTCAGGAACAGGATGATGAGTTGAGGTCCTTACTTTCATCAAACACATCTCTACAGCTTAAAAAAATTACTCTCCCAGAGGCAAACATTGATTTGGTTTGTGATATATCGACTGGCAGTGTCCGTCCCTATATCCCAAACCAATATCGCCAGGATGTTTTTGCTTCACTACACAACATGGCTCATCCTGGTATTTGAAGAACACAACACATGATTAAATCACGGTTTGTCTGGCCTAAGATGTTAGCAGACATAGCTAAATGGACCAGATGTTGCATTCCATGTAAAAGGGCTAAGGTTCACAGGCACACCAAAGCACCCTTTGCAATTTTTCAAGAGCCTTCTGAGCCTGAGATTTGCTCATGTCCATTTAGATCTTGTAGGTCCTCTTCCTCCCTCAAATGGTTACTCTTACTGTTTAACTATGATTTGTTGAAGTTGTATTTTATTTTTGTTTCTATGTGTGTGGCAACACCGATTGTAGTTGCTATTAGTTATTATTTCCGTGTTCTAATGTTTGGTTTTTTGATTAAATGTTTTAATGTCTTTCGGAGCTCGTATCGTCACAATTCTTGATATAATCTTCATATTTTAAGTTAAAATAAGTCTTTTAACGTTAACAGGTTATGGGCTTTGACACGCTCGCCGCGTATTTGAGTACATAAGCTAAGAGAAACTTATTTGAGAAACTAAGCCTATTTCTTAGTGCGTATTCTTGCTCATTTTAAGTCTAAAATGGATTTGTCAAGAACAGTGAAGCCTTTATCGGGAGAAAAAGATTTTCCGATGTGGAGATGAAAGATTCGTGATTTACTAGATTACCATGAAGGAGCATTGGAGGTAATAGACGGTAAATTAAAGAAACCAGAAGAGTTACCTGACACGGCCGATGCAGAAGCAAGAAAGATGTATAAAGTAAATGCTGATTTGTATCGAAAAGCCAACAGTTATGCAAAAAGTATGATTGCAAGTACTGTAACAGATTCTGTTTATCAGAAAATAATGGACAAAGAAACGGCATATGAAGCTTGGGAAGCTTTGAAAATGTTGTTTGAAGCAACATCAAAAAATCAGTTATTCAAGATTTGTTCCGAGTTTTTTACATTTAGCTGGTCTGTAGGTGATGATGTTTCAACTCATGTTGCTAAATTAAGCAGTTTATGGAATGAACTTAATAATGGGCTTATAGCAAAAGAAGAAAACAAATTACCGGATTTATTACTAATTTGTAAAATTTTGAATATCTTGCCAAGTAGTTTCGATTCATTCAAATCAAGTTGGATGCTTCTTGCAAAGGATAAAGAAAATACATTTGAGGATTTGGCAGCTCAATTAAGTATGTTTGAAAGAAATTTCACAAATTGTGATGACAATGAAAAAACTGAAGAAGCCCTTAATGCCAAGTCAGGATATAAAATAAAAGAAAGAAAATTTCAAATAAAGAAAAAAAATGTTTGTAACTATTGTAAATTAAGTGGACATTGGGTGAAATCGTGCCAAAAATGGATTGCGGACGGTAAACCTCCAAAGCCAGGTTCGACTTTTCAAAGGAAGCCAAATAAGAGTGGTCAAGGGAATATGCCATCAACTAATATGACATTGATGTCTATTTCTGAAGAAAATTATCTATTAGAAGGGGAATCAAACGCATTCTGGTTAGACAATGGAGCTACAAAGCATGTTACTAACACTTTGGTATACTTTAATCATTTTGAAAAGTTTTCAAATTCAGGTTCTCACACCATTAAAGCAGCAGGAAAAGAAGTTTTGACAGCTTTAGGAAAAGGAAATATCCTAGTCAAAACGTTAATTAGAGGAAAAACAGAAGTAATGGAACTGAGAGATGTCTGGTATGTTCCTGGGATTAACAGAAATTTGTTTTCAGTTCTGGCTGCTCAGGATAGAAATCTGAATAGTGAATTTTATTCTACACCTACTGAATGTTGGTTAAAGATCAACAATGAAGTAAAGCTGTATGGTTTTCGTAAAGTAAGTGGAACTTTGTACAGGGCAGCTTTAGAACCAATACTTCCAAATAAAATAGTTGAAGCGCAAATTGCTGATGTAGACACTAGCAACAGTTCTTTACTGCAATTATATCACAGTAGATGGGGACACCAAGACAGGCGTCATATTAGAAATCTGCTCAAGGAGGAATTTGATATCAAAGTGAAAATGGATAAAGAGCCATGTGAACCATGTATATACGGAAAAGCACATCGACTGAAGTTTGGCACCAAACCTAAAGCTACAAATGTTGGAGAGCTTGTGTCAACTGATGTTTGTGGACCCTTTGACGAATCACAGCGCAAGTATAAATATTTTGTTGTTTTCAAAGATCATTATTCAAAATACCATTATGTTTACTTTCTGAAACAAAAGTCTGATGTCGTATATTCTCTTAAATCATTCATAGCTCATGCAGAAAATTTAGGACATTCAGTTAAAGAGATTCTTAGTGACAATGGTGGAGAGTTCAATAACGAAAAAGTCAGAGAATTTCTGCAGATAAAAGGGATTACTCAAAGACTCACAGCACCATACACACCAGAACAAAATGGAACTAGTGAACGTGAAAACAGAACAGTTATTGAAATGGCCAGAACCCTGAAGCATTCCAATCCAGATATAGAATTTCCAGCATTTCTGTGGGCCGAACTTGTTAACACTGCTATATACATTTTAAACAGAACTGGAATTTCATCAGTGGAAAATGTTAGTCCACACGAACTATGGTTTGGAAATAAACCAAGAATAAGACACATGCGCATAATTGGTTCTCTCTGTTATGCTCATGTACCATCTCAAATGAGAAGAAAGATGGATAAAAAAGCTGTTAAAGGTTTTCTTATTGGTTACAATGGTGATGAACGTTATAGAATTTGGATTGCAGAAGAAAGAAAAGTAATTCTTTCAAGAGACGTAATTTTTCATGAAAAAATTCAGAAATATGAAAAATACAATAAAGTATTATTGTAAAGTCCAGACAATAAACTTAATTCACCTAATCAGGAAGGGAATACAGAGAAAAAAGAAGAATTGGAAAGGAAGAAAATCATTTCAACTGAAACTGAAATTGAGAGTGAAGATGAAGAGAATGAATCAAAGTCTTCCTACAGTATGAGATTGAGAGATCGATCACAGTTAAAGAAACCTGCACGTCTTGATGACTATATCATGGAAGTAGAGTCATTCATTTATGATGAAAAGAATCATGAAACATATCAAGAAGCTATAGAGAGTCGAGAAAAGGACAATTGGAGAAGAGCCATGGAAAATGAAATGAATTCATTAAAAGAAAATTATACATGGGAACTCACAAAATTACCTGTAGGAGTCAAGGCCATACCATGCAAATGGATATATAGAATCAAGAGAAATCCAGATGGTCGTATCGATAAGTACAAAGCAAGGCTTGTTATAAAAGGTTTTGTTCAACGCAAAGGAATCGATTATGAAGAAACATTCAGCCCTGTCGCAAGAACAAGCACTATAAGAACTTTAATTAGTATAGCAGCAAGTGAAAATATGACTTTAATGCAATTTGATGTTTCAACAGCATTTCTATATGGAAAATTAGAGGAGGATGTTTTCATGCGTCAACCGGAAGGCTATGAAGATGGAACTGACAGAGTATGTCACCTAAAGAAAAGCCTTTATGGTTTAAAACAAGCACCAAGGTGCTGGAATAAGCATTTTGGAGGATATTTGTTGAAACTTGGTTTTGTAAGAAGTGAAGCAGATCCATGTTTGTTTATAAGAAGAAACAACTCAGAATTGCTTTTGATAGTTTTATATGTTGATGATGGATTGGTTGCATCATCAAATAAAGATCAGTTAGAAAGTTTTCTCAGAGACCTAAAGAAAGAATTCAAAGTCACAGTAAAACCCGCTGAGTATTAGTTAGGATTTCAAATTCAGCATCAAGAAGATAATTCCATTCAATTATGTCAAACAGCCTACACAAAGAAAGTTCTAGAAAAATTTGGTATGAACGATTGCAGACCTGTATCTACACCCATTATCAAAGAAGGTTCTCAATCAGGGAAAGTAGACAGTACCGAAAGAACTTTTCAAGCTGGCAGACCTTCTAACGAAACCACTTTATAGCCCTAGAATTTTGAATTTGTATAAAAATATAGGACTAACATAGAACTCAGTAACAAAAACAAAATAAGGGAAAGTGTTGAAGTTGTATTTTTTTTTTGTTTCTATGTGTGTGGCAACACCGATTGTAGTTGCTATTAGTTATTATTTCCGTGTTCTAATGTTTGGTTTTTTGATTAAATGTTTTAATGTCTTTCGGAGCTCGTATCGTCACAATTCTTGATATAATCTTCATATTTTAAGTTAAAATAAGTCTTTTAACGTTAACATGATTGACAGATTCTCTCGGTGGCCAGAGGCTCAACCACTCAAAGATATCTCAGCTGAATCTGTTGCAGAAGCATTTTTCACATGTTGGGTCTCTCGTTATGGAGTGCCCACTATTGTAACAACTGACCAAGGACGCCAGTTTGAGGCTTCCCTTTTTCGCTCTCTTACAACTCTCTTGGGTGTACGGAGATTTCGAACGACAAGCTACCACCCCCAGGCAAATGGGTTAATTGAAGAATTGCATCGACCCCTTAAGACAGCTATTAAGTGTCATGCCACTGAACGGTGGACTAAAGTTCTGCCATTAATCCTTCTTGGTTTTCGTGCCGCCTTAAAAGAAGATTTAGGTTGTACACCTGCTGATTTAGTTTTTGGTGCTACACTTAGACTGCCTGGTGAATTCCTAGAATTTAAGCAGCATACTGTTGATTCTACAGATTTTGTCAGCAAGTTACGTGGGCATATGCAGACACTTCGTCCCATACCACCCAAGTGCCACGGGGAAAGTAAAACTTTTTTTTGTACACAAAGATTTAGCAGCAGCCACCCATGTGTTCCTTCGTCAAGATACGGTGAGACGCCCACTTCAACCACCTTATGATGGGCCTTTTTCAGTTGTTCGCAGAACAGACAAGGTCTTTCATCTGGACATAAATGGCAAAATTATACCCGTATCTATTGACCGGGTGAAACCAGCATATATTCTGGATGCACACAAACAAATTATCTTGCCAGCGGCCTCATCTAGACCCCTACAGGATAAGAAACTGCACCCCTTTCCTACTACATCAGATCCTCCATCTGAAAAGTACCTGTCTGATACTGTCTCACCACCTCCAACAGTAAGATTGCAACCAAAGATCACACGTTCTGGACAACATGTTCACTTCCCTGCAAGGTATCGTTGACACTGGGAGGGGAGTATGCAGCAACTATATATTTTAATCTTAATCAAAACTTTTATTTTTATGTAACAGCAGCAATAGTACAACTAAACTTTGAACTCTAATAGAACCGAACTGAAATAAATGTAATGTTGTTCTACGTCGGTACTTGTATCGCTCGTGTCGCACGAGCTTATCAGCGTGTAACTCCCATCTTTATTATTTTTCTTACTTAATTAAATATGGTTTTAGTAAATCAACTTTATACATTCTCTTTTATTGAACATGCTACACTATCCTGCCGTAAATATATAGATATAATATAGTGTTTTTAAAATTTCTTTACACACACGCACACAAAAATAAAAAAAAATTAAAAAGAGAGAGAGAGAAAGAAAAGTAAATTAATCATTACAATTTTTAATAATGAATACTAGTTTTATATATAAATAAAATCTATATATAAACAAATAAGTATCATCTTAGTAAAAGGCAGGGCCGGTGACAGGGGGGGGGGGCACAGGGGACAACTGCCCAGGGGCCCGGGTGTTGGGGGGGGCGGAACAAACGGAACATAAGTGACAAAAATATAAATTTTAAAATATGAAGTTTCACATTTTTTTTTCTTGATATTTTCCACAATTCTAAAAACATGAGTAAAGGAATAACAAATTTAGATAAAAACCGCTTAGCAGTCCTAAATACTAGCGGTGATAATAGCCCCGCAACGCGATGCGGCGGGACTTAGGACCTAAGGGCTAAGGGGAGCTCAACAGGGAAGCGATATTTTTATCTGATGCATTATAATTTCTTTTTTTTTTTTTTAGAAAAGTCCTTTCAAACACTTTACGGGGGGGGGGAGGTGGGGGTGGCTATGTGCTGCCACTGGAAGTAGATGCAGGAAGGGACAAATAGACTAGTAGATGTCGAATAATAAGGAAGCCTCATTTCCTTTTCTTTAATCGCTTCTTTAACGCATTTCGCATTTGGAAAAACCATTAGTATCAACTACTCAGAATTGAGGGGGTAAACTGTTGCTAGTAAAATTTCACAATCAATAAAAAAAAAAAAATTACTTTTAAAGAAATCATTATGGGAAGGAACAAAGCCAAAACATTCCGAGTGGAATAAGAAAAATATTTCGCATTAGCCCGACTTTCTTCGAAAGTTTCAAAACATGTTACACTTCACATGTCCAACCTGATATATTCAAAGAAATGTGTAATTGGGATGGTATTTTTGGTGTTTGGGAATAAGGCCGATTGACTGCACTAGAGTTCAAGGCCTGAAGGGAAATGCCTTCTGTGGAGTTTTTTCTAAGAAGTCTTAGCCTGTATTTATGCAAGTTTCGTAGAAAACTACGAAAACTCCGAACGGATAGGTCGACGAGTGCGACCTAGGATCGAACCCAGCACTAGAGGTCTGTACGGGCCGAAATTTTGAGGTCCAGGCCCGTTCGAAAACTTTGCTTACCTGGCCTGGTATGAAATCGAAAAGTTCGGCCCGGGCCCGGCCCGGCCCGTTTGTTTTTTACCAGTGCATGGCCCGGACAAAAAACGATAATATCAGGCCCGACCCGACCTGGCCCGATTCAAAAATATGTAAAATAAAAAAAAAAAAAAAAAAAAGCATGCTTTTCTATGAAAAAGATTTTTAATATGTGTTTTGCAGTGGTTTTATATAGCCAAGTAATGGAATGTTCTTTAACAAAACTGCTAAACTTTTACAAGGTAATTATATATAAACAGAAATTCTTTATTACAGACGTAAATAAGGCACAAAGACAGACAGAAAGTCAAATCGAAAATATTAGCATTCTAATCCAACCATATTCAATAGAAAAGTTGCTTTTGCACATGCTAAAAATAATGCTACTTTCATCCAGTGCACTGGAGTAAAGAAAAAGGAACTTTCGTGAGAAAGTTACAGTGGAAGGATTTTATTGTCTTCATACCACCTAAACTCTACAGACATATAGGACGCAAACCTTATGCACAGTAACGTACCTAATTTCTTTTGTTTGTACATGTGCGAAAATTAGTAGTGACATGCATACTATTTTGATTAGAAAACCATCTAATATTACTTTTAAAAAAATATATTAATTTCGAGACTTACTAAAAATATTTGCGGAAAATCAAATTGCGAACAGACAGACTAATAGACAATTAAATTGAAGTTAGATATTTTTTAACAAAATAAAACTTTATGTGATGTACCAGCCTGTAAGATTATGTAAAATAAATGACTGAAGGAATATTTTATCACTTTCCTTTTTCATTGATTAACGAGGAAATTAAAAGAAGATTCGGGCCAACACGGCCCGAAAAAAATTTCATCCGATTTCAGAAAAATTTCTCTGTGTGTGCGTGCGTATGCGGTCGTTGTGTCTGCATGTTTAAAACATTTTTATCTGGGTATCACGTGAGAACAGCTGGACAGAATACAACAACACTTGGCAGGAATTACCCAACTTAAAATTATATCTATGAACTTTTGTAAATCGCCCCCCCCCCCCCAATCAGGAGACAAAAACACGTTTATATGCATAACTAGGCTTCAAAATATTTCACAGTGAAGAAATTGCATATGAATCTAGATTTGAGTACAAATAAATAAATAAATATAATAATCATTGCCTACGATTTTGGAATTTTCGATTTTTAAGAAGTGAAAAAGAAAATCAATTTTCGGGGGGATATTTGTAAATTTCGGATTTTTGAGTGGAAATACACCAAAAATGGAACAAAAATGTTGAAAACAGCCATGCATCTTTTTAAGGATATTTCCATAAATTCATTTTTGGTGTTTATGATATTCGATCTTGGGGAGTTGGGGGGGGGGGGGGGGTTACGAGAGAGCAAATTCGAGACACTCTTTTAGCGCTAAACTGGTGCAGGAAAATTTATGGGAGTTCCAGTCAAGAATTTTGGTGCGTGCATTGTTTAGATGCATTCGATGCCTATACTGACGGGATTTTACGAAATTCCCTTTCACCTTTTCCAAAGAAAGGAAACAAAAAACACGCTTATAAGCATAACTCGACTCCAAGTTACTTCACGGTGGTTAAATTGTGTATGGGATAAATAGACTTGAGTCCAAAAAAAAAAAAAAAAAATGTAATTTTGGAATTTTTTATTTTTAAGGGGAAAGGGGGGAATTCGCAAATTCCGGATTTTATCGAAAGAATTCTTCTAAAAATGGTACAGAGATGTTGAATTGTTGAAAACAGGTATGCGTCGTCTTTAGGATTTTCCCCAAAACCCTTTTTTTTTTTTTTTTTCCCGATTATTATTATTATTATTTGGGGGGGGGAGGACGTAAAGATGGTAGGAATTTGAGACAACCCCCCCCCCCCTTTTAGTGCGAAATTTGTCATGTAAGATCTATGGGAGCTGCAATCACAGATTTTGGTGCGTAAATTGTTTCTATGTATCAAACACCTATTGATTTTACGAAATCCCCCCTTTTCTTCCTTGATCTCAAACATGTTTTTAAGCGTAACCTTACTCCAAATTATGCTATCATTAAATATTTTGGAGATTATTCTGTCATAATTACCAGTAGCATCAGTGGAACAATCTTTTTCTAAATTTAAAATGATCAAAAAATACTTACGCTCTACAACGGCATCAGACAGATTTTTAAATTTTGTAATTGCATAGATAGCATAAGATACTTTGGATCAAATGGATATATATTATTCCAGAATTTAAAAAAAAAATTAATCAAATGAATTACATTTCACTAAATGATATTATCTGTTTAAATGTTCATATAATCTACTTTAAAACTTAATAATTTTTATTATATATTCATATTTTATTTACTTATAAATGTACCTATTATTTATGTCTGTGCAACGTACAAACGTGGCGGAAAAATAGTTTAAAACAGATTTTTGTATCTTACTACTATATGGAAAAACACATATAAATTTACATACAAATTACATAAAAAGTTTAGATAATGAAAATGGGCAAAATTCCTTTCAGTAGATGTTTTCTTTCCCTATTAAGTATTTTTTTCTATCTTTACCAAGTAATATTTATTATATACTCTTATTTTATGTATTTATAAATTTATTTGTTCCTTAAAAAAAAAAAAAAAGAAACCTTCCATAATTAATCAAGTCAAATCTTGTCTTTATATCGATAGTCATACATTAATTTGATGTTAAGAGTATTTTGAGAGTTTTAAACAACGAAATTGAGAAAAATAGAACTCACTACGGGATTATTATTATTATTATGAGTTCTAATTTTATATACTTATAAATTCCCTTTATCTGTACTAGTGCAAAATGTTAAACTCATTTATATGTGCAAACGTACTGCAATAGTACGACTAATCAAAAATTTTGTTCATTATAGTATTGCAAAGAGTTAAACATACATTCAAACATTTATTTTTCCTAAATAAAAGTGTTGTTGCAATAAAAGCAGATTTACATTTGAAGTGCAAATAAAGAGCAGTTCATACAATTTTAACGGGAGTGGAATAGGAGGTGATTGTCAGCCTTGGATACAGACTTGGCAACTTAGCGATGAATTTTGCGACATGGCGACCAAACTTGGTGAAAAGTAATAGTTTAGTGTTTCCGAAGTTTAGAAGCTCTACCTTCAATAAGAGCCGATTTCAGGAATTTTCTGGGTTCGTCAACTGGCTTCTGGCGCAGAATAATCTCGAAAGTTCGCCAAATCACGACAGAAATTATTCAAACAGAAGAGACACACCCAAAGATCAATTGCATTCGGACATCTGTTCTGAACGTTCGTTTCCGTTTAAATGGTTTATATTTTTTCTTAAATGAGCGAAATTCTACTCTGTGGTGTTTTTAACGTTGTTTTACGACCTTCTTGAGGTATGAATTTGAGTATGATAATTAACTGGTTTTTTTCGAAAACAGTTTGAATAAAATGTATCTTTCGACAAGAAACTGTCCGTTTCTTTACAATTACAGGGATGGAACACGGGCGCAGAATTCATACCACTATCAATGTAAGAAAATTTTCTACTTCTTAAATCAACGATATTATAGGTAGAGAAATTTGTTCAACAGATTCCGGTATGAATCCTGTGCCCGTGTTCCATCCCTGCAATTACTTTTTTCATATAAGAAAATCGACATTTTGGTAACAATACGGATAGAGACGGATATATTGGATCAGTATAATATGCGTAATACTCGCAAAAGTTGCAATGAAGTGAAGGAAGATTTAGTTCACTAAGATTTTTTTTTGTGTGTGAGTGTGTTTAAATATTTACTTAAAAGTTAGACCCAAACAAATAGAAACGTTTACACTTAAAGCTTTCATCTAAGCCATCTACTGTAATGCCTCAACGCATTTCTGCACCCACATTAACACTAAATCTGCCTATTTTAATTTCCTCTGTTTACCTTCAAAATTGCACCTAGAATTTTTGCAACTTCTTGTATAAGGGAGTTTTTCTCTTTGTGCAAGATGCACTTTTTACTTGTTTCTTTTCAAATTTCATTTTATTTGATACATTTCTCCTTTTACTAGCCATTCAATAAACTCATTACTATTAAGGTTCGAGATTCAATTGACTAGCTAAATAGTAACATTTTATAAAATGATTTAAAAAAAGGGGGTGGGTAATATACGGCGCCAACTGAAACTCTGCACACAGGCGTCTGACAATGCTGGCGCGCCCCTGTAGACCAAACAAATTTTCAGGGGATAGCTTATTAAATAAATAAGGCTCAAGGTTGTCAAAAAGAAATCCAGAATTTCTAAAAGAAATTTTTAGCTAAAATATCATTTTTCAAATATATTACATTTATATTTCAATCATGATATCTTTACTTTAAAATTTTATATTTATCTTTAAAGTACAATAGGTAATGCATATATCAATCACTGATTGATCACAAGTCTTCTTTTGTAAATTAATATATTGAGAATGAAATGCAAAGTAATTGTATGTTTTTGTCATGAATGAATGAATCAGCCTTCTTATTTAATCAAATTTCATCGTATAAATGTATAGTACGATAATGCACTACTTACTGTATCACTTTATTTTATTGGAGCTATTTAAAATACCACAGTACCCAAAAATTTAAACTATTTTTCGATTAAAATTTAATAAGTGATTATGTGTGTGTGTGTGGAGGGGGGGGGGCTGACTTTTGTTTGCCCAGGGGCCCGTAATTCCTGTCACCGGCCCTGGTAAAAGGTAATTTGAAATGATCAGTTTCATGCAGTAGATTCTAATAGAAAAATAAGTCTTACTTTACTGCTCCTCAATCAAATTTGGATAGGGATAGCATAAGCAAACAACCTATAACTAATACGTTAGAGATTCTTAATCCGTGGACCGCTACAAATGTAAATGGACGCGCTGATTGGTAGATTGTCAAGATCTGTTCGGTTCCTCTATCCATAAGATGAAAATTACTACTGTTCAGTGATGCTAGATTGGGGATGTCCCTAAATTGTCCTCATTTTGGGGATTTTTGAGGCTTTTGGGGACAATTTTGGGGACCGAATGTTTGTGGGGACTTTTTTGGGGAATTCTAAAATTTTTGGGGACAAATCTGGGGAATTCTTCAACTTTCTGTCAATGTTGGCAACGTAATGATTTATCCCTACGATCAGGGATTTTCAACAGCTTTATTGTTATTTGGGGATTGTTTTCAAAAATTGCCTTCATTTGGGGAAAAATCTGCGCTTAAATCCATTTAAATCCGCTTGATATTTCTTTTTGAAAAAAAATTTATTTTCCCTTTTTATTAGAAATTAAGTTGGGGAATTTTTTGAAAAAACACCCTGATTTAGAGAAATTTTAAGACCTATTTGGGGAAATAATTTTTGACCATCTGGCATCACTGCTACTGTTCCGTAGCATTCGTAATATATCCGTGGTTAAAAGTTAAAACTCGATGGTTAAAACTTAGAAAGAATTTTAGCTTGAGTTCGTGTCTCTTACGCATGCGTAAAAAGAAAGCTGAAAAGGGAAAAAAGTACCGTATGGGGAGAAATTAAATACGTTTTCCCTCTAAGTATATTTATGTTTGTTTACAACTTTAACATTTTTTTGACTGATAATTTTCTGACTCGTTTTAAGGAATTGATTACCAGTATAAATTTTATAATTTTATCGCATTAATTAAAATATTTTATTCGTTATTGTACGTTAAATGGCGAAGTCTTAAATGACGGAATTATTTTGTAATTAAAATATATGCTAAGGTGTCAAATGTTTTCAGGAAGTATGTATGGGATGTAATTTAAATGTAGGATATGGATGTTTTGTCTCTCTTAGGTCTATTTCGGAGATTTCAAGCCAGTTCGTGTTACATTAATACCAAAAAGTTTTATTTATTTTCTTGCTTTAGTGTAAACACTTGCAGGATTACCTCGCAAGATTGTATCAAGCTATTGTGATTTCAAATCAGTAAGTTTACTTATCTCTATTTCTTAAAGATCAAGTATAAATTTATCTTTTTTTATTTAACCACGAATGTAACACTTGATAAAGGATTTAATGTAGCTATTATATTTTTCACATACTTTGAATAATGTAATTGTAATACAGGAATCCAATTAAAGAATAAGTTGTAAATTTTAATTATTATTAATAATCTTATTCAAATTTAATGTATATTGAACTATATTTTTCAGTTATGTAGGAGCAACTTTTATTTTTCATTCAGAATTATAAATTTTTTAATTATTCAATTACATATATACATATAAATCGTTCTGTATTAAATAAAATATTTTTATACTTAATTATAATACATTTATGTGTCCTGTTTTTCATGCTGTACAATACTTACTAATAACACTGTAATTTTTAAATAATCATGATTAGAAAAAAGTACCATCATATTCTGATTATTTAAAGTAAGAACTGTTTTGTTTTTGCTTCCCCCCTCCCCCCCCCCCCCTTGACCAGAAAAAGAACAATTTTTTTTTTTTTTCTGTTCATTCTCGAGGCCGATTCTTTTTTTTTTTTTTTTTTTTTTTTTTCATAGATTGATTTGTTTTTTTAATTTGTTATTGTTTTAATTAATCGTTATAATTTAAATTTGTCTTCATTACATTTCTTAGATTTAAAATTTCTATTTATTTTTGTTGAATTCAGTTACTATTTTACTTACAAATCAAATTTGCAAGGAGAAAGTTATATTTATTTCTGCAATAGATGCAGAAGTAAATTCGCTGCAAAATTGTCCAGAATGTGGAAAGAATTTTTCAAAACCTTCCAATTTATATACACATCTATGAAATATTTACGGTATTGAAACTTCTTTCCCAACATCCCAAATAAATTGCTCTTTTTGTTCTTTAAAGTTTAAGACTAAAAAACAATATGAAGAACATTTGAGGTCACAGCACACTATAGATTTGATTAAAAGTGAACTGGAATTTAAATCATTCGATTCTTTTCTAACATGGAAGAAAGAAACTGACATCCAATATATTCTTAATTTGTTTAAAACAATATTTTAAAAGATTTTTTAAGAAAAGATAAAGTAGTAATTTTCAAAACTCAGCAACCAGAAGATACAAAATATATAACAGCTAAATAAATAAATAAATATATATATATTATAATAGGCATAGGCTAAAGATTGGAATTTCATAGCAAAATGTAGCATAACAAAAGTTTAAACAGAGTTAGATGTGTAAATGTCACAAAGAAACTGGAACTAATCATAAATACACTATGGTCAGTGTCATTGACAATCAACTGTAAAATCATTGAATCATTAAACTAACTGTTAATGCCAGTTGTTCAAATTTTCCTATTTCTAGTTTAAGTATATAACTTTTCTCCCTCTTTCCCTTAAAATTTCCAACGTTTTCAGAAATGATATGTTAAAAATGTTAATAGTATATGTAAAATTCCTTTACAATGATCAATATTGACGTGTTTTACTGTGCAAAAATAAATAATTCTTGTAATGCATATATATAAAATAAATAAATAAATAATAATAATAATAAACGGCCAAAGTAAATAAAAATAAATAAATAACAACTGAAGGCGGAAGTAAAATATACACAAGAGTACAAGGTTATGAAAATGACAAGTACTAAATAATCAATGCGATTTTTCATTGAGAAAAGATTGTGATGGGTGTATAGATAACTACTACAGTATATCCTCATTAATCAAAACAATTAACACTGTAAACTGAAAAATGCTATTATTAAAAAAAAAAAAAAAAAATGGAAATTTTATTTAGGGTAGGTGGGGGGAATTGGTGCCCGTGGGTAATTGGGTAAAGGGCAAAACTGGGAAAATTCATTAGTGGCCAGTGGCCGGTACTGTCAGTTTCATTAGTAGCCACTTTTCACATAAGACTATTTCTTTCAGACTGCAAAAAGCATTGTCACCATTTTGTGGTATAATCACCACAAGAAAAATAAGAAATACATATTAATAATAAAATTAACACACGGACACTGAAATTGTAATTTGTAATTACGCTCTTTCAAAAAATCCTAAATTAAAATCTGCTTAGGGCTGTAATAATAACAGCAAAAGTTTTTATCTTTCAGATAATTCAGTAGTACTTTTTTTTTTTCAATTTATTTAAGTGAAATAAGCTGTTATCATTCACAGTTTACATTGATATTTTCTAGTAAATGAATCAGCTGATTCATCATCATCACAACCTTTCACATGGTCATGTGTAAATACAGTTAGCAGTTTTATTATTTTTTCTTATTTCTAAAGACACACTTTTTAAAATGATTTTATTTCAATAGAGTTAAAATATTTTCTCTTAAAAAGTATATCTCAGTTATCATAAATCTATTGGCCATTTTCCGTTCTATATTTTAGTGGAGAAATTAGTTACTATTCTAGTTTTAATGATTCAGTGTTTGTTAAGCTATATTTGAATGATGTTTTAAAGTTGTTTCGTATTAATTAATTCTAAATTGCAAGCAACATTTAACTACTTTATTAAGATTTTTTTCACATTCAAATATTTATTTTTGATTGTGATTTTTTTTTTTTTTTTCTATTTATTTATGTTTAGCAAGCAATAAAATACAAAAACGTTATTACTTAACTGCTAAATACGCATAAATTTGAGCCGATTCAAAGTTATCTTGTGCAAAAGTTATCAGGTATCTTGTTTTACTATATACTGATGCATTAATAATGTACAGGGTGGTTCAAAAAACATGATAGAAAGTATTTTAAGTTCCTGATTTCAAATGTACTGATATAAGTATAATTCTTCCATATTGTAATTGCACATATATTGACATTTAAGGTGAATGCTTGATTACCGGAAATAATGAATAACCAATATGGAATCACTGACCTTGGAAGAATGATTATTTGTCGTAAGAATATTTTTTGAGGTGCCATTGAGTAAAGGGCAAAACTGGGAAAATTCATTAGTGGCCAGTGACCGGTACTGTCAGTTTCATTAGTAGCCACTTTTTAAAGTTAGTGGCCACTTTTTTACGTTAGTGGCCACTTTTCACATAAGACTATTTCTTTCAGACTGCAAAAAGCATTGTCACCATTTTGCGGTATAATTACCACAAGAAAAACATAACAATAAGAAATACATATAATAATAAAATTAACACAGGGACACTGAAATTGTAATTTGTAATTACGCTCTTTTTAAAAATCCTAAGTTGCCCATCCTAAATTAAAATCTGCTTAGGGCTGTAATAATAACAGCAAAAGTTTTTATCTTTCAGATAATTCACTAGTACTTTTTTTTTTTCAATTTGTTTAAGTGAAATAAGCTGTTATCATTCACAGTTCACATTGATATTTTCTAGTAAATGAATCAGCTGATTCATCATCATCACAACCTTTTACAAGGTCATGTGTAAATACAGTTAGCAGTTTTGTTATTTTTTCTTATTTCTAAAGATACACTTTTTTAAATGATTTTATTTCAATAGAGTTAAAATATTTCCTCTTAAAAAGTATAGATATGGAAATTTGGCTGCTTCATTAAAAATAATTTACTTAGCTGCCAAATTTGTAGATTTAAAAATAGGGAGATTTCTACTTTAAAATGGGAAGGAAAAGTTAAGATTTCTACTCAAAAGAAAGCAAATACAAACATTTTTGAAAAAAAACCATTTAAGCCAAATCAAATTTTAAAACATACATTTGTCAAATATCTTATATGAGTTTAAATATACACTAAATGCTATGGAGATAAGAAGGAAAAAGATTGTGCGTTGCAGGACATTTGATCATTAACTGCTAGTTGAAATGGAGTGCACATGTGCGGGGGGGGGGGTACATCTATATACTTCTCTATAGGTTCTAGAATCTAATCAAGAAAGTTTAAAATGAATATTTACATTTATGTTATGGATGGAGAAAGATTGTAAATCACAAGGCTTCAGTGGAGCATGTGATTGTCAATCGTTGGAGGAGGGGGCGGGGGGTGTAAGAGGATTACAAGAATTATGAGTAAGAGATATAAACAATTCTACTTCTTTACAGATTCTAGAATCTAATAAAGCAAGTTTAAAATAGATATTTATATTTTTGCAGCAAATGGAGAATGATTAGAAATTATAAAGCTTTCTACAAGCTGTGTGATCACGGATCGTTAGGGGTAGGGAAAGGAGGGGGGTCTAAAAAATTATATGAGTGAGATACATTAAACAATTCTACTTATTTATAGGTTGTAGAATATAATAAAGCAAGTTTAAAATGAACATTGACATTTATGCCATGGATGGAAAAAGATTGGAAATCACAAGGCTTCGATTGCCTATTGCCCAGGTGAAAAAATCAGCAAAAAACCTTTAAAAAAAACCTTCAGGAAAACTGCAGGTATTTCGGACTATAGCCTACATCTTTTTTACAGGTAAAAAACCTGCACTTTTCCTGAAGGTAAAAAACCTGCAGTTTTTCTGAAGGTAAAAAACCTTCACTTTCACTTTTATTTGTCCGAAATAACTGCAGTTTTCCTGAAGGTAAAAAACCTGCAGTTTTTCTGAAGGTAAAAAACCTTCACTTTCCCTTTTATTTGTCCGAAATAACTGCAGTTTTCCTGAAGGTAAAAAACCTGCAGTTTTCCTGAAAGTAAAAAACCCTTCATTTTCCCTTTTATTTGTCCGAAATAACTGCAGTTTTCCTGCAGGTAAAAAACCTGCAGTGTTTCTGAAAGTAAAAAAAAAAAATATATATATTCATTTTTCCCCTTTAACATGTCCTATATATCTGCAGATTTCCTTAAATTTGTTCCCGAAATAAATTTTCTTACATATAAAAACGATCTATGCAGTTTTCCTTTAGGTATAAAGTTTTTGTACCTAATCTGGGTTTGATTTGTAGTACCCATTATAATATATGAAAGACAAAATATTTGCAAAATTTTATTTACTTTTATGAAAAAAAAAAAAAAAAAAAAAAAAAAAAAATTATAGAACCTTTAACCAACAATTTTATGTTTAATAATATCAATTATATTTCTTTAAATAAAGTATAGGCAGTCATATAAATAGTCAGTACTAAAATAAATCGAAATTTTTTGTGAAAAGGTTACATAATTTTGTATACGATAGCTAAAGCTTAATAAAAAGGTAACACCTGCATGAAATATGTACGAAACTTTGAATAAACATCATAAAGCAGAAAAATACTCACAGCAATTGCTTTGTATCAAAAGAAAACAAGACTTTTCATCAGGGAACAAAAAAGGCACAATGGTGAGGTTCATTCTGCTTTGTTTGCAGCACTCATGTCTACTTTATTCCCTTGAGAAATTACCTTTTTTTTTTTTTTTGGCATTTGTTGCAAGCTCTTGCATGTTATGGTGTCAGGGATCGCGTTGGTGAACTACAGCGCACCATTGATCCCAATTTTAATGATGAAAGAGATGCAGAATTTTTTTAATTGCAGGTCACGACGACCTGTATTTATTTCACACAAAATATCCTTTATTCTAAAACAAAAATTTTCTTTTATTTTATTTAATTCCGTGTCATCATTTCAAAGCAAATTATTTTCCTGGGCTATATAGCTCTGAATTTAGAAGAATGGGAGAAAAATTCTTTTTACCTCCTTCAAAACCAAACGAATCGCTGGCTGTATCCTTCTCTGTGGGCTGCATCTGCTCCATTCGAAAACAATGAGTCACTATTCTCCCTTTTCTTGTGCATTCTGTCTGACGGAGCACATGCGAAATGACCCAAACCCAGCATCAACATAAAGTGATAATAGACTGGAGATGAAATGCTTTTTTTTTTTTTTTTTTTTTTTTTTTGTGGGGGGGGGGGGATTTGTTTGTTTATTTAGTTAGCAGAATCAATCTCATCAGAATTTGCAACATTATTAGCAAATGTTATTTCATGGCAAAAAAGTGCTCTTTTGAATAAATTGCAAAATACAATATAGTACCAATTATCTAAAATTCCAAAATCCAGAATAATTTCAATTTTTTTTTTTTCTTTTATGATTTTAAAAACATTTAGTATTGAAAAACAAAACTTACTTCACTAAAAAAAAAAAAAAAAAAAAAAGAAAAAATGAACAAAGTCTTTTATAATGTTTTTCAATAATCAGAAAATAAAGTAGAATTTATTTTTCTCTGGAAATTGTTAAAAATGTTTATGGTCTGGAAAGTCTTCTTCAACCAACTACATAAAAAATTCTCCGATTTTATTTGGTGGTCTATTTCAAGGTTTTTTTAATTTCTTTTTAAGACAGTCTTACTTTCTAAAAATAAAGAAAAATTAAAAACTTTTCTTTTAGCGATTTGCTCTTATGATCCAGTCACTATTACATTTGGTAGGACCAACAACGCAGCAACTATGAACCACGGCGCTGACGGGAAGGCCGCGAGCAACCAACCCATGTCGGTCGAGGCCAATTTCTGAAACGAAATCTGTGTGAAAGCACATACAGCAACTGAAGATAATGCAAGAGAAGAGAAAATATGCTTGAAACTTCTGAAGATGAGGGAGGGTGGAAATTTCATTTCAATATTAAGAGGGGGGGGGGGGACTGAAATGAAACAAATGGTCAGCATGTGTATAGGAGGGGGGTGACGGAGAAGGCAGGACTGCAGATGCAAATTTTTGTTTGATAATCAGCGCTTCCAGTACCGTTCTAGGCCCAATTCGACTTATTTTTCAATAAATTTTTCTTTCGTAAATAATATTTAGACGATACAATAGACAATTTTCTTCAATTAAACGTACATGTGTACATGTTAATATATGTGTATTATTGCAGTTATTTTTTATTTTCGGCTCTAGATTCAAAAGAAATAAAAATATTGGATTCAGGAACTTTTCAGAATTATTCAGGAGCTGTTTTAGAAACAAAAACTACTACTACAAAAAAAAAAAAAAAAAAAAAACTTATGTATAAAAATTCATACAAATTATTCTTGCATAATTGATAGTGTTAAAATGAATATTAAATAATGCATTTAAAATATTACCTTTTATTTTTTTATTAAAAAAAAAAGAAAAAAACAGAAATTTTAGATTTTTTAGCTAACAACATGTGCAAAAAGGTAAGTTATTCTTTATATATTACACTATTGTTAGAGAGTTGTGTTTTATAGTTCAAGAAAATCAATTATGAAAAAAAAAATCTGGAAACTTCTAAAATCCTGAATATTTCCCGTGAAGGATTGATCTGAAGGATCCAGCGGGTCCTGGATAATGGATCCTATGCTTTTTTTTTTTTAATGTCTTTAATAAGAGATTTTTTTTTCTCTTTATTAAGATTATTAATCTTATTCCAAATCTATTTCTGTTGTTAAAATGATCATAATTTTTACTTCTTTAAAACTTCTTTCAATTTTATTAAATAATTTTCTTTGCGCTGTTTATTAATTTTACTTAAACCTTGGTTTTTAAGAACACAAAACGCGAATGTCAACGTATTCGGTGTTGACATTTTCAATTTGTGCATGCGCCACGACACTCTGTTCTGCGCTGATATCAAGGAGACTCTGATTGGAGCGTTGCGGCGTTGGAAACGTTGATATTTGCTTCCGAGTTCTTAAAAACCAAGGCTTTAATAATGCACTATTTTAACTATATGATCAAATGCAAGTTTAACAGAGGTAAGTGCTGATTTCCCACGACAAAAAATAATTAAGTTAGAAAGTTATTTTCTTTTTAATGCAATGTTTCAAAATGTAAAACGGAATTGTGAAAAACTTTTCTGCGTTTGTGGAAAATATTAGCAGTTACACGCCCCCCTACCCCCCCCCCCCCCAAAAAAAAAAAAAAAAAATAATAATAATAATAATAATAAAATTTATAAAATAAATTATTGTGTATTAAGATATAAGAAATGGAGAATACTGAAATTTTTGAACATAAAAATATATTGTACTAGAATATACAAACATTTTAAAACTATGCATCATATGTATATTTGATTTATTTACTTAAATATATATATTATATTTTAAAGGGTGAAAAGTGATATAAAGAAATTTTTATCATCTTCTTTCTTCCATTTCTTCATAGACTAAAATTCTCTCATTCACAATTTCGTCATTTTATTTCTCCCATACAGTACCTGAAAAATAAAAGCAATTTTTTTATTAGCAGGATTTTGCTGTTGCAAACAACCCCCAGTGGCAGAAAGTTCTGTAGCTGTCTGTAACAGGCTTTTAAAATTTCATAATCTGTCAGCAAACTTTGCCTGTAATCAGGAGTGAAAATGGCTTACACTCAAAAAGACTGAAAGCTGATTGCGGCAATCTTGGGGGTGGGGGGAGGCTTAACAACAGTGGTGATCTCGTGCAACAATACACAAATACAGTTTTACTACAGAACAATATAAAATAAACAATTATACAAAAATAAGTTAAACTCATTCAATTAAATATTTTATAGCAATGTTTGATACAACACAATATAAATAATTTTAAATAATAAAAGTACTAGTTTTAGTTTTGATACAGAAATTTTTATATGTCTGAAGAATGCTCAGAATCTGAAGAAAATGGGAATGAACGTGAAAGATCCAGTATGCATACGTTCCCGTAGAATCTCAGTAACAGGTAACAGGAGAAAAGAATACACACATAACGCTGCCTATCAAGGGAGATCTAGGCTCCCTAGGTCACTGTTGTTAAGCACTGTTTTCAGGGCCTGATTAAGGGGGAAGCACACATTATTTATACTTACACCGTTATTTTTTAACAAATACTTTCCTCCTATAATAAACAGAAAATTTTCATTAAAAATTATTTTAAAAGAATTCTGGTGTGTAATAACGGTGAGTATATTGGATTGTTTTACACCGTTCATTTTTTATAAAAAATATTTCCTCGTCAAAGCGTGGAATTTCTATGACATTAAGTAAAAAATAATTGTAAAAATATTCCGGTATGAGCGAGCTTCCCCCTTAATCAGGCCCTGACTGTTTTATGGGTTCCTATCAAGGCACCTATAGAAGGGCTCTAGCGTTCCTACCAGAGAGCATCTAAGACGTCATACATCAGTAGCGCATTGTCGCGGGCAAAAAATGTATGTACATTGCATACAAATTTCTTTATGACTGCAGACAAAGTCTGTCCAAAAATTGCGGCCAATTTTTTTTTTTTTTTTTTTTTTTTTTTTATCAGTGCAGACAAAAACTGTCCGCAAGCCGTTTTTCTGTGTCCGCGACTATGTTGCCGTGTCGCGGTGTTTCTGCCACTGGGAAACAACCACACTGAAAATCTTAGATTATACACATAAGAGTAATCCTGCACAAAATCTTATTTTGCTTAGTTCTTAACACTATATAGAAAAAAAAAAAAAAAAAAAAGCATTTTCCCACCAAAAATCAATTGTATAAAAATCTGCCTTCTAAACCAATTTCGGGTCTTACCTTACCATATAAAAATAAAGACATTCATTTGAAAAATATCATGAAAATTTTTACTGTACATAAAGGCTTTTTTAACTTTCAATTTTTACTTTAACATAAAAGGCAGCTTTCATAAAAAAGTTATTTTTTAAAGATATTTTACCGTTTTCGCTGAGAAACATACATTTATAATATATTTTTATCTGATGCGAAATCGGACTTCACATACCTTCGAACAAATGCGATCTGAAAATTCTATAAGAAGTCACTTCTGGGCGCGATCTATGTGTCATCGGTCTGTATATTCCAGTGGTCGACGGAAAAAATTATCGTTAGCCGAGGTTTCTCTGATGTTTTTGTTCACGCCGTTGCTCGAAGCCTGCGTATTGAGGGTCTTTTCTGCGTATCCAAGAGTAGAAAATGACTGGATATTTCGGCAAATATACGGCAAAAAAAGGTAGGAATTAGGAATCTTGCTGATTTTTTACTCAATATATATATATTTAATATTTGTGATAACAATTTTTTGAAATAGAACAAATTTTGTCGATTACAGTTGCGAAAATAGTTGCCCATTTTTATTTAGAGAAACAGAGAAACGAGAAACAATTGCTTATTTGAGCAGTTAGCTGTGATGAAGGTAAATTTTGTTAAGATGTAAAATGATAAATTTCGACAATCCACTGCAAGAATATTATATTTTTTTGTAGTGAATTGATGGTTTATTTCAGCACATAATTTAAATGATTAAAAGTAAATTTTATCGACGAAGCAATCCCGTATTTAGTTAGACTTCAATATCTCATATTTCTGCAATCACGCATAAAAAAAAGTAATTTTATTATTAGGTATTATTATTATTTGTGAAATAATCGCATATTTTGGTATTAATTTTTTTGAAAAACATACAAAATTTAAAAATTAGCGGTAAAACTATAGCCTATATTAGCAATTAGTTGCTATTACAAAAATTTCAAAAAAATCGGTAAAATGATTAATTCGGTATTTCGGAAAATTTGTTGAGTATATCGGTTATATTCTTTGCAAAAAAGTGCGGATTTCATGAATTAATATAGAGATAAAGCCTATTTCAGCAAACAATTAGGATTAAAGTAACCTTATTAAGTAGCGGGGATATGATTACGTGTTTCAACTTTCAACAATCAGCCACAAAACATCGCGAATTTCAGAAATCACTTTTGAAAAGAGTGCAAATCTGATCGATTAACGCCGAAAAAATATCGTATTTTAGTAATTAGTTGTGTTTAAACATAACTCTTTGACAGTTAATAGTGAAATGAATGATCCCATATTTCTGAATTAGGCCGCAAAATTATTGCATATTTCGGGATTCAACGTTGGAAAAAGCGTAAATTTCATCGATTAGTGGCGAAATATTTGAGTATTTGAAGATTCAACATCATAAAGAACATGATTTTCATCAATTAGGGGCAAAATAATAGCAGGTTTTAACAATCGGCTGCAAAAATATCGTTAATTTCAAGAACAGCTTTAGGGGGAAAAAAATGCAAAATTTCATCAATTAACGGCGAAATAATAG
Organism: Salticus scenicus; assembly: GCA_963930645.1. NCBI lineage: Eukaryota > Metazoa > Arthropoda > Arachnida > Araneae > Salticidae > Salticus > Salticus scenicus. Next base: position 256,809,058 of record OZ005657.1, read on the forward strand.
CAAAATTTCGGAATTACTTGTGATTAAATGTAAGTTTTAACTATAAGAATTGACAGCGGGGAAAAGAATCCTGTATTTTCGAAATTGGCTGCAAATCTATTTTGTATTTCGGTATTCAGTTTTGAGAAAAAAAGCTCAAATTTCATCACTTAGCAACGAAATATTTGTGTATTTGGGAATTTAACGTCAAAAATAACAGAAATTGCATTGATTAGCGACAAAAAAAATTATGCATTTTGGCGATCGATCGTAAAAACATCGGGAATTTCGGGAATCAGTCTTAAAGAATTTTATTGATTAGTGACGAAATTATAGCATATTTAACAAATAGTTATGACTATAAATATAAATATTGCTAATTAATTTCACATTTATTTTGCCCATGCTGCATAGTTTTTTTTTTTTTTTTCTTTTAAACTAGGTGCTTTTTTTTTTTTTTAAATATAATAATGTAGACTTAAAAAAAAATAATAACAACACTTTTATCTATCTGATCGAGCATATATCAGAGAGAGACAAATAGATATACCTACTATTCTTTATAGAATTATGTGTAATATAATTATTTATGGGAAACAATGCTTAAGGCATTTACGCATTAAAGCCTGCACTAACTTTTAAAATATTTGTAGATTACTATTTAAAAATTTTTAAATAAACTTATCTCAAAAATAAATATTTTGAAATTATTTAAGTAAAAATTGTTGAATTGTAAATTAGAAATATTTTACTACAAATATTTTACTGGGCCCTAATGATTTTAATTATAATTTTTATGAAATTTCAGCTCTTTTGGACAAATAGATTTTGAGATACATCTAATAAAAAACTATTGCCACCAGGAGACAGAGGTTTAAGATTGAAAAATACCAAATTACTTCAAATTTAGTAGTCGGTGGTAAAATTTTCTCTAGACTTATAAAGTAAAAATTGTGTGTTCGTTGAAAATATAAATTTTAACATTGTTGCATGTTTACATCTGTAAATGGCTGCTAAGCTTACATTTTTAATAAATAATTTAAATTAAAATAGACATGATTCCAAGAAGGATGGTACCTGCTGTGTTTCTCCGTTAATTAGGTGATGAGATAGATGAGTGTTCTCTTTTTATTTGTATTTATTTTATTTTGTGGACTGTACATTTTATAAACCGTTTAGTCAGTGGTGAAGAAAGTGCCCTTTCGTCTATCAATATGTGGCCTTTTACTCACAAAAAAATGCCCTTTTCTATAAATCCGCCCTGTCCTTTTTTTGAAAAAATGTGAACACTAAAATTATAAGAGTTCAATTTTAGTTATAAATATTTAGCACTTTATAAGAAAAAGCACAAATCGAGAAAAAAAATGTGCTTTACAATATGGTTTGGTGATTTTTTTCCAAACTCGCCAATTTGGAACAGTTTCTCGATTTTTTTTTTAAATGGCCAATTTTACATGTTTTAAAGCAACTACCTAAAAATACAGCATAAAAAGTCGCTTTTCAAAAACTTCAACAAAGCAAAATACAAATTTGACCAATTTTCATAAACAAAAACTAACAAATATTAAACATTACAAAAATAATATAAATGCTCAATAAACATAATACATATATATATATATAGAAGGGTTTTTTACTTACCTGTTGTAGAAAACGGTGAAAAAGAAAGAAATTCTCGCAGAAAAAAAATTCAATGGGGTGTACAACCTGAAAAAAAATTAAAAGTGCTTATTAGAAAGTTAGTTTAAAAGTGCTTATTAGAATTAACAGGGGGGGGGGGGGCTGGACTTGTGAAAACTTCAAAATAAATATGTACAGTAACCAAATTAACACCATTTCAAACACTACTGCAAAGCTTTTTTTAATATATTCAACAGAAAAACTGAATTCTATTAAACCAATAAATCACCATTTTACATAAAAAAAGCAACCATATCAATTACAAACGTATCTCCTACAGAAATTAACAAATAGCCTACTGTTGCCAAAATTAAAAAAGTAAAGCCAAACGAAACATATCAAATAAACTGCTACTATACCAGTGTACATAGGTAGGTTCGATTTAACGTTGCACTAGTACTGTGATACAGGTAATTGCCGACGATCTGGAATTTCGTTTCGCAGCAATCAGTGATACGAACAGTTAGCAGCAAAAGTATCCAAGCACTAGCAATAATCCTGTCTCAAAAAAATACACTTAATAATGCTTTGTTAAATAAATCCTTGTGAAGTCATGTTCTTAGTCAGCCTAAGAACAGGATTTGACAAAGATTTATTTAACAAAAATAACTATACTTTTTTGACATTGGAAATATTGGCTAGCACTCGGATATTTTTACTGAAGACTGCACATCTGTATGCTTTGTATACATGAAAACCAAAAAAAAAAAAAAAAAAAAAAAAATCACTGGATGGATACCTCACCCGCGTACTGCACGAATCTTTAAAAATGCACAAAATTTTGTGTTGCAGCAATCAGCAATATGCACGTCTGTACGCTCCGTATAAATGAAAAAGAAAAAATCACTGGATACCTCACAGTGCTTAATGCATGAATCTTTAAAATGCACAAAATTTCATTTTACAGCGATCAGTAATATGCATGTCTGTGCTCTCCGCATACATGAAAAAAAAAAAAAAAAAAAAAAAATGGATACTTCCCCGCATTCTGCATGATTCTTTAAAATGCACAAAATTTCCTTTGGCAGCAATCAGTGATGTGTATATATCAAAATTAAAAAAATAATCTCTAAATAAGTCTCCCACAAACTCCATGAATCTTTAAAAGTACAAAATTTGATTTGGCAACAATCAGATACACAGCTTTAAAATAGAGCTGTACCGAGTACTTGGTATATATTCGGTACTTGGCCTATCTATCTGCCGAGCACTCGGTACTCGGCCAAATTTAGGCCAATACTGAGTAGTTGTGAGGATTTCATTTTTTTTTATGCATTATTGAAAGAAATGTGTTAATGAGAGATATTTATTTTATAACTAAACTAAAAAACTATGAAAATATAAATACAGAGTCATTATAATTAAAATTTTTGCTATAACAGCTTTCTGTAGTTAAAACGGGCTGTTACCAAATTTAGTATAGAGATGATTCATGATATGAGCTCTTAATTATAACTATCTTATATGTAATATGCATTATTTTATAAAAACTTAGTACATAAAATTGTATCTATAAATCACACAAAAATAAAGTATTTTAGAAAAAAAAAAAGAACCTCTATGTAATATTAACACAAAATTTTAGTTATACATTTGTGCAAATAAAAGTAAGACACTTTCAAATCGGTAAGAAAAGATTGATTTTGAATTTTATACTATAAAATAACATAAAAAACTATCACCTATTCGGATACAGTCTACCGTTGAGCGAAATGTGCATTTATTTAGTATTTAAAAAAAAAAAAAAAAAAAAAAAAATCAATGTGAAAAGAGGAGGGGGCATTTAACCGAGTAAAGGCTTTTATGGCATTTTACGGTATATATAAAAAAGGTAAATACACTAAAACGTTATTTAAAACGTATTTTCATAATCAAATCTGTTTTTTTTTTTTGCCAATTACTGCCCAAAACCACCTATCATTTTACATTTCTACGATCTGAAGATTAATGAAACCTAACCTTTAAAACACCATAGTAAGATTACCGCATTTCAAACATTGATCATTCAACGACACATAAACATTGAGGGTACCAATGTAGGCATCTTTATCAGTGATCAAAAAAAGATGCCAAGCAGTATCGTAAAGCACATTCCATCCTTTTTATTTTATGTTTATTTTTTATTTTATGTATTAAAATCTATAAATACCTACTCCTTAAAATTTTAACCATGACTATACTTTTTCATGCTCTGAATTTTTACATTAAATTTAGTGTATTTTATTGTTTATGTCTGAAAAAGTTTATATTCTTTCTTCAATTCAATGCTTTGCACATATTTTTTTTTTAATCAATAAATGCCTTTTTTACAATGGATAAAAAATGTGTATAATTAAAATTACTTTGATGTGTAAAACTGTAAACATTTGCAACATTAATAAAATTTTTTAGATTCAAGTACAGTCTAAACACCTTTCAATGTTCATTAGAATTTGTAATCTGAGTAACATTATGTTCATATTCAGAGTTCTGATAAATTTTAATGTATGAATTATGCTGAAAGAAATATTATTACAATTAGCCAGTCCATATAATATAATGTGAACTCATAACTTAAACTTACAACTTGAGTTTATACACACACATTTACTGTATACCTGTATATTACTCATTTTATTTTTGAATATATTGAGAAGTAAAATTTAGTATAAGCTCACAAAAGATAAACTTATTTTTTTCTGCTTTATTTTATTTAATTTTTTACTCCTAATGCCAAATTCTCTCTTTTAAAGAAATACTCTCACTTCTAGAAAAAAAAAAAAAAAATTCCTAGCAATATCTCTGCATTTAATAAATAATAATACATTCGGTTTATTTAAAAGTTGTTAAGAAATAAATAATTTACATTACATGATATTCAGTAAATAATTATATGAACAGCTTTAGTTGTTTTAAAATGAAGCTCACTTTTTAAACATTTCTAGCTTTGAACCTAATGAAGACAACAGTGTCATTATTTTTATTATCTTCTTAAAGTAAATGTGACAGTAATGAGCATCCTTAAGGAATTTCTTTAAAATTATATTTTATTTATTTATTTTTATTATTAAGCAAAATTTAACCAATTTTATATCGTCACATTATTACTCTTACAAATTCACCCTAATTCAAAAATTTTACATTAAGAATTTCTAGATATTTACTATAATAATAAATTAAGTTGTAGTATAAATAATAACTAATTTCTAATTAGATTATTCTGTTCTTTAATATTTGATCAGACGAGTTCGGTTATTATAAACATAACTTTAAATATTCCGAATGAAATCAAATTGCAACACTGATGAAAGAAACTGACGATTACACGCTGATGAAACATAACTTTATATTACATACTTGGAATTAAAAAAGAAAAAGAAAAGAATAAATGATTAAGAATAAATAATGAATATTAACTTAACTTGATAAATCAAAGCTAAAAGTAAATCCGTGTAGTCAGTCACATTTCTTCCATGACGCCGGACGTCCATGTTGGATGTGGATCTTGTAAATAAATAGCGTGTGTTGCCATACCTGTTTTTCGAAGGCTAGAAACTGTGCCACAGAAATTCTTTGATTTAAATTAGAAAAAACAATAGCTTGATAAAATAATTGATATTTGTAAAACATTTAACATTCAACTAATATTAAAATATTCATGAAAAATGAACTATATTTTAAAATAAAGATGAATAATATACATATAATATTTTATATTAGAGTATTTTGAATGCTCGAAGCCTTTGAAATTAATTTGAAATCGATGCTTTCTTTTTAAGACTTTTGGGCATAAGAAATGGATTTCAGGATCCTCCTAGTTTGAAATAAATAAATGAATTAATTAATTAAAAATAAAAAAAAATAAAATAAAAAAAGATAATACATTTTTTTTTTTTAGGTAGATTTTGAAGAAAAAGAAATTCATTAAAAAAATAAAATTGTCTTACGTGGGGTTCCGAGGACCACTGGGGGTGTATTGAAATTTTTAAACACACTGATTATATAATATAGTAAGAAGTAATATATATATATATTTATATATATATATATATATATATATACATATATTGCAAAATAGGAATGTACAAACAATTTTGTGAATAAAAATGCACAAACTTTTCAAATAGAAAATAAGCATCAATTTTACACAAAATATGTGCACAGTTTTTACAACTTAGAATCTACACTTTTTTGCATGTATACAAAAAAAAAAAATGCAAATAATTTCACAAAAAAGTGCATTTTTTTTTTTCGAAGTATTCACAAATATTCAGTCTTAATGCGCAAATTGCGCATAATCTACACTTTTTTTTCAAAAAAACGAGCAAACAATTTCTAGCTGGGCTTACATACACTAGAAATTATTTTCTCCCCACCCAACCTTCTTTACAATGTCAGGCTTCTTCTCTCTTTAATATAGAGCTGACTTCTGTAAAAAGATTCGATCCTATGAATATTACAATCTTCTGTAAAAAGATCTTCAAAAGCCTTTAAGTTACCTGCATGAAAGGCAGTTTTGATTTCCCTTCAAAATACCTGATGTAATCTAATTAAAATCGTCTAAGTTATTGAAGGTAATTTGAAGGTGATAAGCTTTCTGAAATAAACCTGTATGAAACCTTTAAAAAAACTTTATATTTCCTGAAGGAAACCTGCAGTTTTTATTTTTGTATGAAACCTTTAAAAAACCTGTATGAAACCTTTAAAAAATCTGAATATTTCCTGAAGGAAACCTGTATTTTTTATTTACCTTCAAAATACCTGTGGAAACCTTCAAGATACCTGCAAAGTATGTATTTTTTTAAAGGTTTTTTGCTGATTTTTTTACCTGGGTGTCGCTAGATTTTTAGAATCTTTTAATGATCACAAAAAGTGGCGACTTTAGTGGCGATCGATGTATAATATTTAATCGTCATTTTTTATTATTTAGTCGCCATGTGGCCGGTGGCGACCGTTAACTTTGCCCTTTATAATTGGGTACTACTTTTTTCAAAGTTTTTTTACAGGAGTGACCCCATTTTTTTGAACAATTTCAAATATACACATTAATAGGTATGGTCATATTCCATAGCTCATATTTTTACTTTCTTCTATATGTAATATAGAGAAAGTATTGGATTCGCGAAAATTTTCGACCTCCGTTTTTTGACGGATCTACACGTTTTGGGATGTCCTGAACACGAATTGATAGTTTTTAGAAAATGTCTGTCTGTATCATTTTTTTGTGGACGCTGTATCTCACGAACATATGAATGAAATTTAACCAAACTTGGTATTTAGTTGCACCCTGACATGAACTGGTGCCCATTAGATTTGGGGATCAATAGCTCAACAGGTGGCGCTGTAATCGCATTTTATGCAAATTTTTAACATGGCAGCATAGGACAAAATTCCGTATAAATGGGCATAATGAGAGTTATTTTAAACTTGTGATTGTAAAATTAATTTGAATTATTGATGATAGTAGTAGTTAACTAGGAAAAAAAATTTGTGCATGGGGGGGCATCGGTTCCCCCCCTGGGGGGAAGTACCCCCCGGTGGGGGGGTAAATTTTGAAGATGGGTATCATTCGAAAGATCTCGTCAATACCTTTAAAACGAATGGTTGAACCATAAATCTGTGATAATTTAAAACAAAGTTATCGATTTTTTTTACTTTTAACAAAAAAAAAAAAAAAAAAAAAAAAAATTAGAAAAAAATTCGATTATTTTTTTTTTTTTTTTTTTTTTATTGTTAGTGATTGAATATGTATTAATTTTCACACACAAAAAAAATTTTTTTTTTTTTTTTTTTTTTTTTTTTAAATATTGTTACTGATTGAATATGTATAGGAAAATATAGAAGAAAGTATTGTGGTGGCCACAACATACTAGTTTTCACTGTTGTTCTGTAATACCCTGACTAGTAAGAAAAAAATCTCAGATGCACCTATCATGCTACAGTTTTTAAAGTGCCTAACAAACTTCGTCCATCCAAGCTTTAAAATAATGTTGATTTTTTAACTTTAACATAATATTTAAATTTTACCTATTAAATGCAAGTTCTTGTACCTGAGAACATGTGGTGTGAGTTATTTTTTTTTTTTTTTTTTCAGTTACGTGTAAAAGGAAATTTGGGGGGTCAAAAAGTTTAGCACTCATTTGCCCCCCTGCGGGGAAATGGGTGCTAATCCTAATTTTCTCTTTATTTTATTGTTAACAACATTTAAACATTCATGTCACAAATACTAACTGTTTAGAGTATTTTCTGATTTAACTATGCTCAGTTAATTTTTATTTATTTTTTATTATTAACATTGGTTTTTGTCTTCAGATTAATGTATACTATATATATATTTTTAATATATTTTTTTACACTATAATCATCATTTATTATATCAGCTTATTCATTTAACATGTAAAACATTAAACAACAACAACAAAAAAAAAGTAACAGTATGATTTACGTATTATAAAATTTGAAAAGTAAACTTTCATATCAGTTATAATTAACGTACTAATATCCTATCTTATTTGCTTAAGGTAAAGTTTTGAAATTCATTTTGAGCATGTTACAAAATTAAATGATTCTGCATATAATTAACGCTGACCTTCGATAAAATTTTTGAAGATGATGCCCTTTTAGATGATTCTGATTAGTCTCCTATGTTTTGATAATGATTTTTTTACTCATAGCTCCAAAAAAATTCCAAAATTACTTTTGATCGAAAACAAACAGGATGTTAAAATTTTCTTTCGATAAATATTAAGTAAAAATTAAAAAGCTTTAAAAATTGCCACGATATAAATTATTTTTGGCTTGGAAATATAAAACAAATAGGGATATTATTATCGTATTGATGCTTTTTAAAACTGATAAAAGAATTATACATTAAAAAAAAAAAAAAAAAAAAAAAAAACTGCTATCTGGGGCAGTAAAGTTTATTACATGGTAAAACATGATAAATTTTTATTCGAGATTGATACTGAATGCAGTGTGGCTTTTTATCAACCATGCAAAAAGACTAGGACTGAAAAAGAAAAAATGCATGACCCGGGTTCAAACCCAGCACCTCTCTGAAACGTAAAGTATGACAAAGATATTTATTAAACTGGACAGAAGGACGCAGTTTTACTGTAAATAATTGTATTTTACTTAATAATTTTTACTTTTAGTTGGATATTTATTTTTGTTTTTGTTTATTTTCAATTTTAGATGGATGTTCAATACATGGATAGCCAAGGTTCATCTCAATCTCCGCCTTTTAGTGAGCTATCACCAACAGATGTCGAGGGCAATAAAGGGCCAGAAAAAAAAGGAAAGTGTCCACGTAAAAAATATGGAAGATCTCAAGGAGTACAACCCGAATGATCCTGATATCTCCCCCCCCCCCCCCCCCCCGAAAAGGCAAAAGCCTGGTGAGTGTCTCATATTGGGTGGTGTTTATTAAAAGGCTACCCGATTGAGGCATCTTTCCCTGCAGTGCTTTAAAAATGACGAGTAGACATCACTAATACAGAGACATCAGACATGGCTTGCTATACAGGTAATAATTATTTTAAACTTATTTTTATTAATAAAATAACACATTTTTATGACAATATTTATTTATTTAAATACTTTGATATATATGTGATGTTATAGTTATATGAAAGACTAGAATTACACATACATTTATGATACGATAACGTTTATAAGTTTGTATTTGATTGTTCAGGAACATTGTTTAGAGGTATACCATTGATATAAATTTAAAAATGAATAGTGTTAGAATCATTTTTAAATTTGAAGTCATTTTTAACTTTCTTATAACTTGAACCATGAGATTTGGCCTCACAGATGACATCTCTGATACAGATTATTCTTCGGGGAATTCTAATCCACGTTGCATTATCTTCATTACTTATGAATATTAACAGATAATTAACAGATTTAAATTGATAAATTAAATATCTGCATAAAACTGTTTATTATTATTATTAAAAGCTGATTTTTAAAAATGATTTAATGCAGGCATCTGCGTGATTTTTCTTTTACGATGATAGACCGTTTCTTAATTTTCTTATTTTTATTGCTTCTTATTTTCTTAAAAATATATATATATATATTTTGTCTTTATTTGCATTTAAAATTCAATCTATAATTCTCATATTAAGCTGAATTTTCTCTATATGCATGTTTTTAAAATTGTATGCATGAATATTCGAAATCTCTTAAGGATAAAAGCATTTAACTTATTAATTTGAAACATGTTTTGTCTGTATCCACTAAATTGAGAGAACGGCTAAGTGTAAAAATTTGGTTGAGGTGTCTAAAAAAAGTCTTGGTGTGTAGATGTGTCATCAAAAGAGAAAAATAAAAAAAAAAAGTCGAACGGTTTTCCCCCTGGGGGGGGGGAGGGGTCAAAAACGTGTTTGCGAAAATTACTTCACGGTGAAGAAATTGTACATGGGGGGGGGAGGACTAGATTTTGTGATTTTAGAATTTTCGATTTTAAAGGGGGAAAGTAGATTTGGAGGGAAAAGGGGGGAAATTAGTTTGAGAGGGAAATCTGTTCTAGACCCACACATGTAGCACCTCATTTTAAAGGTCTTGAAATTTGATGTTGATTGGGGATGTCTGTATACAATATAGTGCACCCCTGGTGGTTAAAAATAGAACTAGGTGATTTTGTAGTAGGCCCTATCATGTTCCACATTATTTTAAAGGTTTTGGTATTTCCTGGCCGCTGGTGATGTTCGTACAGAATACACTGTGCCCCTGGTGGTGGAAAGTGGATTTTGCAGCGTGTGTGTAGCATGCCTGCATTACGGTGCCGCAGCCCACAGGCAGCGGAAACACGAGTCAGAGGCTCATTCGGTTTGAGGTTAATTTTTGAGAATTTTTTTCATGTTATCAGCGGCCCACATATATGCTGCCACAGTCACCGGAGCCACGAGCCCGAGTTCCATTTGGTTTGAGGTAATTTTTTTGCTACAGATGATTATTTTTTTGCGATGCTTTCATTCAAAAATAGAAATTCAAACTAAATAGTGTTAATGATATAAAATCATACAAATTTAAGGTTCATACGAGCCCGAGTTCTGTTCAGTTTGAGGTAATTTTTTTTGTTACAGATGATTATTTTTTTTTAACGATGCTTTCATTTAAAAATTGAAATTCAAACAAAATAGATTTAAAGATATAAAATCATACAAATTTAAGGTTGTTATCATGGGCATGGGCAACACCGGGTGGGTTTGTTCGGTTCCAGGTTAATATTTGGGAAATTTTTTTATGTTATTAGTGGCAGGTATATGCAGTGCCACAGGCACCAGGTTCACAAGGCAGAATTCCGTTCGGTTCGAGGTAATTTTTTTGTTACAGCTCATTATTTTTTTGGCGATGCTTTTATTTAAAAATAGAAATTCAAACAAAATCGAGTTAAAGATATAAAATCATACAAATTTAAGGTTATTATTATAGGCCCGGGCAACGTCGGGCGGGTCAGCTAACATGTAGTCTTAGTATTAAACGAAATAGAAAATAAAAGATAGCAACTGTTTATTTGGAGTCAGTTTGATGTCACACTGACAGTACTTTGCAGAAAGTGATGTCATATATAGTATTTCTATTTATAAGCATTTTTTCAAATTTCTTTTTTTTAAGTGAAGTGTCGTAAATTATATTAAATGTTTTAACTTGAAATACATTTCAATAATGATGCAACGATTTTGGAAACATTACAGTCAATAAAGTGACCATCGAATTCGATGGGTTCTAGCTAGTTTAACTTTAAATGCATTATGTCTACTTCATTTTCTTTAAATTTGATCAGAAAATTTACAAAATAAAATAAAAATTAATTTATCTAATATTAAGCTCTTAAAGTGAGAAACATGTTCCTTTTTTCTAATCTGCATTGATATTATAGTACTCACGAGTATCTAAATTCCAATATAATTTCTTGATTAAGGCTTATTTTATTTCTTTTTGGTATGAAGTTCCTTAACTCAGATTGCAGTAGGACCTAATTAGCAGAAATCGTCACATAACAAAAATGCATTACGCTATATCTCAGGTTCTATTGCATATAATAAAACAAAATTTGATACGTAAGGTCATGAGACAAACTTTTCTACCAACATTCGGTGTCAACCGCTTAACAGGTGGCGCTGCCGCACAGTGATTTAAGGAAAGGCTATATCTCAGGTTCTATGGTATATAATCAGACAAAATTTCAAACGTGAAAAGGCCATTATGAGACATTATGCTGATTCAAGTTACATGCTTATAGGCCAATAGATGGATCTGCTATACTGGAAATTTCTTCGATAGCAGGAAGGCTATATCTTAACTTTTATGGCATAAAACTGTACGAAACTTGATATATAAAGTGCTATAAGAGAAATACACACTGCTTTTAAATAATTTAAGTGATTAATGTTTCTGCTACATTAAATTTTTGCAATAAATTGGCTTAAAAAAATAAAATGTGGATATCATAATTGCGCTAGTAAAGACCTTGGCGAGAAAAGTCAGAGTTACTTTAGTGCCAAATTTCACCAAAGGAGTCATACTAAAGCTTTTCTGCTGTTTTTAGTTTTAAGCTTAATTAGCTTTCATGTCAAGTATGCTATTGGGGCCAACAACGAGATAAATAAATAATAACAATCTAAATCTCTACATCAAATCAAATTTAGAATTGGAGAAAAGGCGTAAGGAACTTCATTCCTGACGGGGGTCCCTTGACCGCACATCTGTTTTAAGATAAGAAATATAGATATAAAATTCAAAATCTTTTTTATTGAAAGATGTAAAGATATAATGTGCATAGTTAAAAAAAAAAAAAAAAGAGAGAGAATTAAATTTAAATTCTGATGCTGTCTAGTGTTGGGTTTAAGGCCAGTTAACTGAATGAGGGTCCTTATCTTAAATGGTGTACCCTCCATGAGAAATCATTCTAAGGGGTTCCTAGCTCATCTTAAAGCAAGTTTCGGAGAAAAATACAGAAAATTCCAAACGACTGGTAATTGAACCCAGAACTTTCCGCATACCAACTTCAAGATATTTGAATTTTGATATTTCATCGATAAGACCATCGCAGAATTTTTCGATTGTAGTCATAAGAACATCATTTTTTACATATTTTTATGCATTTTTTTCTATAATGTTAAACTGAAGATTAACTATAAAAAAAAAAAAAAAAATGTTCAAATAATGAATATTTTCAACTTTAATTCAGTTAAAATAATCTGTCAGCTTAAACACTAATATAATCTCGATTTTCTATGCACTGAACACAAGTAACCTTCATCTAATCATTCCTACCTTGGTGGTTTAAGTAATTGGAGAACTGCTGGCTTACCTGCACTTCATTTGTCAACATACTTTAAATTTAAGTAAAATATTAATAATATATTTCTCAAGTTTAATATAAATTTGTTGTTGTGTACTTTACCCTACATCAAGTGACCTTTTGTGGGTGTGAAAATATCTATAAGAATCGGTATAAATAATACATTGATTATATTATATTCTGATTATGTAGAATTTATCAGAAAAGAATCTTTGATAAAAAAAAGTAAGTTATATTCTTTCTTATTACATTTAAATAAAGCTTTGGCATTTATTATCTGGAAAAAAAATAAACACCCTTTTGCAGAGTATGGAAATACACTAGCTAATAAAAAGGAAAACAAACAGAAGAAAAAAATTAACTTAACTTCTTTGCAGTGTATATAGTAATTTCATATATGACCATAGATACTGCAAAGCAGTTTTCTTGAAATAACAGCTAGACGTGAAGTTAAGATAGAAAACTTCTATTAGCATGATATTCAACTGACATAAAGCAACAAAGAAATTATTACATAATGTAAATAAAATTCAGATGGATTTTTCTTTCATTTTGTTTCTTGATGCATAATTAAAATTTAAGTTATAAAATACAATATTACATATTTTTTTAATGTGGCTGTAGGTTTTTATTAATTTATTTTTTCAAATTCACAGAGTTGATTTTATTTTATAATATATATAAGAATTCTAATATTACTTAAATGTTTTATTACTATACTCTCAAACTAATTTAATATGAATTGTTGACTTATCCTATGTATAAAATTTGAATGTTATTTTTTCCAAGTGCTTTCTTCACCTTTCCACTGACAGCATCCTTTTTTTTTTTTTTTCCAAATGATGCTCCAGTGCTTTTGCACTAATTCTAAAATCCATTTTTTCTTCTGCAAGTGAAAAATTGTTTACTCTTTCTGGCTTATTTCGACAGACTGTAAACATAACGAGTGACTAATTCCTGTTTTGACCAAAACTGAATCAACCAATGACAGTATCACTAAGCATTCCCAAAGAACCAATCACAATACCTCTTTAAAATCCCTCCGTTAGTTAACCACGGAAACACTAACCGTTTAGCTTGGTGGGACGGAAGTATTCCTAATAGGAGTTTTATTTTTAACGGCCGTTTTGCTAATCTCCGTTTAACCGCAGCTTGGTGGGAACGGCCCTAAGAGAATTTTAATTAGGATTTTAAAATTAATTTTAAACTTAGAAAAATTTTTTAAAAAGAGAATTTCTTATGTTCAATCAGATCTTTTTTTTTTAATTCTCACATCGGTAGTGCTGCCATTTGTTAATCGATTTGAGAGAATTTAACGGGAGGCAATGTATTTCGAGGACTTAGCATTTTTCACGATGGTAAGAGAATTTAGTTGTTGCTATTCGGAGATTGTAAATTTATATTAGTAAATTTTTACAGAGTTTATAGAACATGTCGATTTAGGAGAAAATAATTATGGTAATGAATAGTATTATAAAATTAAGTGTTTTTTATATACAGATATTTTTGAGGTGCCATGAACCAATCAAAAGCATGTATTTTTAATAAATAGTATTATAAAATTAAGTGTTTTTTATATGCAGATATTTTTAAGGTACCATGAACCAATCAAAAGCATGGATTTTTAATTCATAGTATTAGCATTATGAAATTAGGTATGAGGGTTTCTAAGTGATTTTAGCACGCAAGTTTCAGAAAAAACCACGGCAAACTTCAAATATCTACCAGCTTTGAATCTGGTATAAAGATGGGTTTAAACGATAAAGATTTTTCTGTCATATGCTGTAATAGAGTGATTAATAATTGTGTAATCCACTGTTTTTTTACACTTGCAATTTTTAGTTTGAACTTCCATTTTATAATAAAATAGTTATATTATTTTCTAGCCTAATATATTTGAAATAAATAGAGAATCTTGTAAATGAGTTGTCTTAGAAATTTTGTGAAGAAAAATTTAAATAATGTGGTAAGTGTATATTTTCGGTTATATGTAGAAATAGTGATTAAGAATTGTGTTGACATCTGTTTATAACTGCAATTCAGGAAATGGTTAAACATGGGATTTTGCTTATACGCTTTTAAATAGATAAGGAATCTTTTAAATGAGTTGTATTAGAAATTATGTAAGAAGGTATTTTTATGTAGATAAGTAGTTTTCATTTAAAAATCTGTGATTTAGGATGAAACTTTGATAGTGAATTCACATAGATAATTACTGAGTTGTGACAACTGATAGCGTTTCCCAAATATTTAAAGTGTTAACCAATATCAATCTTTTTTATTTTTTCGGATAAAGTCTATTGATATATTTTTATCAACTAGCTACTAAGAATTAATTAATAATTGCGTTGAGGTTTTGATTGTGCAATGATGATATTTTTAGACATGTACTCATTTTTGATATGATGTAGAATTGAACCAGTCACCTTTCAACTGAAGTATTAACCAATTAGAAATTTATTAAATTTGGAATTGAACCCGATACTTTTCAACTTAAGTGCTCAAATTTAATATTGTATTTTTAGATGAAATGAGTGATTATTAAAAGTTAAGCATAATAGAAAAAATAACATAGGAATTCACCCTAATGAAGTGATTTAAGATTAAAATTAAACTAAATTTGAAATATTTAATCTATGTTTAATGAAATGAGTGATTATTAAAAGTTAAACATAATAGGAAAAGTAACATAATATTTACAGTGCTTATTGCAACAGAAAACAAGCATTGAAAAACAATTAAAAATAGGTCAAGAAAAACATAAACTATATACAATCTGTTAAAATAAAATCAGTCTCAGTCCCTTTGATGACAAACGGTACATTGCTGAAGATGAAATAACAAGTTTAGCATATGCACATTGCGAAATTGATTAAGATTTAATATTGCAAATTTAATTATATTGAGTGAAATTATATACAATACTTATTAGGATGTAACTTATTAAATAAGTAATACTTGTAAATATTGTAAAAATGATGAAATACATTAAGGTTTAATACTTACTTAGTTATATTTTATGTGTATATATAGTACATTTTTGGATGTTACGTAACTTATTATGTGAACGATACTTATAAATGATGCAAAAATGTTGAAGTACATTAAGGTTTAATAGTTATATTTTATGTGCATATATAGTACTTTTTGTGATGTAATGTAGCTTATTAGATGAACAATACTTATAAATGATGCAAAAATGTTGAAGTGCATTAAGGTTTAATACTTACTTAGTTATATTTTATGTGCATATATAGTACTTTTTGTGATGTAATGTAACTTATTAGGTGAACGATACTTATAAATGTTGCTAAAATGTTGAAGTACATTAAGGTTTAATAGTTACTTAGTTATATTTTATGTGCATATATAGTACTTTTTGTGATGTAATGTAACTTATTAGAGGAACAATACTTATAAATGATGCAAAAATGTTGAAGTACATTAAGGTTTAATGGTTATTTAGTTATATTTTATGAATTTATATAGTACTTTTTGTGATGATATGTAACTTATTAGATATGCAATAGTTTTAAATATTGCAAAAATGTTGAAGTACATTAAGGTTTAATACTTACTTAGTTATATTTTATGTGTATATATAGTACTTTTTAGGATGTTATGTAACTTATTAGATGTCCAATAGTTATAAATATTGCAAAAATGTTGAAGTACATTAAGGTTTAATACTTACTTAGTTATATTTTATGAATTTATATAGTACTTTTTGTGATGATATGTAACTTATTAGGTGAACGATACTTATAAATGATGCAAAAATGTTGAAGTACATTTAAGGTTTAATAGCTGCTTAGTTACATTTTATGAATTTATATAGTACTTTTTGTGATGATATGTAACTTATTAGACGTACAATACTTATAAATGATGCAAAAATGTTGAAGTACATTAAGGTTTAATAGTTGCATAGTTTTATTTTATGTGCGTATATAGTACTTTTTGTGATGCGAGACAAAATATTCCGGGGGATAGTAGTTTTCAAGCGATTTAACCACAGGAATACACTCCGTTTAAGATAGAAATAGGTGGACTAGTATTGAACATGGTGGCTTATTTTGTGGTCACGTGATTTTTTTTTCGACCAATCAGAAGCATGAATTTTTAATGAATAGTATTATAAAATTAAGTGATTTTAGTACGCAAGTTTCGGAAAAAACCATGGAAAACTTTAAATATCTACCAGCTTTAAAATCTGTGATGCGCAAATTATTTGTTTTAACATGTTGATAAACTAGATTGCATTAAAATGATACATATATATATATATATATATGGCGTGATTAACAAGGTTATAAAGAATTTGGCTGCTTTTCCTAGTGTATGAATTTAGGATATATTTCGCGTGATTTCACCGATAATTACAAATTTGGTGGTAAACCTACAGTATAAATGCACCCACAAAGAAAATTTTGTCAGTTGCTGCTATATTTTTGAGGAGCGCGCACGTTTAATTTTGTAACTTGGATTTTTTATACCACTCTACTTTCTAAAATTGTAGTGAGAGATGTCTTTATCTGAAAAGATGCCTATTTCAAATGAGTTGTCATCAAGCTTGGATACTAAGAAAGTACCAAAAACTTTTAGTTGTGTTTCTTGCAGTATCGTATTTAAACGAAAATGGCATTTGGCTCGTCACATAAAAATTCATCTCAACGAAAAATCTTTTATTTGCAATATATGCCAGAAAGAATTTACCAGATCAGATGAGTTAAAGAGACATTTAAAAATTCATGAAAAGACTTCTATTGAACATAGATGTGAGCAATGTAGTGAATCCTTTAATCGCAAGTATCAGTTGCTGATGCATAATAGAAAAAAACATCGAAAACCTTTACCAACACATTCCTGTGATCAATGCGCAGAAACATTTAGACAAAAATATAAACTTTTAGAGCATGTTATAGAAAACCATCGACAAACCCTTATCGCAAGCAACATTAAAGGGAATGTCAAATTCTGACCGAGATCTGCTGAAGGAGAAAACTATGCATTTTAAAAGAAAAAAATGCTCTTAATACATTTACAATAGCCACATTTGATAATAAAAACAAAGATTTGGATTTGTTGTCATTTTTTAATAATTTAAGAAGTGACATTTTAAACGAATTAAACTTTCAGTTAAATGAGCAAGGAACATTGAAATGATATATTAATGTATAAGTTATTTTTAGTTGTATTTATGAAAATGGAGAGAAGGATTTTATTACTCACAATTTTAGGTCAAAAAGTATAACAACTCTTTTAATAAATGATTTGAATAATGATCTTGAAAGCGCTTTTAACATGATGAAAAAGTGTTTTGATGAATTTAGCGAACAAGGATCAGGTTGGACATTAACAGAAATTTTCAAATTAGAACTTTGTATGACTAAATATGGTTCTTTTCAAATGTAATATCTGATTTTACCATATATATTAAAATTTATTAGTTGAATCTTATAAAATTATTGTAAACTTTGTTATAAAAACGATTGTATAAAAATGATGCATGTAAAAATCTTATAATTTGAAAAATAAAAGTATATGTATAAAAATTGTATTTTTAATTATTTACCTCATATAAAAATTTTATGTAAAAGTTTAAACTATTAATCGGATTTTTAAAATAAATGCACTTGTGTTAATGTAGTGGTATTTTTATAAAACGTTATTTCATAAATAAATTGATATTTTATAGTAAATAAAATCTTACCAATTTTAGAGATTGTATCAAAAAATCATGAACTTTGCAATTTTAGCATTAACCATTTAACATATCGTCTAGGGAAATACTAACCTACTTAAAAGTTTAACTTTACTGCATGCTTGAAATTAGACATGAACAAATTATTTGTTTTAACACGCTGATAAACTGAAATATTTTATAAGATTTGACCATTAAATTAACATATTTGACAAGATTTAGAATTTTTTAGCGAAATTGTTTAATGTGTATCAGGATAAACTAGAATATTTTACAAGAATTGGCTATTAAAATAACATATCTGTCAAGATTTGGCGAGATTTTTTAATGTATTTGGCAATAAATACTAATTTGGTATTAAACATAGAGTATAAATTCAGTCTCAGCGGAAATTTTATCTGCTGCTGACTTGTTTTGGTGGAGTTGGTTCAGTTTTCATATAGCATTTTTAAAGTTTTACCTTGATTATATTCATAAATCATAATGGATCTATCTGAGAAAGTGCAAGTTTCTGTTCATCAACAAGCCTCTTCATCATGTTTTGAAGACGAGAAGTTGTCTAATCGTTTAAAGTATAATGAGACTTTACACTTAAAGGATGTAAAGCCATATATTTGTGAGGAATGTAAGAAAGCATTTAGTAGCATGCATATCATTAAAGCCTTGCAACAATTCGCCCTGTGCATTGATAGCTACTTTTTATAAGTCACTTCGCCTGTTTCGTTCCATATCAGTTTGTGGGGAGATTTTTTTTATATTATAGCACATTTGTAATTTTCTTTAAACCGAATTAAAATCACTCAGTCTTATTGTATAAAAATGTATTAAACGATTTAGTTAATAAGAAAGCAAAAAATACATTTACAATACGTTATGTGTAAGAAAAGTTTACACATGCTAAGATTTTAATAACACGTGATTTAAGTTTTAACGTATCTACTGTAAGATGAAATGTTGTGTAGAAAGTAATTTCATAATAAAAACACAATTTTTAATTAAAATATTTTATTTTACATTATTATTATCAGTATAAAAACAGGTTCATATAAATCTAAATTGTTGTTAAATCGTTAAGGTTACATTGACTTATACACTCTACATTAAAATTATCCAAAAATGTCAACAAGTCGTTACCAACACTCACCGGTGAAAAATTATTTTGATTACTTATACACTCTACATTAAAATTAGCAAAGTCCACATTTATATTCTCAAAGTTGTTCGTTGGTGAGTCATAAATATTACTTTGTGTCAAACATTCAGTATTCATATTTCCATTAGCAGTGGGTAAAACGTTGTATGCATTTTCATTATTATCCAAAACATTTGATAAGATCACATTTTCACTGGTTGATGAACCGAAAACATTATTTTGATTATCTGAAAAATTCGTTAAGTTCGCATTTACACTCTCAAAGTTGTTGGTTGGTGAGTCAATATTTTGTGTTATGTGTTCGGTATTCATATTTTCATTATTTAAAAATATTAAAAAATACATATTGTTATTTTCATCATGAAAGCTTTTGGCTAAAGAATAGCTGTTGGTTAAAAAAGCAGTATTCAAATTATTCAAAAAATTCGTTAAGTTCATATTTTCACTGTC
Organism: Salticus scenicus; assembly: GCA_963930645.1. Taxonomy (NCBI): domain Eukaryota; kingdom Metazoa; phylum Arthropoda; class Arachnida; order Araneae; family Salticidae; genus Salticus; species Salticus scenicus. The sequence continues at coordinate 256,829,320 of OZ005657.1, forward strand.
TAAGTTGTTGATCGGCAGAGTATTTCGTTCATTGCATTTTGTACATACGTAAGCAGAAGAATCTTTACGATGATTTTTTCTGTCATGTTGTAATAATTCATACTTATATCAAAAACTTTCGTTGCATTCTACGCATAGATATTCAGGTAAAACCTTTCGATGTAGCATTTTTTTATGTTTAAATAAATCTTCTTTAGTCTTAAAGACTTCAATACATTCATCACAACTGTGATTATGTAAAGTCTTTTTATGAATTCTTGCATTATGTTTTAAAAAATCCCGTTTACGAGTGAAATTTTCCATACAGTATTCACATTCATATCCTATGCGAGGTTTTTCATGAATTTTTAAGTGTTTCTTACAATCGTACGATCTACTAAATGCTTTCTTACATTCCTCACAAATATATGGCTTTACATCCTTTAAGTGTAAAGTCTCATTATACTTTAAACGATTAGACAACTTCTCGTCTTCAAAACATGATGAAGAGGCTTGTTGATGAACAGAAACTTGCACTTTCTCAGATAGATCCATTATGATTTATGAATATAATCAAAGTAAAACTTTAAAAATGCTATATGAAAACTGAACCAACTCCACCAAAACAAGTCAGCAACAGATAAAATTTCCGCTGAGACTGAATTTATACTGTATGTTTAATACCAAATTAGTATTTATTGCCAAATACATTAAAAAATCTCGCCAAATCTTGACAGATATATTATTTTAATAGCCAATTCTTGTAAAATATTCTAGTTTATCCTGAAACACATTAAACAATTTCGCTAAAAAATTCTAAATCTTGTCAAATATGTTAATTTAATGGTCAAATCTTATAAAATATTTCAGTTTATCAGCGTGTTAAAACAAATAATTTGTTCATGTCTAATTTCAAGCATGCAGTAAAGTTAAACTTTTAAGTAGGTTAGTATTTCCCTAGACGATATGTCAAATGGTTAATGCTAAAATTGCAAAGTTCATGATTTTTTGATACAATCTCTAAAATTGGTAAGATTTTATTTACTATAAAATATCAATTTATTTATGAAATAACGTTTTATAAAAATACCACTACATTAACACAAGTACATTTATTTTAAAAATCCGATTAATAGTTTAAACTTTTACATAAAATTTTTATATGAGGTAAATAATTAAAAATACAATTTTTATACATATACTTTTATTTTTCAAATTATAAGATTTTTACATGCATCATTTTTATACAATCGTTTTTATAACAAAGTTTACAATAATTTTATAAGATTCAACTAATAAATTTTAATATATATGGTAAAATCAGATATTACATTTGAAAAGAACCATATTTAGTCATACAAAGTTCTAATTTGAAAATTTCTGTTAATGTCCAACCTGATCCTTGTTCGCTAAATTCATCAAAACACTTTTTCATCATGTTAAAAGCGCTTTCAAGATCATTATTCAAATCATTTATTAAAAGAGTTGTTATACTTTTTGACCTAAAATTGTGAGTAATAAAATCCTTCTCTCCATTTTCATAAATACAACTAAAAATAACTTATACATTGATATATCATTTCAATGTTCCTTGCTCATTTAACTGAAAGTTTAATTCGTTTAAAATGTCACTTCTTAAATTATTAAAAAATGACAACAAATCCAAATCTTTGTTTTTATTATCAAATGTGGTTATTGTAAATGTATTAAGAGCATTTTTTTTCTTTTAAAATGCATAGTTTTCTCCTTCAGCAGATCTCGGTCAGAATTTGACATTCCCTTTAATGTTGCTTGCGATAAGGGTTTGTCGATGGTTTTCTATAACATGCTCTAAAAGTTTATATTTTTGTCTAAATGTTTCTGCGCATTGATCACAGGAATGTGTTGGTAAAGGTTTTCGATGTTTTTTTCTATTATGCATCAGCAACTGATACTTGCGATTAAAGGATTCACTACATTGCTCACATCTATGTTCAATAGAAGTCTTTTCATGAATTTTTAAATGTCTCTTTAACTCATCTGATCTGGTAAATTCTTTCTGGCATATATTGCAAATAAAAAATTTCTCGTTGAGATGAATTTTTATGTGACGAGCCAAAAACCATTTTCGTTTAAATACGATACTGCAAGAAACACAACTAAAAGTTTTTGGTACTTTCTTAGTATCCAAGCTTGATGACAACTCATTTGAAATAGGCATCTTTTCAGATAAAGACATCTCTCACTACAATTTTAGAAAGTAGAGTGGTATAAAAAATCCAAGTTACAAAATTAAACGTGCGCGCTCCTCAAAAATATAGCAGCAACTGACAAAATTTTCTTTGTGGGTGCATTTATACTGTAGGTTTACCACCAAATTTGAAATTATCGGTGAAATCACGCCAAATATATCCTAAATTCATACACTAGGAAAAGCAGAAATTTTCTTTATAACCTTGTTAATCACGCCAAATATATATATATATATATATATCATTTTAATGCAATCTAGTTTATCAACATGTTAAAACAAATAATTTGCGCATCACAGATTCTAAAGCTGGTAGATATTTAAAGTTTTCCATGGTTTTTTCCGAAACTTGCGTACTAAAATCACTTAATTTTATAATACTATTCATTAAAAATTCATGCTTCTGATTGGTCGAAAAAAAATCACGTGACCACAAAAGAAGCCACCATGTTCAATACTAGTCCACCTATTTCTATCTTAAACGGAGTGTATTCCTGTGGTTAAATCGCTTGAAAACTACTATCCCCCGGGAATATTTTGTCTCGCATCACAAAAAGTACTATATACGCACATAAAATAAAACTATGCAACTATTAAACCTTAATGTACTTCAACTTTTTTGCATCATTTATAAGTATTGTACGTCTAATAAGTTACATATCATCACAAAAAGTACTATATAAATTCATAAAACGTAACTAAGCAGCTATTAAACCTTAATGTACTTCAACATTTTTGCATCATTTATAAGTATCGTTCACCTAATAAGTTACATATCATCACAAAAAGTACTATATAAATTCATAAAATATAACTAAGTAACTATTAAACCTTAATGCACTTCAACATTTTAGCATCATTTATAAGTATTGTTCATCTAATAAGTTACATTACATCACAAAAAGTACTATATAAATTCATAAAATATAACTAAGTAACTATTAAACCTTAATGCACTTCAACATTTTAGCATCATTTATAAGTATTGTTACTAATAACCCAGGTAGCACAGTATGGTATTTTCAACGTTGAACAAACGGCAATGCATTCCGTTGAATTATCGTTTTTCCGTAACGTTAATAATCTGAAAATATGTCTCTTTGATTTCCTCATCTTTCAACGGTTGTTTTAATACATTTTACAACGTAAAAAAACCGTTGTAAAAGGGTTGTACGAAATCGCAATACTATCGTTTTTTTATAACCTAAAAAAAACAGTTGTAAAATGATTGTTCAGAATCGCAATACTGTCGTGCTTTTTATATCAGTTTTCAACGGCTTTCTTATGTCTTATAAACGTTGAAATCCAAGAAAAATAGCTATCTCCATATATCCATTGAATTTTTGTTTCTGAAATATTGCTAATAATTCAAAAAAGAAAAAATTCCCTTTTTATTAAAAAAAAAAAAAAAAAGGAATATCCTTTTTTACTTAATTTTTAGACTTTATTGCTAATTTTACTATTTTCTTAATACTCAATATACGAAAATATTAGATTCGTAAAAATTTTCAACTTCCGTTTTTCGAGGAAAGCTAAATTTCATAGCACATACAACTGCACTAAATTTGATATGTGAGACATCCAATATAAACACGAATGCTGAATTAGTTAAGAGTGTGTATCAGCCGACTGGCGATGCTCTCATTACTCACTTTCAGAGATTTTTACATGACATCTCAACATCTGTTAATTAAAATTGCTGAAAATTCTGTATATAAAACCTTTATTCTGAGAAGCTGTATAAAACTTTAGTGCATGTTAAATAACTGCAAGTGGCGCTTTTAGATAGAACATACTATTTTTCTTAATCAATTGTTTATGGAGTTTGGTGTAATTTTAATCAACAGATGTATCCATGTGGAAAACAGTTCATAGATAACATTCATAGATTTCAATAATAATAAAAAAAAAACACTATACTAATTATATATGTTTTAAAATTGTATTAAAATATTTTAGTTATGTAAATTTTAGTTAGTTTTAACTCATACAATTTAATAATAATAAAGATAGAAAAATCGACTATTTAAAATTTTCATAAACCAACATTTAGATCCCTGTTATTGTCTATTTATTAGCTAAGAGTATTTATTTGAAGTTAAAGGATAATCAAAATGATTATAATTAGTGATTATAATAATAAAATAAATAAATCTAAGCGGAAATTGACAGTGTTAATTAATGTAAACAAAAATTAAAATTTGCAGTTTAAAGACAAAAAAAAAGTGTAATAATTTTGTTAATAATAATAAACAAAATCAAAGCAGAAAATGTGAACCTTAGTTAATGTAAACAAAAATTACAGTTTGCAATAAAACGAAAATCAAAAAGGTAATAATTTTGATAATAATAAAATAAAATAAATAAATAAAAGCGGAAATTTGGAATGTTAATTAATGTAAACAAAAATTAAAATCTGCAGTTAAAAGAAAATCAAAAATGTAATAATTTTATTAATAATAATAAAATAAAATAAATCTAAGCCGAAATTGTGAATGTCAGTTTTGCTCCCTTCACAAAATTTAAATTCGTAGAAAACAAGCTTTACAAAAATATAACTTTTGTATACATGAGACCTGTTTTTAATAATATAAATTTACTGCATATACATCGTTCAATAAAACAATAATAGTGTTACATTATATCTAGATATATTTTTTTAGTAAATATGAAAAAAGTGAAATTTTACAAAAGTACAGTTTTAAAAAAGAGTATAATATTTAAAGTTAGACCGACGCCTGAAAATTTAAGACAAGAATTGAAACATAAAATTAAAGAAGGAAAAAAGAAACACTCACTTAATTACTGGAAAAATCTTGTTTAAATAAATAGACGATAAATAGACTTCAGCCAATAGACGAGAACTCATCAGAAGTAAAATTTAATATTATGCTAGCAGGTAAAAAGCCCAAAACCAAAGAATATTATATAACTTTGAGCTTTTAAGGCTATTATACCTGCTTGCAAGTTTTTTTTTTGCAGTTACTTACGTAAAATGTAATGTAATTTAACTTTCACTATTATTGTTTCACATAAAACTTCCACACCACTTTAACAAGAAAGCAATAACTTCATGCGTCGTTCACATTCACTTTCAAAATGGCACGCGCCGTAACTCGGAAGACGCTTTTAAGGTTTGCCACAATATACTTGGCGATTTCGCATTGTAGAACGGGAGAAAGCGTACAATATGAACTACTGTGTAGTTACGGTTTCCGAAAGCCAAAGAACATCTACCACTAGTTAATATACTTTGCCGAAAGCTTTCACTTCTTATCAGGTTAGAAGTTCTTTCGCAGCACACCATCTTCTAAAACTCTAAAGAAAATTTATTATACGCATGCGTATACATCCCGCCTAATTCACAATCGTGTATCGATATCAAGTTAAAGAGATTCAATGTCATTTGACGGAAATAATGACTTATAAAAAGTACCTATTAATCCGTTGAAGAAACTATTTTTTATTAGATTCAAAAAGAAAAACAAAAACTAATAAAATACCTATTTTAAAACGTCAAAAAAATAACAGGAAAAGTACAACCATAAAACAACGTTTGTTATAGGTTCTCTTTATTACTGAATAAATATTCGAAATTGTTCAGGGAGAATATTGCGAAATAAAAACTATTTTTCAACGGACATAAAATAACGTAACCAATTTTTCACTGTTCAGACTTATTTGCAACGATATAACAACGTTATGTGTTACCTGGGAAGCTACATTACATCACAAAAAGTACTATATATGCACATAAAATATAGCTAAGTAACTATTAAACCTTAATGTACTTCAACATTTTAGCAACATTTATAAGTATCGTTCACCTAATAAGTTACATTACATCACAAAAAGTACTATATATGCACATAAAATATAACTAAGTAAGTATTAAACCATAATGTACTTCAACATTTTTGCAATATTTATAACTATTGGACATCTAATAAGTTACATAACATCCTAAAAAGTACTATATATACACATAAAATATAACTAAGTAAGTATTAAACCTTAATGTACTTCAACATTTTTGCAATATTTATAACTATTGCATATCTAATAAGTTACATATCATCACAAAAAGTACTATATAAATTCATAAAATATAACTAAATAACTATTAAACCTTAATGTGCTTCAACATTTTTGCATCATTTATAAGTATTGTTCCTCTAATAAGTTATATTACATCACAAAAAGTACTATATATGCATATAAAATATAACTAAGTAAGTATTAAACCTTAATGTACTTCAACATTTTTGCATCATTTATAAGTATTGTTCATCTAATAAGCTACATTACATCACAAAAAGTACTACAAATGCACATAAAGTATAACTATTAAACCTTAATGTACTTCAACATATTTGCATCATTTATAAGTATCGTTCACCTAATAAGTTACGTAACATCCTAAAAAGTACTATATATACACATAAAATATAACTATGTAAGTATTAAACCTTAATGTACTTCAACATTTTTGCAATATTTATAACTATTGCATATCTAATAAGTTACATATCATCACAAAAAGTACTATATAAATTCATAAAATATAACTAAGTAACTATTAAACCTTAATGTACTTCAACATTTTTGCATCATTTATAAGTATTGTTCATCTAATAAGCTACATTACATCACAAAAAGTACTATATATGCACATAAAATATAACTATGTAACTATTAAACCTTAATGTACTTCAACATTTTAGCAACATTAATAAGTATCGTTCAACTAATAAGTTACATCACATCACAAAAAGTACTATATATGCACATAAAATATAACTAAGTAAATATTAAACCTTAATGCACTTCAACATTTTTGCAACATTTATAACTATTGCACATCTAATAAGTTACATATCATCATAAAAAGTACTATATAAATTCATAAAATATAACTAAGTAACTATTAAACCTTAATGTACTTCAACATTTTTGCAATATTTATAACTATTGCACATGTAATAAGTTACATATCATCACAAAAAGTACTATATAAATTCATAAAATATAACTAAGTAACTATTAAATCTTAATGTACTTCAACATTTTTGCAATATTTATAACTATTGCACATCTAATAAGTTACATATCATCACAAAAAGTACTATATAAATTCATAAAATATAACTAAATAACTATTAAACCTTAATGTACTTCAACATTTTTGCATCATTTATAAGTATTGTTCCTCTAATAAGTTATATTACATCACAAAAAGTACTATAGATGCATATAAAATATAACTAAGTAAGTATTAAACCTTAATGTACTTCAACATTTTTGCATCATTTATAAGTATTGTTCATCTAATAAGCTGCATTACATCACACAAAGTAAGTACTACAAATGCACATAAAATATAACTATTAAACCTTAATGTACTTCAACATTTTTGCATCATTTAGAAGTATCGTTCACCTAATAAGTTACGTAACATCCTAAAAAGTACTATATATACACATAAAATATAACTATGTAAGTATTAAACCTTAATGTACTTCAACATTTTTGCAATATTTATAACTATTGCATATCTAATAAGTTACATATCATCACAAAAAGTACTATATAAATTCATAAAATATAACTAAGTAACTATTAAACCTTAATGTACTTCAACATTTTTGCATCATTTATAAGTATTGTTCCTCTAATAAGTTATATTACATCACAAAAAGTACTATATATGCATATAAAATATAACTAAGTAAGTATTAAACCTTAATGTACTTCAACATTTTTGCATCATTTATAAGTATCGTTCACCTAATAAGTTACGTAACATCCTAAAAAGTACTATATATACACATAAAATATAACTATGTAAGTATTAAAACTTAATGTACTTCAACATTTTTGCAATATTTATAACTATTGCATATCTAATAAGTTACATATCATCACAAAAAGTACTATATAAATTCATAAAATATAACTAAGTAACTATTAAACCTTAATGTACTTCAACATTTTTGCATCATTTATAAGTATTGTTCATCTAATAAGCTACATTACATCACAAAAAGTACTATATATGCACATAAAATATAACTATGTAACTATTAAACCTTAATGTACTTCAACATTTTAGCAACATTTATAAGTATCGTTCACCTAATAAGTTACATCACATCACAAAAAGTACTATATATGCACATAAAATATAACTAAGTAAATATTAAACCTTAATGCACTTCAACATTTTTGCAACATTTATAACTATTGCACATCTAATAAGTTACATATCATCATAAAAAGTACTATATAAATTCATAAAATATAACTAAGTAACTATTAAACCTTAATGTACTTCAACATTTTTGCAATATTTATAACTATTGCACATGTAATAAGTTACATATCATCACAAAAAGTACTATATAAATTCATAAAATATAACTAAGTAACTATTAAACCTTAATGTACTTCAACATTTTTGCAATATTTATAACTATTGCACATCTAATAAGTTACATATCATCACAAAAAGTACTATATAAATTCATAAAATATAACTAAATAACTATTAAACCTTAATGTACTTCAACATTTTTGCATCATTTATAAGTATTGTTCCTCTAATAAGTTATATTACATCACAAAAAGTACTATAGATGCATATAAAATATAACTAAGTAAGTATTAAACCTTAATGTACTTCAACATTTTTGCATCATTTATAAGTATTGTTCCTCTAATAAGTTATATTACATCACAAAAAGTACTATAGATGCATATAAAATATAACTAAGTAAGTATTAAACCTTAATGTACTTCAACATTTTTGCATCATTTATAAGTATTGTTCATCTAATAAGCTGCATTACATCACACAAAGTAAGTACTACAAATGCACATAAAATATAACTATTAAACCTTAATGTACTTCAACATTTTTGCATCATTTAGAAGTATCGTTCACCTAATAAGTTACGTAACATCCTAAAAAGTACTATATATACACATAAAATATAACTATGTAAGTATTAAACCTTAATGTACTTCAACATTTTTGCAATATTTATAACTATTGCATATCTAATAAGTTACATATCATCACAAAAAGTACTATATAAATTCATAAAATATAACTAAGTAACTATTAAACCTTAATGTACTTCAACATTTTTGCATCATTTATAAGTATTGTTCCTCTAATAAGTTATATTACATCACAAAAAGTACTATATATGCATATAAAATATAACTAAGTAAGTATTAAACCTTAATGTACTTCAACATTTTTGCATCATTTATAAGTATCGTTCACCTAATAAGTTACGTAACATCCTAAAAAGTACTATATATACACATAAAATATAACTATGTAAGTATTAAACCTTAATGTACTTCAACATTTTTGCAATATTTATAACTATTGCATATCTAATAAGTTACATATCATCACAAAAAGTACTATATAAATTCATAAAATATAACTAAGTAACTATTAAACCTTAATGTACTTCAACATTTTTGCATCATTTATAAGTATTGTTCATCTAATAAGCTACATTACATCACAAAAAGTACTATATATGCACATAAAATATAACTATGTAACTATTAAACCTTAATGTACTTCAACATTTTAGCAACATTTATAAGTATCGTTCACCTAATAAGTTACATCACATCACAAAAAGTACTATATATGCACATAAAATATAACTAAGTAAATATTAAACCTTAATGCACTTCAACATTTTTGCAACATTTATAACTATTGCACATCTAATAAGTTACATATCATCATAAAAAGTACTGTATAAATTCATAAAATATAACTAAGTAACTATTAAACCTTAATGTACTTCAACATTTTTGCAATATTTATAACTATTGCACATGTAATAAGTTACATATCATCACAAAAAGTACTATATAAATTCATAAAATATAACTAAGTAACTATTAAACCTTAATGTACTTCAACATTTTTGCAATATTTATAACTATTGCACATCTAATAAGTTACATATCATCACAAAAAGTACTATATAAATTCATAAAATATAACTAAATAACTATTAAACCTTAATGTACTTCAACATTTTTGCATCATTTATAAGTATTGTTCCTCTAATAAGTTATATTACATCACAAAAAGTACTATAGATGCATATAAAATATAACTAAGTAAGTATTAAACCTTAATGTACTTCAACATTTTTGCATCATTTATAAGTATTGTTCCTCTAATAAGTTATATTACATCACAAAAAGTACTATAGATGCATATAAAATATAACTAAGTAAGTATTAAACCTTAATGTACTTCAACATTTTTGCATCATTTATAAGTATTGTTCATCTAATAAGCTGCATTACATCACACAAAGTAAGTACTACAAATGCACATAAAATATAACTATTAAACCTTAATGTACTTCAACATTTTTGCATCATTTAGAAGTATCGTTCACCTAATAAGTTACGTAACATCCTAAAAAGTACTATATATACACATAAAATATAACTATGTAAGTATTAAACCTTAATGTACTTCAACATTTTTGCAACATTTATAATTATTGCACATCTAATAAGTTACATATCATCACAAAAAGTACTATATAAATTCATAAAATATAACTAAGTAACTATTAAACCTTAATGTACTTCAACATTTTTGCAATATTTATAACTATTGCACATCTAATAAGTTACATATCATCACAAAAATTACTATATAAATTCATAAAATATAACTAAATAACTATTAAACCTTAATGTACTTCAACATTTTTGCATCATTTATAAGTATTGTTTCTCTAATAAGTTATATTACATCACAAAAAGTACTATAGATGCATATAAAATATAACTAAGTAAGTATTAAACCTTAATGTACTTCAACATTTTTGCATCATTTATAAGTATTGTTCCTCTAATAAGTTATATTACATCACAAAAAGTACTATAGATGCATATAAAATATAACTAAGTAAGTATTAAACCTTAATGTACTTCAACATTTTTGCATCATTTATAAGTATTGTTCATCTAATAAGCTGCATTACATCACACAAAGTAAGTACTGTAAATGCACATAAAATATAACTATTAAACCTTAATGTACTTCAACATTTTTGCATCATTTAGAAGTATCGTTCACCTAATAAGTTACGTAACATCCTAAAAAGTACTATATATACACATAAAATATAACTATGTAAGTATTAAACCTTAATGTACTTCAACATTTTTGCAATATTTATAACTATTGCATATCTAATAAGTTACATATCATCACAAAAAGTACTATATAAATTCATAAAATATAACTAAGTAACTATTAAACCTTAATGTACTTCAACATTTTTGCATCATTTATAAGTATTGTTCATCTAATAAGCTACATTACATCACAAAAAGTACTATATATGCACATAAAATATAACTATGTAACTATTAAACCTTAATGTACTTCAACATTTTAGCAACATTTATAAGTATCGTTCACCTAATAAGTTACATCACATCACAAAAAGTACTATATATGCACATAAAATATAACTAAGTAAATATTAAACCTTAATGCACTTCAACATTTTTGCAACATTTATAACTATTGCACATCTAATAAGTTACATATCATCATAAAAAGTACTATATAAATTCATAAAATATAACTAAGTAACTATTAAACCTTAATGTACTTCAACATTTTTGCAATATTTATAACTATTGCACATGTAATAAGTTACATATCATCACAAAAAGTACTATATAAATTCATAAAATATAACTAAGTAACTATTAAACCTTAATGTACTTCAACTTTTTTGCAATATTTATAACTATTGCACATCTAATAAGTTACATATCATCACAAAAAGTACTATATAAATTCATAAAATATAACTAAATAACTATTAAACCTTAATGTACTTCAACATTTTTGCATCATTTATAAGTATTGTTCCTCTAATAAGTTATATTACATCACAAAAAGTACTATAGATGCATATAAAATATAACTAAGTAAGTATTAAACCTTAATGTACTTCAACATTTTTGCATCATTTATAAGTATTGTTCATCTAATAAGCTACATTACATCACACAAAGTAAGTACTACAAATGCACATAAAATATAACTATTAAACCTTAATGTACTTCAACATTTTTGCATCATTTAGAAGTATCGTTCACCTAATAAGTTACGTAACATCCTAAAAAGTACTATATATACACATAAAATATAACTATGTAAGTATTAAACCTTAATGTACTTCAACATTTTTGCAATATTTATAACTATTGCATATCTAATAAGTTACATATCATCACAAAAAGTACTATATAAATTCATAAAATATAACTAAGTAACTATTAAACCTTAATGTACTTCAACATTTTTGCATCATTTATAAGTATTGTTCATCTAATAAGCTACATTACATCACAAAAAGTACTATATATGCACATAAAATATAACTATGTAACTATTAAACCTTAATGTACTTCAACATTTTAGCAACATTTATAAGTATCGTTCACCTAATAAGTTACATCACATCACAAAAAGTACTATATATGCACATAAAATATAACTAAGTTAAATATTAAACCTTAATGCCCTTCAACATTTTTGCAAGATTTATAACTATTGCACATCTAATAAGTTACATATCATCCTAAAAAGTACTATATATACACATAAAATATAACTAAGTAAGTATTAAACCTTAATGTACTTCAACATTTTTGCAATATTTAAAACTATTGCATATGTAATAAGTTACATATCATCACAAAAAGTACTATATAAATTCATAAAATATAACTAAGTAACTATTAAACCTTAATGTACTTCAACATTTTTGCATCATTTATAAGTATTGTTCCTCTAATAAGTTACATTACATCACAAAAAGTACTATATATACATATAAAATATAACTAAGTAACTATTAAACCTTAATGTACTTCAACATTTTTGCATCATTTATAAGTATTGTTCATCTAATAAACTACATTACATCACAAAAAGTACTATATATGCACATAAAATATAACTATTAAACCTTAATGTACTTCAACATTTTTGCATCATTTATAAGTATCGTTCACCTAATAAGTTACGTAACATCCTAAAAAGTACTATATATACACATAAAATATAACTAAGTAAGTATTAAACCTTAATGTACATCAACATTTTTGCATCATTTATAAGTATCGTTCACCTCATAAGTTACATAACATCCTGAAAAGTACTATATATACACATAAAATATAACTAAGTAAGTATTAAACCTTAATGTATTTCATCATTTTTACAATATTTACAAGTATTACTTATTTAATAAGTTACATCCTAATAAGTATTGTATATAATTTCACTCAATATAATTAAGTTTGCAATATTAAATCTTAATCAATTTCGCAATGTGCATATGCTAAACTTGTTATTTCATCTTCAGCAATCGTTTGTCATCAAAGGGACTGAGACTGATTTTATTTTAGCAGATTGTATATAGTTTATGTTTTTCTTGACCTATTTTTAATTATTTTTCAATGCTTGTTTTCTGTTGCAGTAAGTACTGTAAATATTATGTTACTTTTCCTATTATATTTAACTTTTAATAATCACTCATTTCATTAAACATAGATTAAATATTTCAAATTTAGTTTAATTTTAATCTTAAATCACTTCATTAGGGTGAATTCCTATGTTATTTTTTCTATTATGCTTAACTTTTAATAATCTCTCATTTCATCTAAAAATACAATATTAAATATGAGCACTTAAGTTGAAAAGTATCGGGCTCAATTCCAAATTTAATAAATTTCTAATTGGTTAATACTTCAGTTGAAAGGTGACTGGTTCAATTCTACGTCATATCAAAAATGAGTACATGTCTAAAAATATCATCATTGCACAATCAAAACCTCAACGCAATTATTAATTAATTCTTAGTAGCTAGTTGATAAAAATATATCAATAGACTTTATCCGAAAAAATAAAAAAGATTGATATTGGTTAACACTTTAAATATTTGGGAAACGCTATCAGTTATCACAACTCAGTAATTATCTATGTGAATTCACTATCAAAGTTGCATCCTAAATCACATATTTTTAAAGGAAAACTACTTATCTACATAAAAATACCTTTTTACATAATTTCTAATACAACTCATTTAAAAGATTCCTTATCTGTTTAAAAGCGTATAAGCAAAATCCCATGTTTAACCATTTCCTGAATTGCAGTTATAAACAGATGTCAACACAATTCTTAATCACTATTTCTACATATAACCGAAAATATACACTTACCACATTATTTAAATTTTTCTTCACAAAATTTCTAAGACAACTCATTTACAAGGTTCTCTATTTATTTCAAATATATTAGGCTAGATGATAATATATCTATTTTATTATAAAATGGAAGTTCAAACTAAAAATTGCAAGTGTAAAAAAACAGTGGATTACACAATTATTAATCACTCTATTACAGCATATGACAGAAAAATATTTATCGTTTAAACCCATTCTTTATACCAGATTCAATGCTGGTAGATATTTAAAGTTTGCCGTGGTTTTTTCTGAAACTTGCGTACTAAAATCACTTAGAAACCCTCATACCTAATTTCATAATGCTAATACTATGAATTAAAAATCCATGCTTTTGATTGGTTCATGGTACCTTAAAAATATCTGCATATAAAAACACTTAATTTTATAATACTATTTATTAAAAATACATGCTTTTGATTGGTTCATGGCACCTCAAAAATATCTGTATATAAAAAACACTTAATTTTATAATACTATTCATTACCATAATTATTTTCTCCTAAATCGACATGTTCTATAAACTCTGTAAAAATTTACTAATATAATTTTACAATCTCCGAATAGCAACACCTAAATTCTCTGACCATCGTGAAAAATGCTAAGTCCTCGAAATACATTGCCTCCCGTTAAATTCTCTCAAATCGATTAACAAATGGCAACACTACCGATGTGAGAATTAAAAAAAAAAGATCTGATTGAACATAAGAAATTCTCTTTTTAAAAAAATTTTCTAAGTTTAAAATTAATTTTAAAATCATAATTAAAATTCTCTTAAAATAATAGTCATCAAACATAATAACTTCCTTATCTTTCAGGCTCACGCGACACCGGAAGGATGCTGATAAGATAACACGCTGACCGGGTAGTAGTAGAAGGAGCCTCTCAACCCCACAGACCCACAACCCCACTGCTCTTTGCTCCTGCTGGCGCTCAACGTACCTTCTCCTTCTACTAACATTGAAGAGTTAAATTTCTTTTTTAATGTTTCGGCTTAAAATTTATTTTTTTATCTGCTTTGTAATACGCTATAATAATTAATATTAAACAATGGATTTTTTATATACTTTTTACAATCTTTTACGAATAGGAAAAAAAGGTATAGGCAAAGCCAAATTTTTTAAATTAAGTTTTTGTTTTATTTAAACGTTTTGACATTGCTTGATTCCGAATATCAGGTTTTTAGCGGTTAGTCTCTGCGTGTGTGTATCTTATTTCAGCATATCTTAAAAACAAATAGTAGCAGAAAGTCCAAACTTGGTATTCTAAATCTATATCATATAAAGCTTGATTATTGCTTGATCTCATCTTCTAGTTGAGACGATTTATTTCGTCAAAATAATTCGAGTACAAGGACATCCAAGCAATTTTAAATATTTTACGTCCATGGACGGAATTTTTGGTAGGTACACTTTAACAACTATAGCCAGAATTAAACAAAATAAAACGAAAATATATTTTCTATGCGCATAAAGCATATTTTGTATTGAATATGTTATGAAAATCATTCGCCATTCATTTACCAGCGCTACCGAAAAGACTAGAATGTAGTAAGACTGTGCTTTTAAATTCATGGAACTGAATTTTAGATCGTGCTGTGTGTTATTAATTTAGGAGCATATTTAAGTATAGAATGTGATGTGTACATAATTTGTTGAAGATTTTCAGGGCTACCAATAATTTAGCTGAAATAATCTTTTTAACACTTTCCAACGAAGTTGAAAAGTATTAATTACTTCGATTTGTCTGTATGTTCGCAATCTACAGTGCGTGTCGAAATGATAGGTCCACCAGTAAAAACGAAAGTTATGTTGGTAAAAAAGGTTTTATTGTGTATAAAGTACTATTTTATAAACTACATTACTTCATTCAATGTAAAATAATACATGAATAATATACAAATAATAGGAATAATAAGGAAAACAAAAATTACATGAAAAAGCTGTTTCAAAAAGATAGGTCCACTGAACCAAGCATCAAATTAATGTTGAATTAATAAGAAATTTTTCCACCTTGTTTCAGAATAAGCTCATAAATCCTATTCGGCATGGTTTCTATAAGTTTTTGCAAACACTTTTTCTCGATTTTTGACCATTCGGAGGAAATAGCCATTTTCAAGTCTGCAGTACTGTTGTACTGCCTTCCGCCTACATACACCGCTCTTGCGAGTATACCCCACATGTTTTCTACCGGATTCAGGTCGGGGCTACAAGATGGCCAATCGATAACATGTACACCATTATCCAGAAACCATTCGAAAGTGGACTTTGCAGTGTGCACAGGAGCATTGTCCTGTTGGAACATGAAGAATGGGCCCCCAATGTGCTCTGCTTGTGGAAGAAAATATTGTTCAAGCAGCTGTTGATAGCCTGCAGCATTCAAACGATTGTTTACAAATGCTATATCAGTTTTTCCTGCACCTCCGAATCCGGCCCATACCATAACGGAACCACCACCAGCTTGCCTCTTCGAGAATATCTGTCTATCGTTACGCAGATCGTGCCAGTAGTACTGGCAGTCATCTGGATCATCCAGGTTGAATTTATTTTCATCACTGAATATCACACGATGCCAATCTTGTTTCCAGGACATCACTTCATGTGCGAATTTCAATCTCTTTTCTTGGTGCTTTTTAGTCAATTTCGGAGGCGCTTTCCTCTTCACGTAAACTATATTGCCGAACTTCTTTACCACTCTATGAATTGTAGATTTTGATATTGGAGGGTTTTGTTGTCTGGCCACAGTGGATAAGCTCATATTTCCAGATTTTAACTCATTTACGGGGTGTCCTTTACGGTCCTTCTTTGTCGGGGTGTCACTTTTGACGGGCGGCAAGATGATTTTTTACTGCCATAAGCATTTCTAAGTCGCAAATTATTGTTTACAATATTATGTGATCTGTTTAAAAATTTACCTATTTCTCTATTCGATTTTCCACACGTTTTAAATGCATCCATTTCCCCTTGCTCAACCAGCGAAAGACTGCAACGACGATCCATTTCGTTTGATTAGAACGTGATGTTCAAATCTGTTTAAATACCTCCACAGCAGCCATCATAATCCCGCAGTAAGACTAAGCAACGATTTTTATGCAAATTTTTTGGAAATAAACGTGATTGGTGCAAAATTTCTGAAGGCGGACCTATCTTTTCGAAACGGTCTGAAAATGAAAATTTGCATAAAATAAAAAGGAATTATTTATTTTTAAGAAATTTCTTCATAAATAGTTATAACAATTACTGATTAATTAACTCTACCAAAAAAGTGATTCTTATTCTCAATTAAGAGTCGAAATTTTGAAAAATGCGGGTGGACCTATCATTTCGATACGCACTGTAGCACCCATAAATATTCATGAAAATTTTTTAAACTGATATGTTGTTCAAGTTCACTACAGAATATTCTTTACTGAAAATGGAATATATACCACCAACTGTTTGTGTACAGGATCACCTGAAAGAATTCCAAAGCATTGTGTCTTGTGAGAGATATTTCTATAAACCACATTTAATTACCTCTATCTTGCACAAATCATAATGAAATTGACATTAGTTATTCATATGCATACACACAATCTCTCTCTCTCTCTCTCTCTCTATCTGTATATATATATATATATATATATATATATATATATAGAATACTGTATGATTAGCATTAACGTTTACGGGGCCACGCAAAGGTATTTACACATAGTAAGGGCTATAACTGGAAGTTGCTAGAATTGACTTTTCCATTATATTTATCGTTTTTAACATTTTCGTTTAATGTTAAAATGTGATTAGGATTTAAGTATGCAATCTGTCTGCCTTTTTGTCCGTCTGTCTGTCTGGGTCTTCTAATTCCTTTTAATATTTATGGAATTCTTTGAAATTGATATATATTATTCAAGTTCATTATGTGATGTTTCTTTTTGAAAATGGAGTAAATAACATTGCTGGTTTGTATGTATGGCCAAAACAAAAGATTCCAAAGCGTTGGGTTCTATCACAAGTGTTTCAATAAACCATATTTTAATATGTTTATTTTACACAGATCATAATGAAATTGACATTTAATATTCATATGCACAAATACTGCACTGTATGTATATACGCCATATGCTATACTGTATGTATGTGTGTGTGTATATATATAGTATGACTAGCATTATGATTTACATGACCACACAAAAATGTTTACATTCATTAAGGACTATAAATGGAAATTTCTGCAATAGTATTTTCGTTTTTATTAACACTTTCACGACCACATGTTTCTGTCTCTCTGATGGAAAGTTCCGCTGTGGGCGTTATTCTTTTAAGTTACATTATTTCAGACCAAAGTTTTCTGTATTCATATTTATGTTATAAATATATATATAATATAATTATACTCTTTCTTATCAGTGTTTTATCCATAGTATTTTGATTGTACAAATATGAATATTGGAGATATTTTTAAGAAATACAGTAACACAAAAATTGCAAAAGAAACGTCCATTGGCGTGGTTACAGATTTCCAAATGATGTGAATCTACGTCAGAGGATGTGAAAGTGTTAAGCATTTCTAAATGTTTCTAAAAATGTTTAAGAGTGATTTTGATTTCAGTTAGTCTATTTGTCAGTCTTTTTGTTCGTCAGTCTGCCAATTTGCCTATCTTTCTGTCCTCCTCCAGCATCCATAAATGCTTTCAGAATTTCTTCAAAATAATGTTTTTTTTCAAGTTCAATTTGGAATGTTCCTTATTTAATGTGTTATATAAATAGCACAACTGGTTTGTGTACAGGGACATGCAAAAGAATGTCATTGTCTTCTGCTCTATGAGAGGCATTTTAGAAAAACGTATTTAAATAACTTTGCATTGCATAATCATTAGGCAAATTAGCCCGTTATTATCCATATGTTAAAAAATATTTCATAGAATGTAGTATGTTTAGTGTCAAGATTTACAGAACTTTAATATTTTTTTCAGATACATTAAGGGCTACAATTAGAAACTTCATTTACGTTCGTGCTAACGTTTGTGCTAAGGTTTTTTTTTTTTTTTTTTTTTAAACAGTTTCCAGCAACTTTCAAGTGTGATTATGAAGTCAATTAATCTGATTGTCAGACTTTCTGTCCATTGTGTGATCTTGTAGATAAAGTATATTGAAAATTAAACGATGAAACGAATATTCACAGCTGAAAAGTTTTAAAAATTTATGCATACTTTATGATTTTTAGTTTTCGTTTAATTAATGCAATTGGTAAGTGTGCTTTACTATCTTTAGCATGTCCAGAAAAACTGATCAGAAATGAAAATTATCTTCTCATACCCGTACAGTAATTAAAGTATTTTTTTTAAATAAAATTTTCTGAGCTTGTTTTTGTATAATTACGCGCATTGAGGTTCGCTTAATTCTAAAGTTAATTTTTAATGGTTGATATTTATGTATAGCTGTTATTAACATTGGTTAAAAACATATGATTGAAAGCAAATAAAATATTTTATTTTGAAGTTCACA
Organism: Salticus scenicus; assembly: GCA_963930645.1. Classification (NCBI taxonomy): domain Eukaryota; kingdom Metazoa; phylum Arthropoda; class Arachnida; order Araneae; family Salticidae; genus Salticus; species Salticus scenicus. The sequence goes on from OZ005657.1 coordinate 256,849,345, forward strand.
TGAGTTTCTTACTTAAAGTGTTTGATCAAAATTGATGAGTTTCAAGTAGTGATGTAAGTGAAAATTGTTTGAACATCGAGAAATGAACTTTAAAATTTAATAATAGCTTTCAATTCTATATAAATGTAGGTATTGTACGAAGACGGGTGGTCGAGGAGGCTGTAGGGCCTCTCACATACAGAATTATTTGCCATATAAAACTGTTCCTAAACCTAGTTTGAATTAATTTATGTAAGTATATATACAGTACTTGTTATCTTAACCTTTCTACAATCTGTCTTTATAGTATTGAAATGCAGGTTAAAAGAAAATCGTGTGAGTGCCACACCAGAGTATTTTCAAATAGATGTGTAATTTTATAATCTTTAATTTTATTATTAAATGGAAAATTTTCAATCAATAATAGCGGAATTAGATTTTTTGGAAATTCCAATGAGTGAACGTTTTTAATTTTCATAATTCATAGTGATGTAGTCTTGTAAATATTATTTGTAAATATATGTGAAATTAAATTTTCAAGGGTGCAGTTTTAAATAATCACACATACTTTCTTTTCATATAATAATTTCTCTATTTAAATTTACCAAATATCTTTTACGTAGTTTGTTTTAATATATCATTGTCTTCTACGTCTTTCTTTCCCTTTTTTTCTTCTCCTTAAAATGTGGATTTTTTAACCCTTTGAATGGCGTGAAGTCGTCTTTCAGACAAATCCCAATCCTGTTTACAGTATCAATATTGCCTTATCTGTGCTTAACAACATTATGAATAATGCACATTGCCAGTTGGGTTTCGACATGGTCACACTGTATACGAATGCACTGTAATGCACGACCGCAAGTTGTCTGTATTGTACGGATCTTCCTTGATACAGAATATGTTGAGCCGTTTTCTGATCTCGCACCAATGAAATCGATCGTTTAATCGTTGAAAAGCGAATGGCTCGCCACCACACACCAGTAACTACGGTTTATTATCTGTGGCATCCTGTTGAAGCTTTTTGAAGGGCTGTACCCGAATATGTCATCCAATCGCTTTACGATTCAATGCTTAGGCAGATACGTGTAGTTATTTCTTCAAGAGGTCGCTGCTTTATGTACTGTTTTCTCAGGATATATTACTCAAAGCTTCCTAAAAATTTAATCAATTGTTCTTCCTACTATAATGTATGTGACCAATAAATATCATTCTGATGCTCACATTCCTGCTTTGTGTTGCAATTTTAATAGACAGTAGTGTAATAAAATATCTTTCCCTACTATAACTGTCATTCTCTTACTTTTCAGTACTCTAAATTAATTAATTAATTTTCTATATTTTGATAAATATACAGGATCTATATTTTTCTTATGAAACTGTTACACATGTACATATCTGTTTATAAAACAAAATTCGAAAGCTTTCCATCCACTTCGTGAGAATGATCCATATAATGCCTTATTAATTATACATATAGTTAAGCCTCATGCTATACCCACTCTACGCCACATGATAAAATATCCCATAGAATACAAAATACAATAAATTTGAGGTGAATATCTCTTCGTAGATATTTTATGCGTCTTATTTTTCTCAAAATATTTTACACTTTCGCTATAAAAAAGAAATAAAGAGAAGTTTGGAAGAGTAATATATTCCATGTATTGTATATATCATATCTATATATTAATTTGAAACATGTTTTTGTCTGTCTCCACTATATTGAGAGAACGGCTAGGTGTAAAAATTCGGTTGAGGTGTCTAAAGAAAGGTCTTGGTCTGTAGATGTGCTATGAAAAGAGAAAAATAAAAAAAAGTCGAATAGTTTCCCCCCCGGAGGAAACGGGTGGGAAACCGTTTCCCACTCGTTTGGGTTAAAAACGAATGACGTCATTTTCGGAAATGCAACAATACAGCGAGTTTATCTGAATTTTTATTGCCTTATAAATACAAAGTTCACGTGTTATCATTTTATTTTTAAATTATTGATCCTTTTTTACAGTGTGGCAACATGAAAAAATCTATATATTAATTTGAAACATGTTTTTGTCTGTCTCCACTATATTGAGAGAACTACTTGGTGTAAAAATTTGGTTGAGGTGTCTAAAAAAAGGTCTTGGTCTGTAGATGTGCTATGAGAAGAGAAAAATAAAAAAAAAGTCGAAGGGGTGGGAAACCGTTTCCCACCCGTTTCGGGTTAAAAACACGTTTACGAGCTTAACTAAGCTTCAAATTACTTCACGGGGAAGAAATTGTACATATGGGGACTAGAGTCGAATACTAAAAAATCAATATCTGCGAATTTGAAATTTTCGATTTTAAAGGGGGAAAGTAGATTTGGAGGGGAGGGTAAAGGGGGGAAATTAGTTTGAGAGGGAAATCCGTTCTAGACCCACACATGTAGCACCTCATTTTAAAGGTCTTGAAATTTCATGTCGATTGGGGATGTTTGTATACAGTATAGTCCGACCCCTGATGGTGAAAAATGGAACTAAGTGATTTTGCTGTAGACCCTATCATGTTACATCTTATTTTAAAGGTCTTGGTATTTCCTGACCGTTGGTGATGTTCGTACAGAACACAGTGCGCCCCCTGGCGGTGGAAACTGCAACTAAAGGATTTGGCAGTTGACAAAACCATGTGACACCTTATTTAAAAGGTCTTTTAAATCCAAGGCGATTGGTGATAGAGGTCTTGAAATTTCATGTTGATTGGGGATGTTTGTATACAATATAGTGCGGCCCCTGGTGGTGAAAAATGGAACTAGGTGATTTTGTAGTAGACCCTATCATGTTATATCTTATTTTAAAGGTCTTGGTATTTCCTCACCGTTGGTGATGTTCGTACAGAACAAATTGCGCCCCCTGGCGGTGGAAAGTGCAACAAAAGATTTTGCATTTGACACCACCATGTGACACCTTATTTTAAAGGTCTTGGAAATTCAAGGTGATTGGGGATGTTTGTATACAATATAGTGCGCCCCCTGGTGGTGAAAAATGGAACTAGGTGATTTTGTAGTAGACCCTATCATGTTATATCTTATTTTAAAGGTCTTGGTATTTCCTCACCGTTGGTGATGTTCGTACAGAACAAATTGCGCCCCCTGGCGGTGGAAAGGGCAACAAAAGATTTTGCATTTGACACCACCATGTGACACCTTATTTGAAAGGTCTTGGAAATTCAAGGTGATTGGTGATGTTCGTATACAACATACTGCGCTCCCTGTTGGAGGAAAGTGGATTTTGCAGTGCTTGCGTAGCATGACTGCTATACGGTGCCGCAGCCGCAGGCAGCGGTAACACGAGTCAGAGGTTCGTTCGGTTCAAGGTTAATTTTTGATAATTTTTTCATGTTAATAGCGGCCTGCATATACGTGCCACAGGCACTGGGATACGAATCCGAGTTCCGTTCCGTTTGAAGTAATTTTTTTTCGTTACAGATTATTATTATTATTATTATTTGTGATGTTTTCATTTAAAAATAGAAAATCAAACAAAATCGAGTTAAAGATATAAAACCATACAAATTTAAGGTGCATTTAAGGTTATTATCATGGGCCGGCCAACACCAGGCGGGTTCTTTCGGTTGCAGGTTAATTTTTGGGATTTTTTTTTTTTTATGTTATTAGCGGCTCACGTATGTGCTGCCGCAGACACCGGTGTCACAAGACTGAGTTTCGTTCGGTTCGAGGTAATTTTTTTGTTACTGCTGATTATTTTTTTCGCGATGCCTTTATTTAAAAATAGAAATTCAAACAAAATCGAAATAAAGATATAAAATCATACAAATTTAAGGTTCAATTAAGGTTATTATCATGGGTCCGGGCAACACCGGGCGGGTCAGCTAACATGTAGCCTTAGTATTAAAAGAATCAGAAAATAAAAGATAGCAACTGTTTTATTTGAGTCAGTTTGACGTCACATTGACAGTACTTTGTAGAAAGTGATGTCATATATAGTATTTCACTTTATAACCATTTTTCCGAATTTCTTTTTTTTTTTTAATGTGAAATGTTGTAAATTATATTACATGTTTTAATTTGAAATACATTTAAATAATGAATCGACGATTTTTGAAACATTACGGTCAATAAAGTGACCGTCGAAGTCGACGGGTTCCAGCTAGTTTTTAATTAAAAACGATAATATTTATATTGCCACTATTTCTTTTTGTGGCAGAAATACGTTATTTTTATCTAATGAATACAAAACAAAAAGAAAAGAATGAAAAATATTTTAATATTTCAAATAAAGTCAAATAGAGTCAAATAGAGTCAAATATGTAGTAATTTTTTTAACCCCCGTATCACTTTATTCCCATATACCCACTTTACCCCACCTGACCCTATAGAAGAAAGTTTTTTTTTTTTTTTTTTTTTTTTTAAGGGGGGGGGGGGATGTTGTAGAAAAAAAAAAGAGTTGAATTTTTTTTTTACAAAATATTTCCATGAACAGTTTACTGATGGCAACTTTATTTTATAGAACATTCTAGTATTTATTCGGGTAAATTTTTAAAATAAAGAAAATAACAGAAAATTCAAGAATAAATCGAAGTAGAGATACATCAAGTATAAATAATAATAAAGTACCACAGAACTGGCGTTTTAAAGTCATAATTACAGAACTTTGTATAAACACCATAAAATGCAAGAAACTCGCCTTTGACTGCAGCACTCGTGCCTACTTTGTTCGCCTGACGAAGGTCGTGTATTCTTTCGATCCGAAACAATTGTTGCGAGCTTCTTGCATTTTATGGTGTTTATCCTTGATCTTTATGGTGTTTATCCGAGATCATGATCTTTTAATCACCAATCCATTAATTCCTCTTTTCAAAATATTTCTAATTGCACATCTGGAACGTTTAATAACTTTTGAAATATTATTAATTGAAGCACCAGTTCCATTTAATCTCGAAATTTCGCGAATTTCACTTTCTTTTAATTCTGTACCTCGTGGCATGTTTGTAAATGCATGAAGTCGGTTATCGTCTGCTTTAGTTAACTGCTGACGTCATAACAGAGTGCAGAAAATATGCATATTGCACATTATTTTCGGTAAAAAAAAAAAAAAAAAAACAGGTGTTTTAATTAAAATGTTAGGGTGTCTTATAATTTTGTCCATTGCATTTGTAATTTTTTTTTTATTATACTCTATAAAAATATCATTTCTGTAAAACAATTACGTGTGATAACAGAATAAATTTATGTTTTTGACATATTTGATAAAACATTTTTAAGCTCTGAATCTTTACTTTCACTATTTGTCAAATTAGATAGGTGTCTTATAATTATGTCCACCACTGTATATATATATACACACCACATGTAGCGGTGTCTGCTTGGCTCTGTGTAATTTAGGTTATTAACTATATACCATTTTCTAATATTAATCATTTCCTTATTAAGTCACAGAATTTTGATCTTAAATAAGTCAGAATAATTGTGAAAATATCATGATGGTAGTACTAAATCATGCTCTGGGCTTTACATTAAAAAGTAAAATCATCCATAAAAAATAAATGCAACCAATTATTTTTAAAACCAGAAAAATTATGGAAGATGCCAGGTTCGAACCCAGATCCGTCTCGTTAGAGATTTTCGTGGTTTTCTCTGAAATTCAAGTTAGTACGGTCTAGGACCCCTTAAAAACGCATGCACGAAAGATATTTCACCCAGCAGTATGATTTTCGCATATTTAATCAGCCTTAACTTCAAATGCCCAATACATGCTGCAAACTTATATCGGAGAATATTCAAGGAAGGAATATTTATTTTCTACATACATTTATATCCAGTTGCGACTTTTTGTTATTTTATATTCAGTATATTGAAGAACTAGTACTTTTAAAAACTGGTAATAAAACTAGAAATTTCTGATTCTGAAGAAGTAAGAAGAAAGTACATTTCCATTAATTTTCATTCAAGATTAACATCATGTACTATAAATTCAATTAAGGAAAAAAAAAAAAAAAATGTTTACGTTTCATTTCTTGAATGCAGCATTTTTTTTTTTTTTTTTAATTGATTCTGCATATATTTTAATTAAGCGTTTTAAAAAGAACTTTTTTGAAATATAAAGTAATTTCATTACTTCATGTTACGCACGCATTCTCTTTATTATTTATTTACGCTATATTTATGACATGATTTTAAATAACGAAAAAAGCCAATGAGATTTTTTAATGTTTTATTTAGGTAATTAAATATTACATTATTAAAAAGGCTAAATTCGGGGTATTGTAGTTGTTAAAAAAAAAAAAAAAAAAAATGTAAGGTCTCTGTAGAAAATGAAATTTGTAATTGCAATTTAAGGTCTTAATATATTTTTTCCCTCAAATACACATTTTTTTTTTTCTAAAGAAAAGGGGGTACTTTTTTGTTTTTAATTAATGAATATTAAGCTTTTCCTATGCTTAAATAAAACTGACTATTTATAATTAAAAGGAAATTTAGAAAAACAAATTTAATTATTTTTCTGAAAATATTATATATTAGTTTAATGGAATGAAAAATTGCTTGATTTATATTAAAAATATTAAAAAAAATATACCTTTCTTTATTTCATTTTGTTTTTTAATATAATGAAGTATTTTTTTAAATTTAAATGCGCAGCAAATTGATGCAGTATTCTTTTAAATGTTAGATGACGAAAGGTGAATTATTTGCTTGGTTTTAAACCGAGGTTTTGAACCAAGGTGATACTTGGTATTAAATCTACTATTACTACATTTTATATCCTATTTACTAACAACAGTACTTTCAGAAAAAATCTTTTAAAAGTAATTTTCGACAATTTAATAACAAAAATGTCTCTATTGAAAGAATACAACGAACAGGAACTGAAAACTTAAGAAAAATTCTGTTAAGGGGGTTAAAAGAAAATTTATTAAAAGCTTTCTTAGACGCACAAAACATGCTATATCAAGCAAACAGATTAACCAAAAAAAGTGGAAAATATAATAAACTGAAATTTTTAATGCATTCCAATAATCTTAAAATGTTATAAGTGGTATTTTATTAAAATTGACTTTTGAGTATAATCGACCGCCTAAGCATCATATTCAATAAATAATGAAAAAGTATGCTTAGTACCATAGATATTCATTTTCATGAAAAGTAATTTATGCAATTATTTTTAATTGCATATGAATTATTTAATAACATATAATGTTAAGAGTTTTAATACAGATGTAGTTACTTATTTATTTCTGTGAAATAAAAATAAAATAAATAATGCATGGAGTAAAAAAAATTGTACAAAGTTCGTAAGTTTTTCGAACAGTTTTATATATATATGGGAAAAAAAGTATTTTTGCAGTATTTTCTGCAAAAAAACTCATCGCTATAAAAGACTGTAAAATAGGAGGTCAAAATATCAATTATCTAAAAAAAAAAAAAAAAAAAAAAACAGATTATCAGAAATTTTTTATTTTGCGCTTATATATACTTTTATGTACGTCATTGTAACTTACATACAAAAAAAAAAAAAAAAAAAAAAAAAAAAAAAAGCCGTACCCAGGTATGTTATGTCGTTTAAGGGTTTAAACTCGACATTAATCTCCTTGCGTTAAAATTTTCGTTCGATTAATTAACAACAAGTTTACAATGCAATATGTTAGAAATTACTATACTCGGGTAATGTCTAACCTGACAGCATTATAGATGCTATAAAGACCTTTTTACGCACTTGGCGTTAATTAGGTTGCTAAATCGGGCGATTTAACAATGATTTGGGGAAATTTTCCGATTGAAGTTACAAATATTTTTTCAGGGTATATATTTTTAGAAATGAATGTACTTTAAATTTGGTTGCTTACAATCTTTTGTAGATCTATATTACTACAAATTGAGTAATATACTTAATTTTATCGCAAGAAAATAATAATAAAAATGATACATAAATGTTTTGAAAAAGAAAAAAAAAATCTTAATTAAATATTGTCTTCAAATATTTTTTTCTCTTTTCTTACTTTAAAGATTCACAAATGGCTAAAGTATTCGGACCATAAATATTTAACTGAAACAAATAATTTAATTCACAATGATGTAATTACTACTATCTCTTTAATTATAAAATATTTTTATTGAAAAATAGTTTATTTATTTTCCCTATAAATGTAAAACAATTTTTATTAAAAATAGTTATCTAGTATTTTTAATGTTACATAATGGTTGTTAAAGTCTAAATTGATTCATTTTCCACAAAAACACATAATTAATTGTTTTGACTGTTTGAAAAAAAAAAAAAAAATGAATAATTCGTGTAAGCATGAAAGAAAATTCTAACGTATAGTATAATTTTGCAGAATAGAAATGTATTTGACTGAATGTGTTGCTATGGAGAACTGATTTAGTATTAAAAAAAAAAAAAAAACATGCTTAACATATGTGAAACAACAAAAGGTAATAAATTTTCATTTACAGGTAAAACAGTAAATTTTAAAAGTAGTAGGAAAATGAGAGAGTGGAAATAGTTTAATGTTTTCATGAAAAAATTAACAACAACAACAACAACAAGAAATCTTTATTTAAAATAAAAAAAAATATATAGTGAATTTTCATATGCATAAGCAATTTCCTTTTACAATTTGTTTATACATTTATTTGTTTCTATGCACCGATTTTTTTTTATATTAGATATTAATATGAAAAATTTTGTATTCATTTCTTAATAAAGTTACTCAACTCACAATTTATATCAAAGAGAAACGAATTTTAATTTACTAATAAATGTGATTTTTCTTGATGTCTTTATTTAATGCTGATAAACATACTTTCGTGATTGCTATTTTTAAAATATTGAGTTAAAACGTTCATTTTCATAACATTTTTAGGAGAATGGAATGTGATTTTTATAGATGAGAAAAAGAGAAATCGTTATGTTATTCGATTCTTTGGAATATGAATGAGAATATGATAGCATTTTTCAATTTATTTTCATGTATGCAGTGGATAAGAATGCTTTGATATTAATGTGATATTAAATAATAATAATAAAAGAAGAAAAAAAGAAATCTTAAAATTTTTGGAAAAAATGTTTCCAAACTTTTTTTAAGGACGTAAGTACTGTTTCTTTTAAACCAAATAAAAACGATTTTTCTTTTTTTGGAGAGGAAACAAAAAAGGAAAATTATGGAGGAAAAAAAAAAAAAAAAAGCGAATTTATGTATACAGAGACAAATTTTGCTTACAATTTGTTGGTATATTTCGAAAAAATGAAGAGAGGTCTCACACACACACACACACACACACACATATATATATAATCGTTAAATGACAATTTTTATATAATTTTCTACATAAGTTAAGAAACTTACAGCAGGGTCCTAGGCCTAAAGGTGAAATGCCTTCCGTGGAGGCCTTTAAAGGGCTTCTAGCCCGTATTCACACTAGTTTCGGAGAAAACCACAAAAACCTCCTAACGGCTAGGCCGATGAGTGCTACCTCGAATCGAAGTCATCACTTCTCGATCGCTGGTGGGACATAAACTTGAGATAAAATGCTCTAAATTTTCTAAGAAATTATTGTAGTAACTATTGTTAAGAAAAGCAATTTCAGATTTTAAGATGAAGAATCAATTTTTTATATTTGTTATACATTTAAACTATAAGATAACTAATCTATTAAATTACATATAATAATCAGACCAGATGAGTGAAAATTACATTATTTGAACGCAATCTTACAGAATTTTAACGAAGGGATATCTATTTTATAGACATGTAGTGTTAATTTAGACATCTGCCAATATAAGTTTTTGAGTTTTTTTGTTTGTATTTTGAAAAAAAAAAAAAAAAAAAAAAAGCATTTTTATGAATATAAAGAGCATTTGACACATTAAAACATCGTCATCGTTTTGCAGTAGACCTCTTTGAATAAAGCAGAATGTGTGAGAACATTCACGAAAAAATATATATATATAATGTGTCACTCTTACAACTTTCTTTTATCCGTCATTTCAATACTATAAAGACAAATTGCAGTTTAAGACGTAAGACGAATGAGGTAAGATAATAAATAAGTCCAATCTACTATGAAAAATAATCTAAAATAGGTTTTGGAGCGGTTTTATTTGACATATATTTCTGTGTGAGGGGGCTGCCGCCCTCCTCAGCACCCATTGAGTTATGGGGCTTACATTTATTAAATAAATAAATAAACAAGGTTCAAGGTTGTTATCAATTTGCACTTGAAACTGAAGTTGAAAGTTTTATTAATTTACCTAATAATTTGCCAATCTTGATGAAACTTTTCAAGCAGCAACCACATACGAACTTCAAAATACCAAATTTGAATTTCTTTAATAGGAACATAGAGATCAACAGCTAAAAAATTTTACCTTCATATTCAAGAGACTTTAAAACGTGATATTATTATTATTATTAAAAAAAAAAAAAAAAAAAAAAAAAAAAAAAAAAAAAAGTTGAAAATTGAAAATTGAACTACAAAAAATACTTTGCTTACAGTGTGGATATGAAATAAGCACAGACACACACACAGACCTACCGCTAAAAATATTATTTTCGGATTCAGGAAGTCTCAAAACATAGGAATATGACAAAAACTCTATTTTGAAAATTTTACACAAAAACAATGCTTACTCTACCATATATATTACTACTAGAAAATTGAAGGGAAAAAAAAACATAATAATAATATAGTTTTAAAAAATTAAAGAACACGCTTTTATAGAAATGTGAACTAAAAAGCTCAAAATATCTATCTTAGTCTTAAAATGCAGGGTAAGAGAAAATCGTGTGAGTGACACACCATAATATTTACATATATTTAAATCTTTAATTAAAATAATTTAGAATTAAACAAAAACCATTTAAAAAAAATCTCTCCTGACTGGGCTCGAACGCTAGACCTTTAGGTTTGTAGCGCGGAGCTTTACCTCACAGCCACAGCGTTCACGTAGGGAAAGGCTTTTTTTACAATATAGATTTTTTGTTTGCTCCCCAGAGCCGTTACAAACATGCATTATACATACAAACATACACACAGGTGAAGCTAATAATATTATAGTTTTAAAGAATTAAAGAACACGCTTTTATAGAAAAGTGAACTAAAAAAAGCACAAAATATCTTATTATTAAAATGCAGGGTAAGAGAAAATCGTGTGAGTTACACACCATAATATTTACATACATTTAAATCTTTAATTAAAATAATTTAGAATTAAACAAAAACCATTTTTAAAAAATCTCCCTTGACTGGGCTCGAACGCTAGACCTTTAGGTTCGTAGCACGGTACTTTACCTCACCGCCACAGCGTTCGCGTAGTGGAAGTCTTTTTTTACAATATAGATTTTTTGTTTGCTCCCATAGCAGTTACAAACATACATACAGGTGAAGCTGATAAAAGCGTGTAAAAAACAACAACAAAAAAAAAAAAAAGACCACTAAATAAATTAAATTATATTTGAGACATAATTTTTAATTAACTTTAATTTACTGACATAATTTCTTTAAAAATTATTTAAATATAATATTGTTTCATACATTCTTAAAAAAAAAAAAAAAAAGTTTCCATTTTTTTTTTTAAGAATGTAAGGACTATTTCTTTTAAACCAAATAAAAACGATTTTTCTTTTTCTTTTTTCCTTTGACCCAGTTAAATATATATATATATATTAAAGATGAAATTGCAAAATTAAGACTACGCTAAGGTCACAAAGGTGAAATGCTCTCTGTGGAGGTCTTTTTAAGGGGTTCTAGCCCGTATTTACGCGAGTTTCGGAGAAAACCATGGAAACCTCCAAACGGCTAGGTCGATGAGCACAACCTCGGATCGAACCCGTCACTTCTCATCTATCAGCTTTGAATGCAGAACCGTTCGATTGCTGATGGGCCGTAAAATTGATAGAAAATGCTCGAAATGTGTTTAAGAAATTAATGTAGTAACTATTGTTAAGAAAAGCAACTTCATATTTTAAGATGAAGAATCAGTTTTTTATTTTTATCATAAACTAGCAGGCTTTGCCCGCTTCGCTGGTCACTAAATTTAAAGGAAACTCTTTTCTATATAGCTTTATAAAAATAAAATAAAATACTAAAATTGCTCAAAAGCTCGCTTCGGATCCCTGCTGCCTTCGGTAGCGATTTGGTCATCCGCTAAAACTCGGGCGCTTGTCCCTATTACCTGAGACACTGGTTTACCAATAGGCTTGCATTAAGTCCTTATTAGATAACAGTTTCGAAATAGATAGTATCGAAAAAAGAAATGAAGTATCCCCTTTATATTTGAATCCCAGTTACATATGAACAACACTATACGTGGTGCACATAATATTTGCTTTTACGTTATTTCCTATGTTTATTTTGTTTATCCCCGATCAACCATAAAAATGATAACAATTTCACGCTAAATATTTTAATATGCTATGACCGGCTACGTCTGTTGCATGAGACAATTTTTTGTGGTTATTAGTATTCATGGTTTGTAAGCATGATCATAGTACCGCCTTAATATAGCTCTCTTTGGCGACTTTTGAATTTTTGTCACCATTTTAGATTTTATCCCTTGTAAAAATAAGACTTAATACCTTGTAACAATATGCTATGAGCGCTATTTCTGACATATTTTAGACAACTAAACTTTTAATGGTTATATATATTTCCCATTAAGCATATTTTTATTTTCATTTATTTATTTAAATATTGATGAAATTTGAACTTCAATTTGGTCTAGTGTTGTACAGGCTGTATACTACACGTTTGTGTTTGTGAAAGAAAATTTATAAAATACATACATTAGTTAATTTTAAAAAATCTAATTGTCCGATCGATAAGCTGTTTAATCCGTTGGATTCACAAAAATTGCATCTTTCATTTGGTATCTTATTTGTAACGATACGACTGATATTTCTAATTTTTTTAATTTACTTTCCTCATTTTAAATACATGTAATTTTTTTTTTTTTTTTTCCGTCGAAAAAATAATGATAATTTTTTTGGCAACAATTAAATTAAGGAATAAAATTAAATATTTTAAATAAATGTAATTTTTATTGTTCACGTTTTTTTTTTCTTTTTTTCTGTCCAAAAAAGAATAATTTTTTTTGGCAACAATTAAATTAAGGATTAAAATTAAATGGCCAATTTATCAGTTATTAGAAGGTTTTTATTTTAACATTTTAATTAATTAAAAGAAAACTAAAACAAAATTCGAAAATCCGGCTCGAAAATTCGAAAATCAGGGGAGGTCATTACGAATCAACATGCAAATTTTTGTAGCTCAGCCATCAGCCGTTAGGAACACACCTAAACTTTATTGAATAGCAATAAAGTTCAAATTGACTCTAGAAAACGTTTGTATGGGAAATAGAAAAGGGCTGTTTTTAGGGTTTTCCCGGAAATTATTCGATTTTTTCTCGCCTTTTAAACCTTCCCTAGACCTCCACGAACATTTCAAGACTAAGATAAGATAAATCCGTTCAGCCGTTCTCGAGTTTTAGTGAGACTAACGAACAGCAATTCATTTTTATATATATAGATTTAAACTATAAAATAACTATTGTATTAAATTATATATGATAATCAAACCAAATGAGTGAAAATTGCATTATTTGACGCAATTTACAGGATTTTAACTAGAGGATATCAATTTTATAGCCATATAGGGTTAATTTAGATATCTACCAACATAAGTTTTTGAGTTTTTCTTTGTCTTTTGAAAAATATTTCTAAGCATATTTATGAATATGAGGGCATTTGATATATTAAAAAATAGTCACCATTTTGCAGTAGACCTGTTTGAATAATGTAGAATGCGTGAAAACATTCAGGAAAAAGAAAAGTGTATATATATATAGTGTGTCACTCATGCGACATTCTCTTATCCTTCATTTAAATACTATAAATATAGATTGCATATTAATACGTAAGACCAGTTCTTAAGTTCAAAGTTGTTATTAATTTACCTTATAACATGTCAATTTTGATGAAACTTTTTAAGCAGCAACCTCATGCGAACTTCAAAATACCAAATTTGAATTTCTTTAACAGGTACGTACAGATCAACCGCGAAAAAATTTTGACTTTCATATTCAAGTCATATTCGTATAATACGTGATATTATAGAAAAGAAAAGAAAAGTAGAAAATTGAATGACAAAAAATACTTTGTTTACAGTGAGGATATGAGATAAGCTGATAAAAGACACATACACAGACCTACCGCTAAAAATATTATTTTCGGATTCAGGAGTTCTCAAAACATAGAAATATGACAAAAACTCAATCTTGAAAATTTTACGCAAAAACAATACTTTCTCTACCATATTGGTAATAAAAAATTAAGGAGGGGAAAAAAAAAAAAAAAAAAAAAAAAAAAAAAAAAATTGAGACATTATACTTTTATTTCACTTTAATTTACTTACAGAATTTCTTTAAAAATTATTTAAATATAATATTGTTTCATAGGTTCTTTAAGAAAAAAAGTTATTGTTATTATTTACATTTTCTTCCCTGTGTGAAAGGAATAGCAATTGTTTCGCTAAAGAAGAAATAAAATTATAATAAATTAAAATTTTCGTATAATGTTAAGTATAAAATAATATCAGTCATAAAAACACCTGATTAGTCGTTTGAAGCGAGAATAAAAAGTATTTATAAATTTTATTTACAGGTAAAAAAAAAAATTATACCATTAGTTAAAAAAATAAATACAAAAATAAAACGTATTTGTTTAAAAATAATTTCTTTTATTTCTGTTATTTAAAAATATTTCGTTGACATGCTTGGTATGTATCTGAAGTGAAATTTTCTGAAAAATTCAAATCCATCAAAATTTTTACTTTATTTTTGATAGTTTTGAAAGTAAAAAAACGGACAGTGCTTTAAACATCTTTAATTGTCGTAAGTAAAGGAGGCAGTTATCCCCATCGAAATTTTCCGAACCCTCAGCGGGAATTCCAGGGTTGCTTCCGGTATTCAGTCTTTCGCCAATATTTCACATCTATATTAAATTTACTCCTCATTGTTACAAATAATATCACGGTTGGTCATAAGTAATACTAGTTCAAAAAGCCAGACCTTTTTTCAGTTTAGTAGGAGGAAAAAAGTCAAGTAGGAAGATTATTATACTCGAATTCATAAATTTCTTTTCGCGGATGTACAATTTCTCCAGGCTTAGCAGTGCTATCAAGTTAGGTTTACTCCGAGTAGGTATATATATGTAGGAAGCGTTTATCCCACCAGTCAACTCATGGCGCTGCCTCCAATGCCCGTCAACGAGATGAGGAACGGAAGAGTTAGGGATTCTGATCAAACGCACAAGACCTTAGTTCGCGCCCCTCACAAATGCTCCAGCTCCGAGCTCCGACGGCTCCTTCTAATGCGCATGCGCGCAGACTTCACGGCTGTGAGCAAGAAACTGTGAGATAGCATGCATTTGTAATCTCTATACTCCTTGTCTATACTGAATTCGTCATATTGCGGCTATTTGCAGCGATTAATTTAAATAAACATTTCTATAAACTAAAACTTTTTTTTTAAGTTTTTTATTCAAAGTTCATTTTTATAAAGTTAACTTTCATTAATTTAAAAAAGGGGGTTTAAGAAATGATTTAAAAAAAAATATTTAAAATACTTTTTATTTAGTATGAAAATATTTATGGGAAAATGTTTGCAGAAATTTTTATTCAATAATCTTATAAAAAGCATATTTTTAAAATAACAGAAATTGATAAGACATGAGGATGAGCTTGATCTTATAACTTAAAATCAGATTTATTAACATTTGTGTTTTTCTTTATATTATTTTTCCACATAACATATTTAATATGTAGTTTTAAAATTGATAGAAACTAATTGATGAAATAAATTTAAATTACACATGTACATTTTCTTATCCTTTTTATTAATATTGTTTGTTGTTGTTACCAGTTTATTTTTACATTAAAAAAAAAGTAGTTAATTTTAAAATTGCACTACATTAACTTTGTAAATTTTAAAGAAAATAAATTTCAATATTCAGCTATGCATAAATGCATTTTCCTTAGACAAAGAAAAATTAAGTATTACCATAATTTTAATATACTAATATTTAATTTTACAAAGAATTATTTCACATACTCATACCAATATCAGAATTTTATTAGATTTAGAAAGTACTTAATGTTGTGGGGGGGTAGGGGTTAAAGCCGATTGACTGCTCTGGGGTCTTAGGCCTATGGGAGGAGTGCCCTCCTTGGGGGTCTTTCTAAATGGTTCTAACCCGTATATATACAAGTTTTGGAGAAAACTCTGAACGACTAGGCCAATGGGGACAACCTGGGATCGAACCCGCCACCTCACGTCTACCAGCTTAGAGCGCAGAACCACTTGGCCGCTGGTGGACTTGGAAAATACTTAAGGAAATACTTCACATTATTTAAACAGATAACCTAATCCAATGTTCTTCTGTGAAGAAATTTGTCTTGAGAGCTACTTATTGACAAATGTACTTTTTTACATTTAAAAAATTCACAATCACAAAATGCACAACCCTTCAAATGTTCTTACTTTTACAAAAGTTGATTTTTTAATAATTCATTTTGAAGCTATTAAGTGCAACAAAGGCTTTTAATTTATTTTTCGCACTTAATAGCTTACAAAATGTTTAAAAAAAATATATATATTTAAAAAATGATAAACATTTTATCAGTTGTGAATTTTCTAAATGTGAAAATGGGATTAAAAAATTGTTAAGGATTTGTACATATTAAGTCTTTATGTAATTTCATTCAAAGAGGTTTAGTCAGGTTACAAAATGTTAATTTTCTGCATTTTTCTAGCTTATTTTCACATTAAAAGAGCTTTATATATATATATATATATTTTTTTTTTTTGGGGGGGGGGGGAGGGGGACTCGTTAAAAAGCTGCCCCAGGGCAGGTAATGTCCTTCGTTCTAAATTTGGCTTACATAATAAGAAAATATCGCTAAAGAAAATATCGCCTTACATTTGTAGCAGATTTTGCTTTATTAAGGAAAGAACAATTAAATTGTTCATAACAATTTTAAATTAAATTTTCATTAAATTTCAGATAATGAGGATCAGAATTTAGTTTTTAATTTTGTTATCTTGCTGAAAATACACTCATAATGACTATGTAAATATATTTAATTACAAAAGCATTATTTAAAAAACCCAAACATTTAAATTTATTTTGGGATAATTAAAATCAATATTGCAAATTTTACACTTACATTTAATAAGCCTCACAGCATAGCAGCGCCACCTGTTGGGAAATTTACTACAAAGTGTTATCAGGATAAAATCCCATTAAGATCCAATTAAATATAAAATTTTACGAAATTATACACAACATAAGATGGAATATAGCTTTATCTTAAATGGGAGTAATATGCATAGTAGCGCCACCTGATGAGCGATTTACTCCGAAATATAATCAGTACCAATTCATATGAAGATTTAACTAAATATAAAGTTTTGTGGAATTTTGTCCATTACTTAATGAGATACAGCACCCACAAGTTTTGATAACACATACACGATACACAGTCAGACTTGCATTTTTAAAAATGGTCAAATCATTTTCAAGACTTTACAAAACGTGTAAATGCATCAAAAATTTTCACGAATTCAATAAATTCTTCTTCTGAATAGAAGAAAATAATAAAAATCATTATTTTTATCATTATCACAGTTTCAAATAGAGGGCAACCTATGTTCTCGCCAATTTAACATAATCTTAAAAACTGTATTTCTTATAAGCTTTTTGCTTTTTCAATGTGATATTTAACTTTAAATAAGAAAGTTTTTCCAGGCCGCTGTGTTGTGTAATTTTACGGCATGAAAAAGGAAAAGAATATTTAACGGTGAAATGCCTCTGCTTTTATTTCATTATAAAAAAAAATTACAATAATCTGGTGTGTCACTCACACGGCTTTCTCTTATCCTGAAATTTAATACTATAAATACAGGTTGGAGATTAAGAAGTAAGATAACGATGTTATGTAAACGTATGTTAAACAATTCAAATTAGGCTTCGGGAGAGATTTATATGATAATTAGTTGTGTGTGAGGGGGGCTACCGCCCCCTCAACCCGCTGTTTGATTAATGCACCTACATTTATATAGAATTTAATTTGGTTATTAAAAAATAATTCTGTTTTAAAATAATTTATTAAAATTATTATTTAAAAAAATTATCTTTTATGATAATGCAGACGATTTCCTTATTAGAGAAGTAGTATAACACCAAATATCCAAAAAAAAAAAAGGGCCATTTTATTCTCAATATAAAAAAAAAAAAAAAAGTTTTTTTTTTTTTTTTTTTTTTTTTTTTTTTTGTTAAAAGTAAAAAAAAAAAATCGATAACTTTGTTTTAAATTATCGCAGATCAATGGTTCAACCATTCGTTTTAAAGGTACTGGCGAACTCTTTTGAAAAATACCCCTTATGAAAATTTACTCCCCTCGAGGGGGGATTTCCCCCCCAGGGGAGGAGGCGAGGCCCCTACATACACAATTTTTTTTCCCAGTTAACTATCTCTATTACAAAAAATATATAATCGTTTCATTTGGTTTAATGCAGTCTATAGATGTTAAACTCTTCTTACCAGCAATTTCCTTCATAGACGTAATGTATTTGAATAATTTTGAGTGTCCCTGTACACGAACCATTTGCTTGATCTTAACGAAAAGTTTAGTATAGCATCCTTATATGATACAAATTTAGAATACCAAGTTTGAACTTCCTGCCATAATTTGTTTTTGAGATATGCTGATAACAGACAGACACACACACAGACATACACACAGACCATTTGCTAAAAACATGATTTTCGTATTCAGGGGACCTCAGAACATGTAAATATAACAAAAACTCACGTTCGAAATTTTGACCCAAAAAACAATACTTATGGGTAAGGGAAAGTAAAAAAAAGATTGATACACTAAACAAAAAATATTTCTCAGTATTTTTGAAGGATAAACCGTGATTTATACCGTTTTTTCGTACGTTTATCACTAACGGCAATAGAATTTAAGCGAATGTTTTGGGTGCACAGTTAAAGGGACACGAGTTAAAGGGACCTGATACAGTTACTTCACTCTTTCTCCATTGAAAACCGGCTCTCGCCGTCTCCATTCTTATCCTTCCTCCGAGATTTGGAGCGACGAATAAAGTCTGCGCGCATGCGCATTAGAGGGAGCCGTCGGAGCTCGGAGCTGGAGCATTTGTGAGGGGCGCGAACTAAGGTCTTGTATCAAACGCCACAACGTTACGAAAACCAGCTCACAAAGGGGGAGGGATTGCGAGATAAAGGGGGAAGGCACTGTTGATGTTGTTTTGTTTAGTGGTTCAAGCCAAACAGAGCTGATTTCCGCATTTGCTGATGTCAAGAAAGTAAGAAAGGGAAAATTCCAAGAAAATATTCGAATTTCATTCAAATGTTGTTCATTTTTAATCAATTGTTATCCGTATACAGATTTAAAGGGATTATTCTTCTGCATATTTGTTTTTATCTAGGGCGACCAGATTTTTTTTATGCAAAATGAGGACAAATTATGCAATGTCGGAGCTCGGAGCTGGAGCATTTGTGAGGGGCGCGAACTAAGGTCTTGTATCAAACGCCACAACGTTACGAAAACCAGCTCACAAAGGGGGAGGGATTGCGAGATAAAGGGGGAAGGCACTGTTGATGTTGTTTTGTTTAGTGGTTCAAGCCAAACAGAGCTGATTTCCGCATTTGCTGATGTCAAGAAAGTAAGAAAGGGAAAATTCCAAGAAAATATTCGAATTTCATTCAAATGTTGTTCATTTTTAATCAATTGTTATCCGTATACAGATTTAAAGGGATTATTCTTCTGCATATTTGTTTTTATCTAGGGCGACCAGATTTTTTTTATGCAAAATGAGGACAAATTATGCAATGTCCTCATTTTCATTAGAAAAATGAGGACAGTCTTCTTTAAAAATGAGGACATTTCTGAGGACATAAATTTTCATAAAATACAGCTCAAAATTAGCTTATATTCCCCCACTTGCAGCCATTAATCGTCACTATGGTAAATTTATACTATTTATGAACTTATACGATAAACATTATCAAAAAATATTGATATAAGCATTATTAAACTTATAATAAACATTATCATAAACTCGTACACATTATACATCTCTTCCTATAATATAATGGCAAGCTGTACTGTTAATATTAATTTCTGATATGTGATTGACATGAAAGTACCAAACTATTTTGTATCTGCTTCTATTAATACTTTTATAAACTGTTTTAATACAATTGTTACTGTTGTATAGACTAAATTTTTAGTATAAACGAAATCATAATTACTTCAAATGGAAGTGATCCAGTAAATAGCATTTTAACTGAGTTATTATGATGACCCTAACTTGAAAGCAAAATATTATCATATGTTGTTAACAAGGTAATTTGTGTTCAGCTCTTATCCCTGATTAGTCAGTTTTCAATTCTGTTAAAAAATTCTTTTCCATTTAAAATGTTATTTAAATTTAGTTAGTTATAAAATGTAATTATTAATAAAATAACTTCAAGCTTCATGTTAAATTTTAAATACTTTTTTTTTTTTTGTTGTTGTTTGTTTTACTTTAATGCAAATTCAGCTTTTTTTTTTTTTTTTACTTACTCTTACCCATAAGGTAGAGAAAGTATTGTTTTTGGGTCAAATTTTCGAACGCGAGATTTTGTTATATTTGCACGTTTTGAGGTCCCCTGAATACGAAAATTATGTTTTTAGCAAATGGTCTGTGTGTATGTCTGTGTGTGTCTGTGTGTGTGTCTGTCTGTTATCAGCATATCTCAAAAACAAATTATGGCAGAAAGATCAAACTTGGTATTCTAAATGTGTATCATATAGGGATGCTACAGTAAGCTTTTCGTTAAGATCAAGCAAGTGGTTCGTGTACAGGGACAATCAAGAGAATTCTAATACATTGCGTCTATGGGGGAAATTGCAGGTAAGTAGAGTTTAACGTCTATAGACTGCACTAAACAAAATGAAACAAATATATATATTTTGTAATAGAGATAGTTAACTGGGAAAAAAAAGTTGCGTTTGTAGGAGCCTCGCCTCCCCCCCTCGAGGGGAGTAAATTTTCATGATGGGTATCTTTCAAAAGAGCTCGCCAATACCTTTAAAACGAATGGTTGAACCATCGCTCTGCGATAATTTAAAACAAAGTTAGCGATTTTTTTTTTTACTTTTAACGAAAAAAAAAAAAAAAAAAAACTTAGAAAAAAGAATCGTATTTTTTTTTTTTTTTTTTTTTTTTTTTTTTTTTTTTTTAATATTGAGAATAAAATGGACTTTTATTTTTTTGGATATTTGGTGTTATACTACTTCTCTAATATGGAAATCGTCTGCATTATCACAAAAGATAATTTTTTAAAATAAAAATGTTAATAAATTATTTTTTAAAAACAGAAATTTTTTTTAATAACCGAATTAAATTCTATATAAATGTAGGTTCATTAACGAAACGGGGGGTTGACGGGGGCGGTACCCCCCTCGCACAGAACTAATTATCATATAAAACTCTTCAGAAGCCTAATATGAATTGGTTAACACAGGTTTACATAACAGTACTCGTTATCTTACCCTTTAATCTGCAACCTGTATTTATAGTATTAAATTTCAGGGTAAGAGAAAGTCGTGTGAGTGACACACCAGATTTTTTTTTTTTTTATTACAAACCTTTATATTTTAAAGTATAATGTTGAAAAGATTAAAATCTCCCAATATATGAGTATATTCTATGTAATAGAGTTGGATTGGATGAACTTTTACGTCGCACTAGTGCTGCCCGATGGGCAATTGGCGACGGTTTGGGACTCACCCTAAGAGGAGGTTCGAAGACATGCCATCACAATTTTGATCCTCCACGAGAGATGTAATAATGTTAGAGATGATTTAAAAATAAATGTAATAAAACAAGAAATCGTGATTTTTTTTTTTTTTTTTTTTTTTTTTTTTACGTTGTGTTGAGTTGTAGAAACAGTATTGGAAATTAATAAGTTCAGCAGCATCTCTAATGTTGAAATTTTAAGTAATGAAGGAAATTACTGAAAAATGAGGACAAATGAGAACAACCGTCTGAAAAGGAGGACAAATGAGGATATGAGAACTTCTGAAAGCAACTGAGGACAGCACTTGAAAAATGAGGACTTTTCTTTAGAAAATTAGGACATCCGGTCACCCTATTTTTATCGTAACTTATTTTCGTTTCATCCATTAAGGATGTGTACATCATAAACATGAAACTCTTAACTAATCCCCGAAAAAATTATAATAGGAAGAACAATTAAATAATAATAATAGCAATAGGTTTTACTATTTTCTTTATATAAAAAGGGAAAAGAAAAAAAAAATAGAAAAAGCATAATCATTAAATAACCATGTGTATGTATGATTTGTATAATCTTTCATTTCATTACTTTACACAAAAAAAAGGGGGGGGGAGGATATAAAATAGCATAAACTTTAAATAACCATTTGTGTACACCATTTCTATAATTTTATCGAATAATATGATGATATGGTACATTTATAACACAAGTTAATATATAGACTTATTATAATGTCAAATGAAATGCTGTTTCATTTTATTTTTGTAAATTAAAAATAGACTCTCTCCTCCCCCCCCCCCTCCATTTACCGAATTACATAAATATCTAATGCTTAGTTTTTAATTAAAATGCAATTTGCAGATTCAGCTCAGAATTTAATTTTTAATATAATGAAACTATATTCACCATATTGTAAAATGATTTATAAATTTTCAATTTGTGAGTATGTACTTTTATTATGTTCTACGACAAAAAAAGAAAAAGAAACAAACAAATTTGTAAGCAGAAAAATAGTATTTCTAAAATTTGTGTACTTCTCATTTTATAAATTAATATTTATAACATGAAACATTAATATTTAATATGTTCTTGTGTTGATTTTTTTTTTAAATTAAATGAATATTTTTTTGCAGAGCATTAATCTGAAAAAAAGAATATAAAATATTATCAAAGCTGTATTGTAAAACGTTTTCAGTATTTATTATGTTTTATTGTGTTTACAGTTTGCAAAGTAATTTTCAAGATAAGACAAATTTTAGTAACATCAATTCATTATTATAAAAATTCTAATTTATTTAATCATTACTCCCAATTTTTATGGGTAATTCATATTCTGACATTATTAATAAAAAACCAATAAGAGAAAGATTTTTTAATTCTTTTTTTTTTTCTATAATATTTTTAACTGATACCAAGAAATAATAATAATAAAAAAATTCGTTAGATTGTGATTAATTTATAAAAGTATATTATTTTAATATTTTATAAAGTTACTTAGATTTTCGAATGCAGGCATTTAAAGCATTTAAAAAATATATATATAGACGAGAAAACTTTTTTTTTTTTTTTTTTTTTACATTTTGCTTGCTATTTCAGAATAAAATAAGAAATAATAATAAAAATAAAAATAAATAATAATAATACATTAATTTAAATCAATTCTTAGTATAAAGTCAAATTCTTCACGCACAAAGAAGAAAATGGAAAAGACATAAAAAGCTTTATAACTAAGTTTAAAAAAAAAATCAAAATGGATCTGATTAAATTTCTTAGCTTAACTTATGCTTGAAATATTCATCTATATGGAGATGATTATATAAATATTCAGTGAATTGTCGAGGGAACAAAACTAAATTAATACAAAATAAATAAATGAATTAATAAAAATAAATAAATAAACAAATAAAAGATAATTTTAAATAATATATGTAGATTTAAAGCAAAAAGCTATTTCTTTAATTAGTAATAAGAGTCATTACTGTGAAGTACATGAATGTAATACTTTGAAATTTGTTTTATCATGAAAATATGCTATGCAAACACTAATAACAATAAAACATACGATGCAAAAAATACTGAAAATATTTCACATACCTGTGTTTTAAATACATTTCATGACCATGTACTTATCTATCTTTCCAAGCGAAAAAGGATATTTCTGGCTTTACATGTATCCTTTTCTTTCTTTCTTTTTTAATCAGACTAGTATCGCCCAGTGGTCGCCATCGGTACTCGACCATTTTTTTTGCAAAGCAAGGCAAAGCAAAGTTATTTCCTTGTCTTAACGGAATAAAACTGCAACACATCTGCGGAAATTATTTGCCGATGCGATATGCACTCTAACTGAATCAGCAGAGTTTTGGGCCTTAGGGAGGCATACTATTGTAACAATCGCAGCTATCGTACATCACAAGTCGGATCGTACACTCCGCAGAAAAGTATCCGAGCACTAGCAATAATCACTGTCTAAAAAAAGTACACTTAATACTGCTTTGTTAAATAAAACCTTGTCGAATCATGTTCTTAGACAGACTAAGCACATGACTCAACAAGAATTTCTTTAACAAAGCAGTATTACGTGTTTTTAAGACGTGGATTATTGCTAGTGCTCGGATATTTTTGTTGCGGAGTGTACGATCCGACTTGTGATCTACGATAGCTACGATTGTTACAATAGTATGCCTCCCTTATTCACCAACTTCTTAACACTCGGATTAAACCATGGATCAGCAAATCCGAGAATCAAAGTTAACACTGTTAAAGTAGCCGGTGAGCAGCGGATTTTTGCTGAAGAATACCGATTTTTGTATGATCGAGCGATTACCGCTGATCCGTGGTTTAATCCTAGTGTTAAGAAGTTGGTGAATACGGCCCTAAGGGCCTTATTCACCAACTTCTTAACACTCGGATTAAACCTCGGATCAGTGGTAATCGCTCGATCATACAAAAATCGGTATTCTCCAACGAAAATCCGCAGTTCACCGGCTACTTTAACACTTCGTTTTTGATCCTCGAATATCGGAGGATTATTCTCGGATCTTTTCGTGACGCATGCGCACTTCGCAGCTCATCTTCGTAAACAATATCAAACATGGCTGACGTTGAAGATCTATTTTCACTAGATGATATTGAAAGTTTAGAGTCATTGGAAGCATTAGAAAGAAGGAAAAGGACGGTGCATAAAATCAGAGTGAATGATTTGGATTACTTAGATGATGTGGCATTTCGCCGTCGCTACCAGTTGAATAAAGATTCCGTGGAATCATTGATACGAATGTTAGATGATAGGCTATCATCTGCCACTGAAAAAAACTGTGCGTTAACTTCGGCAGAAAAAATTTTAATCGCGTTGCGATTCTATGCAACAGGCAGTTTCCAGCTAGTTATCGGAGATTTAGCGAAAGTGAGCCAGTCATCTGCTTCGAGAGCCATCAACGATGTTTCAAAAGCCCTTGCATCGTTACGGCAAGATTTCATACGTTTGCCAGACACTGGAATTGAGCTTCGACAGGTATGTTGAAATTTTATAAATTTTAATTCATTTTACTTATATTTAAGCGTGATTCATGTACAGTTGACAGCAAAATTATTGAAACACACATCCCTTTTTTTCGCCTAATTTGATCGCGAATTTTTATCACATTTTTATAAACAGCATAAGACTATAATGATTTGACAAATAATTATTTAACAAAACACCATTAGATGTACAAGTACATATTTTAAATAGAAATTATTGCTAGTGCTTGTTTGTTTTGTTTTTGTTTGTTTTATTGATAACATATACATCAGATTTGTATGCTTGACATATACTGCTAGTGCTTCAATAATATTGCTGCCAAATGTAAATATTCATTCTTTTTAACACTTTCCAACAAGGTTCAACAGTGTTGACTTCAGTTTGTCTGTCTGTCCGCGGTCTAACTCCCTAAAATATTTATGGAATTTCTTGAAACTGATATATGTTGTTCAAGTTCACTATCGAATGTTTCCTATTGAAAATGGAGTTTATACCTCTACTGGTTTGTGTACAGGGACACCCGAAAGTATTTCAAAGCATTGTGTTCTATGAGAGGTATTTCTATAAACCATATTTTCATATATTTACTGTACATATATCTTAATGAAATTGAAATAAGTTATTCAAGTTCATTATTGGATGTTTCCTGTAGGAAATAGAGTAAATATCACCAGTGGTTTATGTACAGGGTTACTCAAAAGTATTCCAAAGCATTGCGATCTATGACAGATATTTCTGTAAACCATATTTTAATACCTATGTATGTACAAAGCTTAATGCAATTGAAATACATCATTCGTATGCACAAAAGAGTGCCTTCTATATAATATGATTAGCATTAGATTTACAGGGCCACACAAAAATATTCAGCTACATAGAGCTATTAATGAAAATTGCATGTTTGCATGTGATATCATTTTATTGTATCTGACAAATGAAAGACACCATATCTCCTTTTAATTTCAATAATATTTTCTGTAACTTTTTTTTTTTTTAGTCTAAAATTGATATTGTAGTAGGCAATTACATGTTGAAGAGAAAAATATTTTTTCAAAACAAATGTTTTTAGCATTGTTTGTATTTTTCGCTCTAATACTTTAGCATTGTTTATAAAAAGCCTGTAGAAATTTTCTTTGTCAACAGTTAAGGCTAACATTAAATAAATTTGCAAGTACTTTTCAAATAATATATGCATATATTTCTATTGACACTGTACACAATGCTCTGTACTAACTGTCTCGGGTAATTTTGTACTAATTACATGTCAATGATTATTTGTCAAAGTTCGCCAATAAAAGAGCATTCTGTTATTAGATGTACTTATACGTATTTCACTTGGTGGCTTTGCTCACCAGCCCCGAAATGGGCTTCGCTTCCCTTATTAACCCCTGCATTTTGCAATGAACTTGTTGGTATAATTGCTTGTAAAAAAAAAAAAAAAAAAAAAAAAAAAGCAGTCTTTGGGGACTGTCGATAGAAGTGAAAACTAAGTAACTTGTGAATTGTATCGTCAAGCTATTAAATTATTATTTTCGAATTATTTTTGGTTTGTAAAGAAGTGTTTATGATCTGTATTATATGATTCGGCACAATATTTGTAGCTACCTAAATTAAATGAACTAAGACTTTATTAGGTTAAAATATTGATTATTTATGAAATTATTTTAATTAGTAGCTGAGATACAAAAGAAAACCCATTCAGGACACCTCAAAACGTGTAAATTGGGTGAAATCTCGAATTCCACTTTCGGTAATATAAAAGAACTTTAAAATATCTTTCGAATGATGTATTAAAAATAAATTAATCATAATTAGAATTTGAAATATTGAAATTTTAAAATATTACAGCGCCATCTGGCAGTAAAAATTTCTGTAAGCTACTATTCGATTTCAACTCAACAAAGCTTTCAAATGATGTATTAGTTATGAACTTATTTTAATTAGTAGCTGAGATGCAAAAGAAAACTAATTCAGGACACCTCAAAACGTGTAAATCGAGTGAAATCTCGAAATCCACTTTCGATAATATAAATTGGTAAAAAATATGTTTCTTCTCGTGGAAAGCCTTCGCTGACGATGACGCGAGTTTCATGATTTTTGTTCACCCAAAAGTGCTCAACACGCCTAAAGAAGTTTTCACTTCAAATGGAAAACCTTCGCTGACGATGACGCGCGTTTCATGTTTTTTGTTCACCCAAAAGTGCTCAATGCGCCTAAAGAAGTTTTCGCTAAAAAAAAAAAAAAAAAAGAAAGATAGAAAACCTAGTTCTTATTTTTATAACACCTATACTTTTTACTATTGAATTATTTTAGTTATGGTCAGTACCCCAGTGGCAGAAACACCGCGACATAGTCGCGGACACAGAAAAACGGCTTGCAGACAGTTTTTGTCTGCAACTTTCGAATAACAATTCACTTAAAAAAAATTTCTGTATCAAAACTAAAACTAATACTTTTATTATTTATAATTATTTATATTGTGTTGTGTCAAACATTGCTATAAAATATTTAATTGAATGAGATGAATTGAATGAATATACAGAATTGTTTATACTATATTGTTCTGCAGTCAAATTGTATTCGTTTATTGTTGCACGAGATCACCACTGATGATAAGCCCCCCCCCCCCCAATCAGCTATTTAAGGCTTTTTGAGTGTAAGTCATTTTCACCCCTGATTACATGCAAATTTTGCAGACAGATTATGAAATTTTAAAAGCCTGTCGCAGACAGCTACAAAACTTTCTGCCACTGGGGGCAGTACAATAGTCTATATATCTTTGAATTATTATTTTGTAAACATGTTATTGTATGTATAAGATTTTATTCATTATTTCTATGAATATTCATTACATTCTTACAGGTGAGCCAGGATTTCTATAACAACAGCGGATTTCCTGCAGTTTATGGAGCCATCGACTGCACGCACATTCCCATAATAAGCCCTGGTGGGGAATTAGCCGAAGTATTTCGCTGTAGAAAAGGATACTTCTCTCTAAATATACAAACAGTCAGTGATGCTTCACTGGCTGTGAGGGATATAGTGGCGTGCTGGCCAGGCAGTACCCATGATAGTACGATTTTTGACAATTCCCACCTAAGAGCTGTCTTGAAAACACGTGTACCTGCAGAATACCATTTGGTTGGGGATAGTGGATATGGATGTAGATCCTATCTACAAACACCATTTTTAGATCCATCCACACCCCAGCAAATAAGGTATGTGTTTAATTATTAGAATTATTATTTGCAACTTTCTTTACATATTTCTGTGTGCAAAATACAGCGAAACCCCGATCTATCATTCCCGCATTGATTGTTTTATTTTTATAGTTTCTGCACAAATTGCATTTAAATAAGGTGAACGAAACCCACATGTATCGTGTTACAAAAAGGAGTTTTCCCGCATTCATCGCTGTAAAATATTTCTACTGACCTTGTAAAAAATTCTCCTAGATTTCAAGAGGTTCTATATGGCATACAAACTGGAATTAAGCCCATCAACGACTGAGTGGTTCTGCACTCAAAGCTGATAGACGTGAGGTGCTGGGTTTTATCTCTTTTTGCACTCGTCGGCCTAGTCATTTGGAATTTTCTGTGGATTTCACCGAAACTTGAGTAAATACGGGCTAGGGCCCCTTAGAAAGACCTCCATGGAAGGCACTCCCCCTTAGGCCTAGGACCATAGAATACTGAATTGGCCTTAATCCTAAACACCAACAAACTGGAATTACTTCTTTCATCCTAAAATCTCTCTTTTCCCCTATTCCCATGGAGGATTAAAATCGTGATGCCATGTCTCTTGACCAGCTATTCATTTTGTAATTTGACTTTGTGTTTTGACTTTAAGGGCCCTCTTCACTCACCGCCGCCGAAAACCCGAGCCAACGTTTTTCTATGGAGAAATTTTCTTTACAAATAACTTATTAACTAATACATATTTTTAAATTCTGTTTTCACATTCTGAAAGTTCCCAGCTGTTAAATTGATGCACTTTTTCTGAAAAAATATATTTTTATTTTTTTATATTTTATTTTGAAGCTGCAAAATACGAATTTTCAATATGTGAAATTTTTTCATTTTGCAATTTCGAAATAAAATATTAAAAATTAAAAAATTACATTTTTAGAAAAGGTCCGTCAATTTAACAGTAGGGAATTTTCTGAATGTGAAAACAGAATTTAAAAATATGTATTAGTTAATAAGTTATTTGTAAAGATAATTTCCCCATAGAATAACATTGGCTCGGGCTTCCGGCGACGGTGAGTGAAGAGGGCCGTTAACCCGCATTCACCATTTGCCTGCTTTCATTTATTTTTCCCCCTGCACTTCTTGTAAAACGATGGATTGAGGCTCTACTGTATTTTGTATTTTATATTCCTCAAAACAAAATGAATAAGTACAGACACTTTGTAATAACTAATTTTAAATTAATGGTGAAAAATTAATCTTTAGAGAGTTTTTTTAAATTAAATATAAAGAATAAAATAATAAATAGAAGCGAGGGAGAATGCCTATGCAATTTTATTTTAAATATACTTTTAAAAATATTGAATAACTTAAAAAGTAAAGAGAATCGTCCGCAACAAATGAATAATGGTAGAATTAATTATATTGTAATTTGTACATGATTTCCAGATGCTCTTAAACCAAAACTCGTCTTCTGATATAAGCCTTGAAAATAAAAATGTTAAAATTTACTCTAAAATTGGACTATATATTTCTTTGCAGGTACAATGCTGCTCACAAAGCTGCCCGGAATGTTGTAGAGAGGCAGTACGGAGTCATGAAAAGACGCTTTGCCTGTCTCAGCAAAAAGCTCCGTTGCAGCTTGCAAAATTCCATGACAGTTATTGTAGCAGTTGCAGTTCTGCATAATATAACTTTGAAAATGAACGACACATTTGAAGAAGAGAATTATGATAACAGCACTGGGAGCAATGAAGCTAATCATTCTGCTGGCATAGCCAAAAGAAATGCCTTACTATCTACTTTTTTTAATTAATATTATGTTATGTTTAAGATTTTTTTTTTTTAATAAATTTCTCAAAAGTTTATTTGTTTATACTTCTTTATTGTGTGTCTCCTTTGTTTATTTCTTAATTTAAGATTTACAGAAGTTTTAATTAATGCATGATGTATTGTTTATGCACCCATCCCTCCAAAAAAAAAAAAAAAAAAAAAAAAAAACGTCTGAATTAATTTTAAGCCAGCACAACCGGTTTTGAAAGGACGTAGCCTTTCTTCATCAGGTCGCTTTCAGTCTTGCCTTTGCCTCCAATTCAGTAGCACGTGTTTTTTTTGCACCTGATGAAGAAAGGCTACGTCCTTTCGAAACCTTAAAATTTATGGTGTGTAAAGAAGTTTAAAAATCTAATATAAAATAAAAAGTTAATTAAAATATTTTGGAATTTAAATCTGTTTTTAGGCTAATTCGTATCAATGGTAGTCAATTTGCTCCCTATCGGGTACTACTCAGTGCCTAATTTTAATTTGTCAAATACTGAAGCATTTTTCTTTTCCTTTTTTTTTTTTTTTTTGTTTTAAAGTTCTAAATTGAAAATAGTTTTTTGCTTTTAACTTGCTATAAATTTGTATTGTTTATGCACCCATCCCTCCAAAAAAAAAAAAAAAAAATGTCTGAATAAATTTTAAGCCAGCACAACCGGTTTTGAAAGGACGTAGCCTTTCTTCATCAGGTCGCTTTCAGTCTTGCCTTTGCCTCCAATGCAGTAGCGCGTGTTTTTTAACACCTGATGAAGAAAGGCTACGTCCTTTCGAAACCAGCTGTGCTGGCTTAAAATTTATGGTGTGTAAAGAAGTTTAAAAATCTAATATAAAATAAAAAGTTAATTAAAATATTTTGAAATTTAAATCTGTTTTTAGGCTAATTCGTACCAATGGCAGTCAATTTGCTCCCTATCGGGTACTACTCAGTGCCTAATTTAATTTGTCAAATACTGAAGCATTTTTCTTTTTGTTTTAAAGTTCTAAATTGAAAATAGTTTTTTGCTTTTAACTTGCTATAAATTTGTATTGTTTATGCACCCATCCCTCCAAAAAAAAAAAAATGTCTGAATAAATTTTAAGCCAGCACAACCGGTTTTGAAAGGACGTAGCCTTTCTTCATCAGGTCGCTTTCAGTCTTGCCTTTGCCTCCAATGCAGTAGCACGTGTTTTTTTGCACCTGATAAAGAAAGGCACCCATCCCTCCAAAAAAAAAAAAAAAAAAAAAAAAAAAAGTCTGAATAAATATATTTACTTTTATAAGCAACAGGGGAAAAAATGTATATCTCTCTGTTGCGATTAAATTTCACAGGTGAATTAAATAAAAATTGAAATATTAAACATGTATCTAGAAGTGTTATTATACAGAGATTAATTTCAGTTAATCAAATGTATATTTTTCTCGGTACAGGTCAGTTCGACGTGGAGTCAGGTCAACGCCATACTTTTTTTTCGTACTTTTTATTTATTTTTAGAATAAGTTTGCATCATCATTCAAATAAATGCGATATGCCTGATATATATATTTTATATGTCATATATATGAAGCATGATTCAAATAAGTAAGTAATATGAATGATAAAATAGATATATAATAAATGTTAATGTGAAACCCAAAAAGCTATAACAAAGAATTCAACTGGAATTACTTCATTGATAAGAAAAAACTGGCGTTGTACTTTATCACTTTGACATCCTCAAAGAATGTCCTAAATTGCTTTCAAAAGTGCAAATAATGTTTCCGAACTAATTGCAATTTAAAGAAAATTCCAAAGGTTTTGAACATATTTCAAACTTTATTGCATTGCAACTAACTTATCCTTATCTGTTTTTCTTTCTTTGATACATATTACAGGCTTGTCAATAACTCTATCTCTTTTTTGACAAGTGCAATCTTTTCCCCCCCCCCCCGGTCGCTATCAACTGAAAGAATAAAGTTCAGACATTTTAACCTGTATGTATCAGATTGGAGGGGAGGGGGGTATGAAATCGCTTCAGATTTGTCGTTTTTTGGTTTAAATATAAGTTATAAAATCAGTCATATTACTTATTTATTTGAATCACGCTTCATATAAATATTATATCAGGCATATTTATTCTAAAAATAAATAAAAATACGGGGAAAAAAAATATGGCGCCAAATTCCCCCCGCGCCGAAACGACCTGCTTTGTCTTTTTCTTGCTAAAATGTATCATCCTCAAAATAATGCGTGTACAGCTTTAGTACAAAATACACTTGGCGACTTAACATTTTTCGCCATTTTTATGATGAAATAAAATAACTGTAAACTAAGACCTTGGTAAAAAATGCCAAGCTATTTTAAAGTAAAATTTAAATTTTCGCCAATTTAATGTTACACTACAGCAGTTCACAAATGCCTTGTGATGGAGTATTTTTATGCTTTCTGTGACAAGCCTTGATGATACAAACCTTTTCTGGAAGACAATATAGAAATTATTTCCTATACTTGGCAGTCGAAATTAAACATTTTAATTATTCCATCAAAAAATAAAAATCATTTGAATGTAGCAACCAGCAAAGTGCAAAAGTCTGCTAACTGGCAGTAATCATGTTAATTATATAATTTTAATGTGTCTCATTAGACAATTTTATATTAAACAATTTTCATTGAAGAACATTTATTTATTTTTTTACATTAATACACAAATGCACATCTTCCCCCTTTTCAAGTTTTTCATTAATCATTTCATACATTTTTAAGTGGGCATTGTATAGTTTCATCTCCATTTCATGCCTTTCTTTTGCCATTACAAATTTTTCTTTCTCCAAATTAAACTTTTGTCTTTCAAATTCATGCGTTTCGTTGAAAAGTTTATTTTTCAGTTCAGAATGTTTAATTAAGGAATCTGCAACATTAGATGATGCTGTTGTATTTTTACAGCTTTTCCTCAATTTATAAGACTTTTTATTGGAAGGATTATTCTTTTCTGCCATGTTTGCAAACTGTTCTACTTTTTCATTCTCCTTTTCTTCAGATGTTGACGGTTGGACTGCATTTTGTTGTGGTGTCGATGCTTGGACTGCACTTTGTTGGGATGCCGATGCTGTGTGGACCTCATCATCTAAAAGTCCTTCAATAGAGTGGAAACTTTCTGATATGTCCACCTCTATCACATCATGAGAGTCCTGGGAAAGGGGGGGGGAGAAAAAGAAAATTAAGCAAAGTAAACAAATAACAATTCTTTCTTAAATAAAAAAGCACCACAAAACTGGCGTTGTAAAAATTATTACTTTGAATAAACACCATAAAATGCAATAAAATCGCAACAATTGTTTCGGGTCGAAAAAACACACGACCCTTCATCAGGCGAATAAAGTAAGCACTTGTGCTTACTTTTGTGCTTTTTTTTTTTTTTGTTAAAAGTGAAAAAAATCGATAATTTTGTTTTAAATTATCACAGATTTATAGTTCAACCATTCGTTTTAAAGGTATTGACGAGACCTTTCGAAAGATACCCATCTTGAAAATTTATCCCCCCCGGGGGGGTACTTCCCCCCCATGGGGAGAAGCGATGCCCCCCCATGCAGAATTTTTTTTTCCTAGTTACATACTACTATTATCAATAATTCATATTAATTTTACAATCACAAGTTTAAAACAACTCTAATTATGCACATTTATACGAATTTTTGTCCTATGCTGCCATGTTAAAAATTTAGATAAAATGCTATCACAGCGCCACCTGTTGAGCTATTGATCCCCAAACATAATCAGCACCAGTTTATGTCGGGGACCAACTAAATACCAAGTTTGGTTAAATTTCGTTAAAAAAAAAAAAAAAAAAAAAAAAAATTGCGATATTTTTCTTTGTTAAAAGTAAAAAAAATCGATAACTTTGGTTTAAATTATCACAGATTTATCATTCAACCATTCGTTTTAAAGGTATTGACGAGATCTTTCGAAAGATACCCATCTTGAAATTTTGCCCCCCCGGGTGGGAACTTCCCCCCCCCAGTGGGGGGGGCAACCGATGCCCCCACATGCACAAAAATTTTTTCCTAGTTAACTACTACTATTATCAACCTGATCTTTCGAAAGATACCCAATGTGAAAATTTACCCCCCCTGGGGGGTATTTTTCCCCTGGGGGGGGAAGCGATGCCCCCCCATGCAGAAAATTTTTTTCCTAGTTACATACTACTATTATCAATAATTCATATTAATTTTACAATCACAAGTTTAAAACAACTCTAATTATGCACATTTATACGAATTTTTGTCCTATGCTGCCATGTTAAAAATTTAGATAAAATGCTATCACAGCGCCACCTGTTGAGCTATTGATCTCCAAACATAATCAGCACCAGTTTATGTCGGGGACCAACTAAATACCAAGTTTGGTTAAATTTCGTTAAAAAAAAAAAAAAAAAAAAATTGCGATATTTTTCTAAGTTTTTTTTTGTTAAAAGTAAAAAAAATCGATAACTTTGGTTTAAATTATCACAGATTTATCGTTCAACCATTCGTTTTAAAGGTATTGACGAGATCTTTCGAAAGATACCCATCTTGAAATTTTGCCCCCCCGGGTGGGAACTTCCCCCCCCGGTGGGGGGGCAACCGATGCCCCCACATGCACAAAATTTTTTTCCAAGTTAACTATTACTATTATCAACGAGACCTTTCGAAAGATACCCATCTTGAAAATTTACTTCCCCGGGGGGGGATTTTCCCCCCTAGGGGGGGAACCGATGCCCCCCCATGCACAAAATTTTTTTCCTAGCTAACTACTACTATTATCAATAATTCATATTAATTTTACAATCACAAGTGTAAAATAACTCTTTTTATGCCCATTTATACGGAATTTTGTCCTATGCTGCCATGTTAAAAATTTGCATAAAATGCGATCACAACGCCACCTATTGAGCGAGTGATCCCAAAATCTAATCAGCACCAGTTTATGTCAGGGTGCAACTAAATACCAAGTTTGGTTAAATTTCATTCATTGGTTCGTGAGATACAGCGTCCACAAAAAAATGATACAGACAGACAGACAGACAGACAGACAGACATTTTCTAAAAACTATTAATTCGTGTTCTCCATATCCCAAAACATGTAAATCCATCAAAAAGTGGACTTCGAAAATTTTCGCGAATCCAATACTTTCTCTATATTACATATAGAAGAAAGTAAAAATAAACGTTGTTATATTACAAAAATTATACATAAACATAACTTTTATAAATACGTTTTTAAATTTAATATACCTAATTTTTACTTTCTTCTGTATTCAATAGAAGAAAGTATTGATTCGTAAAAATTTTTTACCTCGGGTTTTTGATGGATTTACACGTTTTGAGAGATGTAGAATACGATTTGACCATTTTTAGAAAATGTCTGTCTGTGTGTGTGTGTGACAAAATTTTGTGGCAACTGTATCTCAGGAACTACTGCACAGATTTTCATACAAATTGGTATGTAGTTGCACCTTGACATAAATTAGTACCTATCAACTTTTGGTAAAAATTGTCTTACAGGTTGCATTGCCATCCCGCTTTTTTCAAAATTTTAACATGGTAATATAGGACAAAATTTTGTATAAATGTGCATAAAGAGATTTTTTTTAGTAAACATTATGAAATTTACAAGAATTATTTATAATAGAGATAGTCAACTGGGAAATTTTTTTTATATGTGTAGTAGCCTTGCCACCCCCACTGGGGGGAAATACCCCCTCGAGGGGAATAAATTTTCAAGATGGGTATCTTTCGAAAGATCTCGTCAATATCTTTAAAACAAATGGTTAAACTATAAATCTGTGATAATTTAAAACAAAGTTATCGATTTTTTTTTTACTTTAACAACAACAACAACAACAACAAAAAAAAAAAAAAAGAAAAAAAAAGAAATCGTAATTTTTTTTTAAACGAAATTTAACCAAACTTGGTATTTAGTTGGCCCCTGACATAAACTGGTGCTGATTAGATTTGGGGATCAATCGCTCAACAGGTGGCACTGTGATCGTATTTTTCCTAAATTTTTAACATGGCAGTATAGGACAAAATTTCGTATAAATATACATAATGAGAGTTATTCCTAAACTGTGATTGTAAAATTAATATGAATTATTAATAATAGTAGTAGTTAATTAGGAAAAAAAATTTGTGCATGTTGGGGCATCGCTTGCCCTACTGGGGGGGGGGGGGTAAATTTTCAAGATGGGTATCTTTTGAAAGGTCTCGTCAATACTTTCAAAATGAATGGTTGAACTATAAATATGGGATAATTTAAAACAAAGTTATCGAATTTTTTTCTTTTAACAAAAAAAAAAAAAAAAAAAAAAAAAAATTAGAAAAAAATCGTATTTTTTTTTTTTTTTTTTTTTTTTTTTTTTAATATTGTTACTGTGAATTTGAATAGGAAAATATAGAAGAAAGTCTTGTGGTGGCCACAACATACTAGTTTCTCCTGAATTACCATTTTTTTTGCAATAAATATAATAAATTAAAAAGAGAAAAAAGATTTCGCCTTCAAATGAATGTATTAAATAAAAAATAAATTTCATAATATAGCCATTGCTAAGATAGGCAGACGATTACAATCGAAGAATAAATTCATGAAAAATGAAATATAAAAGCCAGTGTTTAAAATCGAAAAAACAATTTAAAAAATTCAAATTCCAAAAAATCTCGATGAGGTGCACACCTGCAGGGTCCCAGGTACCTATATGTCATATCTGGAAGCTCTGCGATCAGTGTGAGCACCAGAGCGCAC
The DNA here is from genome assembly GCA_963930645.1 of Salticus scenicus. Classification (NCBI taxonomy): domain Eukaryota; kingdom Metazoa; phylum Arthropoda; class Arachnida; order Araneae; family Salticidae; genus Salticus; species Salticus scenicus. Next base: position 256,886,424 of record OZ005657.1, read on the forward strand.
ACAGACACTTCTCTTTATTTATAGGGATTATTTTGGATTTCAGAATAAGAATTACTTTCGAAAAATCAGTGTTGAAAAAAGGATGTAGAACCGATAAACAGAAGGCACTTTTGTGTCTTAAAATTTATTATGATGAAGAAATTTATTAATGATAAAGGAAAAGGAAAACAAAATATTTAAGTATTGAGAAAGTTATTGATTATGTGAATAATAAATGAATCTAAATATATATATTCATGGAAAGTCAAGGACTTGCAAAATATTATTTTGGCAGATATCTTGTATATAATTAATGATAGCAATTTAAAAAAGATCTTACCTCCTGATCGCAATTTGTTTCATAGGTGGCAGTATCTAAGAAAAAAAAAATACATAGCAAATTCAGTAATTTGTAAAAGGATATATCAGATTTAAAAAAAAAAAAAAGAAAGAAGGTAAGAAACATTGTTTAAACTTACCAGAATTGGTCATTTTATGATAGGCTGCATCACTATCATATGGATTAATCAAGGGAGTCTTGATAGCCCCCATTGCCATCAGTCTGTCTTCTATGGGATTAACAATTACATTTTCTGAGGGCCCTCCTCCAGTCTTAAATAATTTAATTCTTCTGTCCGATTGGCTTTTATTGCCTTTTCTTTTGAGGTTTTTATAATACGTTAACAGTTGTTTTGTATTCCTTTTACACACTCCGGGAAAACTGTTAAACGTGCCTGTTAAATTATCCCATGCTTGTGCCTTTTCCTTGTTACTGACAGCATCTGTTTTCTTATTCTCGATGATGAATTTAAATTTCTCTAGGCAGCATGAAAAGGCCTCAGCCTCCAGTTCCGAGAAATTTTTTCGCTAATCCATCAAAAGCCAAGTAAATGAGGTAAACAACAATGTTATAAACAAGAGCGAACCGTGTATCAGTGTTGCCAATTTGTTTTTTTCCCTTTCTAATCTTCAAATCCGATTGATTAGTTAATTGAAGCCGAACGGTAAATAAAAGTTATCTTTGTTCTTGGCCAATCAAAACGAAGCTTTCATTTCTCTTCCAGTTAATCCGTGGATCACGTAATCGGCTGATGGTGAATACCGTAAGAATTTAATCCAGTGTTAGCTCTGATTCTCTGATTTTCTGATCCATGGTTTAATCCTCGATCAATGAAATTTGGTGAATACGGCCCGTATTTCCCTCCGTAGATGTTGAACCTTTCCTGAAATGAGAGAAAATCGCAACGTGAAAACCCCCTTGTTGGGTGATATAGAGCCCAATAGCTAATCGGTACCATGTCAAACCAAGGTCCAACCAAATATCAAATTCTGTTAAATTAATTCCATTGGTTTATAAAGTACAGTGTTTGAACTCAAAAAGAAAGATATTTTGCAAAAATGGTCGAATTGAGTTCGGGAAATTTCAAAACGTCTAACTTTGTCGAAACGGAAAATCTAAAATTTTTCTGAATCTTATACTTTCTTCTTATATATGCAGAGGAAAGAATAATAAATCCACTTTTTTAAAAATAAGTAGTCAATTTCAGTTAATTGAAATGCAAGGAAATATCAAAACGTGTAAATTCATCAAAAACCGGAAATCAAAAGTTTTTCCGTATCTTCTACTTGCTTCTTATACACGCAAAAGCTAGCAATAAATCAATTTCAGTTAATTGAAACGTAAGGAAAGCTCAAAACATGAAAATTCTGCGAAAAACGGAAATCGAAATTTTTTTCGCATCGTCTACTTTCTTCTTATACATGCAGCAGTTAGTAATAACCACAGTTAGTAATGTTTCCCTGCTTACACCTAGAGAAAGTAAATCTTAGAAGAATTTTAAAATTAGTTAAAATAAAATCCAAGTGGCAAAGAGCAATAGAACATAAGCAATGCATGACTATTTATTTACTAATTATTAAACAAAGGAATTAAGCAAATTTTTATGGTTTAAACTATACAATAAAACTTATTACAATATTTACGACTCATCTCTTATCATTTCTTATTATATAGACTATTTAAAGCATTAAGCGGATTTATGTAATTTGCTGTAATTATCTGTTGACTTATAAAGAAAACGTCAGTGTGTAAACGGCCCTGTAAAGAAAATCAACTTCGGTCACTAAATGAAAAACTGCTTACTCTTTTTTGCGTGCAATTTTGTGAATTTCAATGATATTTGACAATGCTTGGGGTATGAGGTGAACAAGGCATTTGGCTATTAAATTTTGCAAAAAAATGTGCTTTTTATTGTTCGCCCATGTGCAGTAGAAACACTTTTCATGAAAATTCCCATAGTTGATGAGATGTTTAAGATATTTGTAATGTGACTGCAGCATATTATTTAAAAAATGTTTTTTCCATTTATCTAAGAGTGGAAATAATTTTGGTTTAAAACTCTGTATATTATAGTATATATATATATATATATATATATATATATATATATAATTATTAGTCTTCAAATAAATGCTTATATTTTCTTTATTTAACAAGCTATCGTTACGCAAATACCTCCACAAGTTCTACTATGGCTATATTAACGTATTTTTACAGATCATTTTTTTCATTTAATAATACAGGGTTATCGCAAACATTATTGATTTTGCTCTATTTGTTACCGGCCCCCTGATTATTGTCGTAAGCCAATCTTCACTGCACTGAGAGGGAAATATATATACTGCTATACAAAAATATATACTGCTTTCAACAAGTGACCAGTTTCTAAATCCCTAAACTAGAAATGTAGATTTCTGAGTTATGCGTATATAAGGCACGCCAATAAACTGAATAGACGAAGTGATCGAGAATTTCTAGTGTATACATTTCTAGAAGGTGAAACAATATTCTGAATATTCTGAATTTTTTACACTGCGAGAAGTTCTCGCTTGTGTTTCTAGAATTGGGTCATATACCAAGATTATAGTTGCTTAAACTCGATTCTTGTACACATATCTATTTGCAGAGATTGTTAAATAACTTTAACTTCTATAATATAGGTAAACGCTCTAGAATTCTGATAGTGGTTTCTAGAACACGCTTTCAAAGGGGACTAGAATTTATAAGGATGACATAGAACTACTTTTACTAGAGCGACAAACTAGATTCTAGATGTCAGTTACGGATTTTTTTTCTCAGTGTGAAAAACATGAAGAAGACACAATTCTTTATATACTCAGTGCTTGAAAACATTTCATCGAGAGGTAAATGTTTAAATTGAAAAAAACTGATCGTTTGTAAATATTGCTGAACTTTTGAGCAGGAGTGTAGAAATATAGACATATAGGTTGCCGAATTATGCATATGTAAACAAATAAACAGAATAGACGAAATAATCGAGAATTTCTCGCATATATTTTTCTAGCTGGTGAAACAATATTATGAATATTATGAATCCTTTGTATTACGAAAAATTACGACTTCATTTCCTAGAACTGGGTTACAAAGATAAATTATAGTTACTAAAACTCGCCTCTTGTGCTCGCATTTATTTGTAGATATTTTTAAACGAATTTGACGACGATAATATGGGAAAACGTTCTATAATTCTGATTAGGGGTTACTAGAACTCACAAATAAATAAAAATAAGGGAATTAAATTTTTTTAAGGATGCCATGGAATTATTTTTACTAGAGACACAATTTTTTTTCTAGAGTCAGTCACAGATTCTTTTTAGTGTATTTTCAAATACAAATACATGTAGTACAAATTATTTATTCATTAAAAGTATTTATTAAAATTATTTCCCATGATGAATACAAGCGATTTTCATCTCAGAGAGACCTAACACTAAATGCCAAAAGAACGCCAATATTGTGCTCTATAGAGGACATCTAAGAAATTTTTATTTCTTAGATGTATAAACCACTAAACAATAGATGTATAAACTATTAATGATTTGCCCTTTTTCAGTTTTTTATTTTTATTTTATTTTATTTTTTTTAAATTATTATTAAAAAGGAAAAAAAATCCATAACTTTGTTTTAAATTATCATAGATCTTCAAATCAACCATTTGCATTACATAAGATTTTTCTTCTATATTCTAACATATGTATATTCTTATAATCCAGTTTTCCACTTTTTTTTTTTTTTTTTTTTTTTTTTAATTACTAAAAAAGGAAAAAAAAAATCATTTTATAAGCTGAAGGGATTATTGTCATTATGCTCAAAGTGAGAAATGTTCGTCAAAGATGTTTTTTCCCCTCTCTTTTAAAGTTTGATGTTGCTATTGCGCACAAAAAAGTGCAATTACTTGCTTATGTTTACTTGTATTTCAATTTATTTGAAGCTTCAGTCAGAAAAATTAATCAGTTTCTATCGATGGGATAGACCTCAATCACCTAAAAAATTCGTCATCGCTAACGTCTTAGTTTTTAATCAGTAAAAATGCAGAAAATTCACTAGATTACACATCTGGACAGTTGTAGTTAAAAAAAAAAATCTCCTGTTTGAGTATTTTTTTAGTTTTAGAAGTTTTAATATACAAAACGTGGGAATAATGATTTATAAAATTATCTATGATATTCCCAAAGTCCGTAGCATCCTATATTTTAAATGCCACTATTTTTTATTAATATTTTCCCCTTTAATTGATGAATTTCTGCGAATAAATAGTAAAGAAAATACTTTAAAAAATTAGTTGTCTTCAAAATATAGGTTACTGGAATGCATGTATGTTGAATTACTTTAATGTTCTTTTGATTTTAATTGCTTTTAGAACAAGAATAAAAAATAGAAAACTTTTTAATAAAAATATTTTCCAAAGGAATATTGATATCTTAATTATTAGCTATTTACAGAAATATTTTAATCTGACGGTATTTTAAGTTAAACATAATCTTAAATATTACCTGAAAACTTTCAGATGTTATATTTAACGTAAGCTATTATGTACTGAAAAAAAAAAAAAAAAAAAAAAAAAAAAACTAATTTTTCCACTTTAGATTTATCAATTCACTTATCAATTTTTGATTTAAAATTTCTCGAAATGCTTTATCTTATTTTTTCTTGATGTATTTTCTTAAAAAAAAAAAAAAAAAAAAAAAAAAAAAACTACAGGACTATACTGGTAATCTTTTTTAATCTTATTACATAGGACTAAAATCCGATTAAGGAAATTATACGTCATGTTCTACTTAAATTCAGCGTCAGCTGCAAATGTTTTTTCTTTTCTTTTAGACCCAAAGAATTTCATTAGAAAGTCAGTCGAAGGAAAATTATATTTTAAACATATTTTTTCCCTTGAAAACGTGTCATTTCCAGTGATTGATTGGAATAATTTTTATCGGCATATGAAATATTTTTCTTTCTTTTTTTTTTTTATTCCAAGCTTATAAAATATTTGTTCATATTTATTTTCGTCGCAAAAAGTAAACTTTTTAAAAAGTATAATGATTATAATAAAGAAACATGAAATTTTAAAAATTCGAAACTGACATGTATTTTTTGAGTTGAGCATAAAAGGAGGAATATTCTTATGATCAAAATATTTCCTCTCCTCTTTCCTAAATATAACTAGCCGAACGTCTAAATTGCAATGCCTGAAAGGCAGAGTTTAATTTCCTCCCTCTAATATGTTTTTAATTACAGACCAATTTTAAAATTTTTAAGTCTTTAAAATTTCATTTTTATTAAATGCAGGATTAACTGGTAAAATAGACGCATAATCTCTTTTGAACTTCTGATTCAAAAAAGGGGGATGTTATAAGCTTGAAACTTTTGCCTGTTTGTATGTTTACATGTGGCACTGTATTTCCCTCCACCCTTGTCCCCCCAAAAAACCGATTTGAATGTTTTTTTTGTTTATTTTTCCTCTGAGCGCTGTTTCAACCGGGATGGAAATCTGTTTCATATATATATATATATATATATATATTCAGTGGCGTACCCAGGATTTTTTCAAGGGAGGGGTTCGTCCTTCCGAATTTTTAATTAAGTTTAACAATCTTTTAAAATATCATATAGTTACTTGCCGAAAATAAGAGTAAGAAAATGAAAAACAGAAAAACAAACTCACCAATTAGAAGATCAAACTAAAAAATCTTTAATTAGCGACGAATACCGTAGAGCCTGTACAAACTGCTACACAAAACGTAAAATTCAATACATAGTTACGCAAAATATTTCATTGAATTTTCTTATTTACAGAGCGAAGTCTAATCGACGAGAAGTTTTCGCTAGTTCATTTAAAATGTCTTCTACTGTTGGGTTATTGTTTGGGTCACTCCTTCAAGGTCACAACTTCAATGGTCACCCCTTCCCCATATGGTCGACCTTTCTTGTCCTTGAGTATGAACTCGTAAAGGTGAAATCCTTTCAGAGAATTGTTTTCAGGTTAACATGTTTCGCGCCGCGTAAATGAAGTGGTTTAGTTATTTTCGCAGTGGTTTAGTGTTTATCGCAGAGTAATGGAAAAAAAAAAGTTAGTCATAATTTTATACCACTTCGTAGAAAAAAATATTCTACGCTTGCCATACATTTTTTCCGCCTGAAATGTGAAAAAAAAAAAAAAAAAAAAAAAAAAAAAAAAATGTAAGGAACAGCCTAATTTTTCTTATCATACATTTTGTCAAGGGGGGGTTTAAACCCCCAAAGTTTAAACCAACCACCGCCACTTTAGAATGTAGGAAAAGAGGGGGAAAATAGCTAAAAAACCCATAGAAATAGCATGGGAAGAAAAGGAAAAAAAACTCACAATGTCAAGTGTGTTAAAAAAAAACACGCTCACACCGGAAGTAATAAGAGGACAAAATTCACCCGCCTAGTTTTAACCACCGCCACTTTAGAATGTAGAAAGAGAGGGGAAAAAAGCTAAAACTCCATAGAAATAGCATGGGAAGAAAAACAAAAAAACTCACAATGTCAAGAGTGTTATATAAAAAAAAAAGAAAAAAAAAAAAAAAAAAAACAGGCTCACACCGGAAGTAATAAGAGGACAAAATTGACTAGAGAAGGACATCGAAGAGCGGGAATCGGGCGGGCTGGGGCATGGGTCCTGTCGCCCAGGATTAATACGACTCGCCCAGTATTTGTCCCTTGCATACGCCACTGTATATATTAATTACCTAAAATGTGTATTTTTAAGCCACCTTGTATTGATATTTTAAATTTTGCCAGCTGACAATCTTCCAACTTCCAAATAAAAATTTCGATCAGACAATCTTCCAATTTCAAAATCCTGTTAATGATATGTCAGATGATATTTTGGATTTGGAGTCTAAAAACGCTTTATTTAGAAATCACAAACATTAAACTGATCTTTGCGAAAAGTTAGTTAGCCATAAATAGTGATTGTCAATTCCTTGTAAAAAAAATTCTAAATAGAGCTAAAAATTAGAGATTTTATAGATTATTTTTCTTTTTATCTTTTTTTTTTTATTAAATTGAAGATTTATTTATTTATTTATTTTTTCAGGTCACTTTGCATTGGTGCATTGTTATTTTAAAACTTGTGAGCCTCAATTTTCCATTTCCAACTCATGCTAGATGGTAAATCATATTTATTTTTTTTTTTACAATTTAATTTTTTAAATCACAATTTTTTAATTAAGTTTGACAAAAACTAAAAATTAGCTAAAATTAGTGATCACGAGTTTGCAGTCCAAAAGTCGCTATATTCTGTTGATAATTAGAGATTATTAAAGAAAAATAATATTTAAGTAAATTAAAAGCCAATCTTGAGGTAATATTTTATAATTTGCGAGCTAGTGTTATTCTAACAGATAATTACAGATTATATATATATATATAAAATAAATAATGCTTAACTAAATTCAAAGTTGTATTTTTTTTTTTTTTTAATAAAACTAGCTTTACCCTTCTTCAGATGTCGTTGTTTTAATGCTTTTACTACTGAAAAATTATACTACGTTTTTCTTTTTCTTTTTTTCTTTTCTTTTACTTTTTTGTCAAGGAATATTATAAATTCATTTTTAATGAATTTTTGATCAAGATAATTAATTAAATTTGTATTTTTTAATAACATTTTTTACAGAAGAAAATATGGCTTTACCAGTTTTACCCACATCGCGCCGTCGTCGGCCTAGTCGTTTGGATATTCCCATGGTTTCCTTTTAACTCACATAAATAAGCACTAGGACCTTTTAAAAAGACCCTCCCAGAAGGCATTCTACCCGGGCCTAGGATCCACGCCCTCACAGCTACTTATATTCATTAGACTATAGCTTCCTAAAATAGATGCCTTCCGAGTGGCTCGATAACTTGGTAACAGTTCAAGCGGTAGACAGCGCCTCCTGGTACAGATTGCGCTCTTTTTTATTCAATGTCACCAATAATTTTAAGAAGTGGTATATGATATATATAATCGACGTTTCTACGAGTCTTTTCGCCTTTTATGTATATCAAATCCCACTTTTAAATTTTTTTGGTGGCTGTTGAATAAAAAAGTCGCGCAATCTGTACCAGGTGGCGCTGTCTACCGCCATGTTTCCAAGCCACAGGGAAGGCATCTAGTTTAGAAGGCTATGATTAGACATCTAAATTATATCAAATGATCCATAAAAGGTACAAAATATCTTAAGAATGTCCATCAAAAGTCCTGGATATCCTGGAATAATTATAGATATCTATTACATGTTTAAATACGGATGAATTTAGACGTACCTTTTTCAGTGTCTAACAGATGTAACATGTTTGATCACAACAAGATTTAAATATTTTCAATATGAATTAGATGTAACAAGTCCAATTATTGGATATTTGGATATTTATTGGATATTTAACAGACATCTAGTGGATGTAAAAAAGAGTGACATTTGTCTTACTAATAGAAATCTGTAATATATTTATAGAAGTTTAATGAATCATTTTTTAACTTTTATAGATGTCTTATGGATGCAAGTGGCTGTGTGGGCGTGCAGTCAATCAGTCATAATCCCTTCACCACATCACCACTATTATTAAAACGCATTATACTTTTGTCATTGTTAATCATCCATTTTTATAAATTTTATATGCATTACGTATTCCAATGAGTACTTTATGATATTTAAGAGTAGTTTATTTACATATTAGTTTTAAAATCACATTTTTTGCAAGTTTAAAATTTTAGTTTATTACGAAACTAATGCATGCTATTATAGAAACTTACTACAATACTTCTTACCGCAAGTTGAAAACGAAATCCCAAGTCATTATATATTTTGAATAACTAAATGATATCTTCAAAAATAAATCCTAAACATCTGGGATCAAGCTGGAAAGGAGTGAAGAATCGTTAATGCTTTTTATACTTGGTTACTTAAAGCTTCATTATAATATGGATTTTATACAATACACCGCCATATCTATATCCTGAGCGTACAAAAATATACAGTTACAAATGTACCGAAAAATTTGTTCCTTTCAAATAACACTAGGAATCAGAATTTAGTTAAAACAGACTAATCCACTTTTAGTCAATATCTTTAGCATTGCTTACAGATAACATTTTTAGTCATAATTTTTTCATAATCTGTCAAATATCTTAAATTTACAAAACTTTAACGAGACCGATATAATAGTAACATAAGTTATTAAAGAATGATAACTTGTACCATAGCCTCCTAAACTAGATGCCTTCCGCTTGGCTCGGAAATTTGGTGGTAGACAGCGCCACCTGGCACAGGTTGCGCGACTTTTTTTATTCAACAGCCACCAAAAATTTTCTAAAGTGTTATTTGTTATATTACATAAAAGGCGAAAAGAATCGAAGAAACGTCGTTCATATATATCATATATCATTTATTAAAATTGTTGATGACAGATGAATAAAATAATCGCACAATCTGTACCAGGTGGCGCTATCTACTACTCGAACTTTTTCCAAGTTTCCGAGCCACGCGGAAGGCATCTAGTTTAGGAGTCTATGCTTGTACATAAAACAGACATGCTAAAATTTTAGATTGTTTCGGAGCATTGTTAGCAGCCGCCCTTTCTTTAGACCACTTTTCTTGAAAGGTATTTTTCTTCTAATTTAATCGTAATTACCTATTGGAAAAAATTCACTACACAGAAAGCAGTGTGAAAAAAGGGCAGGTACTAAAAGTGATTCAGATTAAATTGACACTTTCGCGACCGCATGATTTTTTTTTTTTTTTTTTTTTTACAGTTAGGTACGCCTGTAGGTGTTATTCTCCCAAGATAAAATATTTTAGAACAAAATTTTATGTATTCACATTTACACTACAAATGGATATACCTTATAATTATATTCTTTCTAATCAATATATTTGTATCCATAGTATATTTTATTACAAAAGTATGAATACTGGGTACATATTTAAGAAATAAGTAACATACAAATTACGAAAGAAACACCCACTGGCAGAGTTAGAGATTTTAAAATCACGTGAATCTACGTCAGCGGTCGCGAAAATGTTGAAATGTGGGAATGTTTTGTTAAGATAATAAAATTTAGATGCAAAAAATAGCCTTTTGATGTTACAGATTTGTTGGTTGGTTGTGTGGCTTAAGGTCGATTGACTGCTCTAGGGTCCTAGGCCCATAAGGGAAATGTACTTCATGGATGTCTTTTTAAGAGGTCCTAATCCTTATTTACGCAAGTTTTGGAGAAATCCACGGAAAACTCAGAACGGCTAGATCGATGAGTGCGATATGGAATCGAACCCGCACATTGATGTAACACGAAACATGGTAATGGATCGTCTTGCACCTAGACAAAGAAGGAACAGAGGATAATTTAACAGAAATTTTTCAGAAAGTTCATTTTTCTTGACGTAACAGACATTCATATTTAAAAAATAATTTTTATAACTCCGTTGCGGTTTTGATAAGTTAATGCAATAATCTCTATATACGAGTTTTCCACTTATTGCCAGTGTTGTGAAATTTAGGGATTTTTTTATTCAGTATCTACCACTAAATTTTAATTGTAATGGTTGTCTAATCATTTCAGAAATTAACCCCTTAACTACCCCGGACGTATATATACGTTTTTCCGAAGTACAATCCTTTGTACTGTACTGCTATCAGTAGAACTACTGACACGGTTTGACAGTGCAATAAAATAAACTTACAAGGAGACGGCAAGGGTGTGGGGTCCTCAAATCGAACGGAGGTTCCGCGTGTAATTAGCACTCAGTGAGTGTATTCATATACTCAAACCCTAGAGCGCACTACTCAGCCATCGCCGAGAAAAAAATTCCTGAAGTTTGAAAAAAAAAAAAAATGTTTTTTAATTTGTATTAAAATTTAATGAATCGTTATAAACAATTTCTTTTCAACTTTTATAAATTGTTAAATCGCGAATTTAATGATTTCTAACTTTTTAACGATTAAAACTTAGAACTGTAGATAGAATAAATATGTATAGTGCAACGGTCAGGTCAAACGAATGGTACGTCGAATGGAGCGTTAGTCCACTCCACACTGAAGAGACACGAGACAAAGTTTGAAGCGACATGCGACACACGCATGCTCTAAACAGTTTTCAGGAGATGAAGTTGTATTTAGAGCATGCGCGTGTCGCACGTCGCTTCAAACTTTGTCTCATGTCTCGTCAGTGTATAGCGGGCCTTACGAACAGATGAATTTGTAATTTGTAAATTCTTCATATTATTTTTGATATATTGAATTTTATTTAATTCCAACCACATGCGAATAATAAATTTCCATATGTTTAATGTTAAAAAGTTAGAAATCATTAAATTCGCGATTTAACAATGTATAAAAGTTGAAAAAGAAATTGTTTATAACGATTTATTAAATTTTAATACAAATTATTATTATTATTTTTTTTTAAACTTCAGGAATTTTTTTCTCGGCGATGGCTAAGTAGTGCGCTCTAGGGTTTGAGTATATGAATACACTCACTGAGTGCTAACTACACGCGGAACCTCCGTTCGATTTGAGGAACCCACACCCTTGCCGTCTCCTTGTTAAAAGTGATCTTGGCAATATTTTTAAAAGATTTGCTCATTTCAGAGTTGAAAGTGAAGAGTGGCACTTTGAAGCGAATTTCGCAAATTTTTCTCGGCAGGTAAGGAGTTAATCATCTATTATGTATATCAAATATCACTCCTCAAAATTATTGGAGATTATTAAATAAAAAAGTCCCTAAATTTGGCAACACTGCTTATTCCAGGTACACTATTAAGAATTTTGCCGCTGCAACCATGATGTTGAAACTTTTTACAATGATTTGGTACTTGGTTCTACCAAAGCTTGGCACTACAGTTATTGTAACCATAAGATGGAGTGATCTTTTAACCATGATTTGGTGCTTTTTTTCTACAAGAAGTAGCAAATCATTGTAGAAGGTTTCACCATCGCGTGGTTGTAGTTACTATAGTATCAGGTTTTGGTTCAATCTAGCATATTTCAGCTAACGTCGTACCAAATTTTGGTTCGACCTGAAGATTTCACCATCGCATGGTTGTAGTTACTTATAGTATCAGGTTTTGGTTCAATCTAGCATATTGCAGCTAACGTCGTACCAAATTTTGGTTCGACCTTGAACTGAAAATTTTAACAGTGTAGTAGTTTCGATTTTGAATACCATTATTCATAGCAATCTTCATAATATTCAAACAATAAAAAATACTTAAAATGATTACTAAATATTACTGTCTAAAATTCCTTTGTTGTGGCCTTCACAAAAATTTCTTCTATAATTTCCTGGACAAATACACGCAGTGCAAGTTATTTATTAAAATTATTATTTATCAAAACTATTTTTCATGATGAATACAGACGATTTTCATCTCAGAAAAATATAACCTTAATTATCGAAAGAAAGTCAATTTTGTGTCCTATAGACGACATCTTCGAAAATGCATACTTTTTCAGAAATTATTGTGTTAAAGATGAAATATATCTTTAACTTTGTTTCAAACTATCCCAAATACATGGCTCAAATATTCGTTTTAGAGATATTTTTGAGTTGTTTTGCAAAATACTCACATTGAAAATGCACAGAGTTTAATACCCTTCCCCTCAATAGAGGAAGTACGGAACATACATGTATAAAAAATCTGTCATCTCTGACTGTCACTACTATAGATATGTGTGTGTGTTAAATTTAACAAATATTGATTTAAAATACTCCTCATTCTGTACATTTACACGAAATTTTGTATTATACTAACATATTAAAATTTATGATGAAACGGGACTACAGCGCTGTTGTGCGGTATACACGAAAATTTGGCAGGAAACTATTTATGTCACGATGCAACTAAATATATCTTTTATCTATATTTTTTAAATGAAATTTTGTGCATTGTTTATATATTTAACTAGCATTTTAATGCTAGCTAGAGTTAGTAGAAAATTTTGTCATGCACACATATAGACTGGTTGGCGGACCTTTTCTAAAGATGGTCAAATTGTGTTCAGGACATCGCAGAACATGCAAATCCATCGAAAACCGGAAGTCGAAAATTGTTATAAGATAAGTTCAATACTTTACGAGAAGATATAAAGTTCTGTTGAATGTAGAAGAAAGTAAAATGTGGTGTTTAAGATAGACTTTAAGGGGGTTCGCAACACTACTGTTTTCTAACTATTAAATTCTTTTTAAATTCATAGGCTATTTTTATGATAAAAATTGCTAATAAAAATTAGTGGTATGCAATTTTATATATCGTACGAATCCTGAAAATCTCTTATCTTTGTTATTTCTAGATCAGTTTTATACGGGATCTGTTGCATTGTCTGAATAGTATCATATGGAGGAAAAAGAAAAATATTAGAAAATTAATGAAATAGTTTTAAGTTATCATTTAATTTTTACAATCTATTTATTTCTATAGAGTTTTAAAAATATGAACAGAATTAAAATATCATTTGATTACCTAATATTTCTAGAACATCGTATCTCTTATTTAAATATATTATAGACATATAGATTTCAGCGTATATAATGAAAAAAGAAAAATACTCAAATTGCATGACATTCTTTTAGCCCTTTCAGGGGCAAGCAAATTTTCTTCATTTAAAGTCAACATCCACCAGATATCACCAACAATTTTAAAAGACAAGAAATAAAGGAAGTTATTTGTCTAAGTTTTAAAAGAAAAATTTTATAAAAAAAATTCCAGGGACAATTTTTGCAATTTTAAATTCAAATTTGTGGTTGCACTATGCAACCACCGCCCCTGAAAGGATTAAAAACATTGATACTGTTTTAATAATATACTTATTAAATATCGAGTGTAAATTTACTGTTTATAATTTAAAACGTCTAAATTCACAAATTTTAATACCTTTATGCTATTTCATCAAAGAAAAATTAGAAAACCTACTTAAAGATAGAAATTGAGAACATATTTTGCTTAAAAATAAAAAGCAGGTGCATTTGAAGTCTTAAAATTCATTTTTATTAAATTTTTCACAAAGGATTTCAAACTAATGTATTTTTAATACATCTGAGCTCCTCACGGATAAAATGCATGTTTTTAAACTTTTTTTAATCACTCTTTTGCTGTTTTCATTCAGTAGTAAAGTGTAAATATATATATATATATACGATATATTTGTTGGAAGTTTCTCCATTGTAAATTCGAAAAATTATTTCGTTTGAAGGAAAATAATTTTACATAAAATAATAATTAGATTAGACTATATTTATTATAAAAATATTTTCTTTTAAAGAAAAGATATGTTCAACATCTTGTAAAACAGTTCTTAGCTTCTATTTGTTTTGTGAAATAAATTATCTCTATTCTCATTGCATGAAAAACAATGTTTGAGTACAATATATATGTATAAAAAATTCTCGTTCATTTTAAAGTTTTTTTTTCTTACGTCGCACTAGTGCTGCGCAGTGGGCAATTGGCGACGGTCTGGGATTCACCCCTAGAGGTGGTCCACAGATATGCCATCACAAATTTGAACCTACACGGAGAGGATGTCTCCCTGCTTTGGTAACCCCCAGAGGTATAATTTTGATGGGAACATGGAGGACATTTTAGCCACGACAGACTTTACGTGCACCAGCCACCATTAATGTACACGACGGTCTTTGGTCGGCTCGAGTACCGAACCCGTAATCTTCCAATTACGAGCCCGGCGCTCTACCGACTGGATTACCGTGGCCCCATATATCATCATGAAAAAAATTATTTGGTGTGTTACTCACACGACTTTCTGTAACCCTGCATTTCAATACTATGTAGACAGATTGCATAGTAAGTGTTAAGAACAACAGCGCAAAATAATAAATTTCAATGTACTTTTAAAATAATCTAAAACAGATTTAGGTACAGTTTTAATTGAGATGTAATTCTATGTGAGGGGAGCTACCACCCCTCTCAACCCCCGTTCAGTTATAGAACATACAATTATATATATATATATAAAAAAAAAAAAAAGCTGTTATTAATTTGGCCTCATACTTAAGTGGACACCTAATACGCACTTCAAAATACCAAATTTGAACTTTTTGTAGCTATTTGTTTTTAAGTTATGCTGATAACAGATCAGGGTACCTGAAAACGGGATTTTATGAAAAAAAAAAATATTGAAAATTCAAAAAATACTTTATTTACGGTATGCGCATGAAAAATTAATTTTGCTTCCTAAACAGTGTTCGACATAATGAAATGCAGCAAAGCACTTCCATCAATTACATTCAATACAAAATAACGTTGAGCTTAATTATGGGTAGCCTTGTACAGTGCGTGTCGAAATGATAGGTCCACCAGTAAAGACGAAAGTTATGTTGGTAAAAAAGGTTTTATTGTGTACAAAGTACTATTTTATAAACTACATTACTTCATTCAATGTAAAATAATACATGAATAATATACAAATAATAGGAATAATAAGAAAAACAAAAATTACGTGAAAAAGCTGTTTCAAAAAGATAGGTCCAGTGAACCAAGCATCAAATTAATGTTGAATTAATAAGAAATTTTTCCACCTTGTTTCAGAATAAGCTCATAAATCCTATTCGGCATAGATTCTACAAGATTTTGTGAACACTTTTTCTCGATTTTTGACCATTCGGAGGAAATAGACTTTTTCAAGTCTGCAGTACTGTTGTACTACCTTCCGCCTGCATACACCGCTCTTGCGAGTATACCCCACATGTTTTCTACCGAATTCAGGTCGGCGTTGCAAGGTGGCCAATCGATAACATGTACACCATTATCCAGAAATCATTCGAAATTGGACTTTGCAGTATGCACAGGAGCATTGTCCTGTTGGAACATGAAGAATGGGCCCCCAATGTGCTCTGCTTGTGGAAGAAAATATTGTTCAAGCAGCTTTTGAAAGCCTGCAGCATTCAAACGATTGTCTACAAATGCTATATCAGTTTTTCCTGCACCTCCGAATCCGGCCCATACCATAACGGAACCACCACCAGCTTGCCTCTTCGAGAATATATGTCTATCGTTACGCAGATCGTGCCAGTAGTACTGCCAGCCATCTGGACCATCCAGGATGAATTTCTTTTCATCACTGAATATCACACGATGCCAATCTTGTTTCCAGGACATCACTTCATGTGCGAATTTCAATCTCTTTTCTTTATGCTTTTTAGTCAATTTCGGAGCTGCTTTCCTCTTCACGTAAACTATATTGCCGAACTTCTTTACCACACTATGGACTGTAGATTTTGACATTGGAGGGTTTTGTTGTCAGGCCACAGTGGATAAGCTCATATTTCCAGATTTTAACTCCTTTACGATAGTCCTTCTTTGTCGGGGTGTCACTTTTGATGGGCGACCAGATGATTTTTTACTGCCAAAAGCATTTCTAAGTCGCAAATAATTGTTTACAACATTATGTGATCTGTTTAAAAGTTTACCTATTTCTCTATTCGATTTTCCACACGTTTTAAATGCAACAATTTTCCCCTGCGCAACCAGCGGAAGACTGCAACGGCGACCGATTTCGTTTGATTACAACGTAATGTTCAAATCTGCTTAAATACCTCCACAGCAGCCAGCATTATCCCGCAGCAAGACTAAGCAATGATATTTATGCAAATTCTTTGGAAATAAACGTGATTGGTGCAAAATTTATGCAGGCGGACCTATCTTTTCGAAACGGTCTGAAAATGAAAATTTGCATAAAATAAAAAGAAATTATTTATTTTTAAGAAATGTCTACATAAATAGCTATAACAATTACTGATTAATTATCTCTACCAAAAAAAGTTATTCTTATTCTCAATTAAGCGTCGAAATTTTGAAAAATGCGGGTGGACCTATCATTTCGATACGCACTGTATATTGTCTATACAGTCGGCTGCAAAATTATTGAAGCACTAGCAATAACTCCTATTTAAAACTATTCTTGGATATCTCTATTTTTAGTTCTTCTGGATAATTTTGTCATTTGAACGTCTGTATTTCTGAAATAATAGTAACATTATATAGCAAGCTAGAAGAGATTGTCAAAGCTAGGAGGGATCGCGCACATAGAGGATTGGAGGGAAGTAATAGATAGGGAGCTCTGCTACTGCAGGTACTTATACAACAACAACAGTGGAGTGCCGACTTGTAAGTGGTTGTTGATTGTTTCAATTATCCAAGATAAAACGTAGTTATTTTGTTTTGTTTCAAAAATAATTTTTTTAATTTTCATATCAGTTTCTAGGAATTTTTATTGAACGGTAATTGTCAGTGGTCCTAGTCCCCACATTTTTTTTTAGGATACTTTGAGAAATAAGAAATGCATGTTATTATTTTTTTTTTTTTACCATTTTTTTAATACAATAATTTCTAAACTGTTTAATCACGGCATATTACTTTAAAAATACAATAAAGATTTCTCTTAGAAAAAAGTGGTGGCAAATAAAAAAGTGGTGTGTTTATAATGTTATACTTGATGAAAATATCGTGTATTTGACGATGCCTGTTATGTTCTTTCAAAAAATAATCCAAGTCGTAATTCCTAAAATTTTTTGAATATGAATTTTTTAATAATTTGAATAATTAAAAATATGCTTTTTAATCAACAACATCTATGGAGGATGTTTGGGTCATTTCATCCCCTCCCCCCCTCTTCACCCCCCCTCCCCAAATAAAAGAGAATTTGAATTCAGCAAGTTTTATAGAAGATATGAATTTAAGGTCTGTCGTATTCATTCAACTGTGGCATCCTCATACTTTGAGAGAAATGTGATTCTTGAGATATATTACGTGATATATAATGGCCTGCCATGAAATTGTTTTGCAAGAAAATGTGTTTTTTTTGGTGTATTTTTGAATGCTGATTAAGAAAAAAACTATTCAAAAATTTCCATCACGTACACTTTTGACAAAAAATGCAATTTTGTTTTAGTTTAAAACTCCACATTTGCAATTCCATCCAAGTTACTTCTCGGAAAATTTGTGTGATCTGAGAGAAGAACAAGAAGAGCTATTTCATCAAGACATCAAAGAAATGTAGATGTGGTATCAGAAACGATGTAGTGTTAACATGTTAGCAGATTGTTGTTGGAGGTTGCACACTGTTAAAAATTTCAACAGAAAACTCTGTGAAATGTATTATCTTAAGTCTTACGTAAAATTACAGAGAAAAATAAACGGAGATGTTAAAAAACTTATTTTATACATTCACTTTAATAACTAATATTAATTTAATTAATTACTTGTGAGAATATATTTCGGACTTAGAATGCTTTTTCTAAAGTAGAAACAGCCATTTTTAATTTTAATTAAAAAATTAAATGATAAAATTAGGTGAAAATACAGAATAAAGATTGAGAATCTCGATTATTCACTTTTAACTAAGAATTACTGTAAATTTACAGAGACTCTGGTTAAATATTTACATTAAATTTACAGAAATTTTTAACAGTGCATAGAGAATCCCAACTTGCCTCAAGGTTCTTAAGCTGTGCACAAAAGAAAAAGCTCTAAAGGGAGCTTCGATGTAAAGAAACATGTTTAAAAAATAATGTGCCGATTTTAATTTATTTTATACATAAATACTTTCGAATTTGTTATAGCTTCTGTATGAATTCTTCGGATCTTCATCATTACTTTTTGAAAATCCTTATGTGATAGGAAGAAAAGACAAGCATTTCTGATGACAAAATACATTAGAAACACACAAAGCTGCGAAAAAAAAAAAAAAAAAAAAAAAAAAATGAAAAGTACGATTTCGTAGACTTGTGTACGAACCTTTTAAAGGGTTGATTTGATACAAGTAATTCATAAAAATTTTCAATAACCGATGTTTTTATTCGAAAAATGAAGTTGGTGCAAGTTTAATTAGGTAGACCACGCTTAATTCGCTAAGCAAAATCTAACTATACTATCAAAAACTAGGTGTTATTAATAATTGATTGGCACCAGTCACTTAATAATCATAGAGTAGCTTTTTTTTTTCTTTATTCTTTTAACTGTAAATAACGTTCTGCTTGTTTTAGTATCATTACATTTTGTTTTTGAAATTGTTACTAAGGGGCTGTCAACTAAAAATGCTCGAAAACTTTACTAAAGTGACTATAACGTTATAACTCTTATAATCTTACTAAAGTGACTATATATATTTACATTGGGCAGCAAATTTTTGTTTATTTCAATTGCTTATATGGAACTCGTCTCTTCCTGAGGCTTAATACTTTCGGATTCTTGCACTGGAAAAATAAATATATCGTATATTTTCCATTTCTTCTTTAGCACTCGAGGGCATTTCAAATTGAGCTTTTGTGCTTGCTCCTTATCCTGAGGATGTTTGGAAAAGATTTTAAAAATATATCGATATTATGCATTTTTTTAATAAGTCTCAATTCAGCTGAAATATACGTCAATCTATCAAATCGTAAAGCACATAATCCAATGCCTCTGGTTAAGGGGGAAAAAAAAAATCGGGCATAAAAGTGAGCAAAAACAAAATGCGGAACAAAAAACCGAGAATGTAACCTTTAACTCATTTTTTAGAGACAAAAAATAAAAATGGAGTTAGATCGTTCAAATTTGGTATATAGAGGTTTTCGATACTTACAAATCGATTGCGGATATTTTCGAATTTGTAAAATTATTAGGAGGTGCGGGAAGGGGGTGGAGGGGTAAGGGGGGGCTATGGGCAAAAACAAATAGAAATACAGTTAGGGCATTCAAAATTGGTACAGATAGGTTTTAAACTCCTGCAAGTCGAATGGGGATATTTTCGAAAGTGTAAAGTTATTAGGAGGGACGGGAGGGGGGGCGGAGGGGCAAAAAAAATAAAATAGAGTTAGATCATTCAAAGTTGGTACATAGAGGTTTTGATACTTATAAATCGATTGCGGATATTTTCGAATTTTTTAAATTATTGGGAAGGGGGGGGGGAGAGTGGTGGGCAAAAAAATAAAATAGAGATAGATCGTTCAAAACTGGTGCATAGAGGTTTTTGATATTTACAAATCGATTGCAGATATTTTCGAATTTGTAAAATTATTATGATAGACGGGAGGGGGTGCGAAGGGGGAAAAATAACAGAAATGAGAGTTAGAGCATTTTGGGAATTTTTTCCGAAGGCAGTGAGAAACCGGTGCGACATTTTTTCTAATCAAATTTTGTTTCGCTTTTTTTTCACGTGATAAAAATTAATGCAATTTTGAGAATTCAGTAATTAAAGTGATTCATTTAAAAATAATGACCAGCGAAGCGGGCAAAGCCTGCTATTATGGTATATAAAATAAAACATAAAATTTAAAGGTCATTTAATTTATATCTTAACCATGTTGCGTCTTCCCCCAAGTATGCCATTCACGCTTGTTTTCGTAATGCTGCAAGGTTAAGATTCCTTCTGCTTGAATATTAATGGAAGATTTGGCGTGGGATTATAAAAACAAAGCAAACAATAACGTCTAGAACACCAAAAAGAAATAATAGGAAAGCAAACAGCTGTCTGCTTTCCTATTATTTCTTTTTGGTGTTCTAGACGTTATTGTTTGCCTTGTTTTTACTTTCCTTCAGCATGCCTTGTATGTGTAATAGAATAAGAAACTCACTTCTGTTGATAATATATCTCAAAATAAAACATCGGTTTATGAACTTTAAATATGTGCAACCGAATATTGTAAGAGCTTTACTCAGAAATTTATTTGTTTAATATGAGCAAAAGTTCAATTATAGTTTCTCACAATAATGATCTTGTATATGGAGTTTGGTTCAATTTTAAGCAACAGAGGCTAAGTTGTAGCCATGTGGAAAATCACAGAAAATGAGTAATAGCAACGCACCTGGCCTGTTGGCCAATATACACCCAAATTAACTCAGCATTCGTTTTCTGAGTGATTATCTCACATATCAAGTTTGGTGCATTTATATGCCATAGAAGTTAACATTTAGCCTTCCTGTTCACTGGGTAAATTGTAGCACAGCATCCCCACCTATTGGCCGATATGCCCAAAGTGAACCAGCATAATGTTTTATAATAGCTCTCTTATATAGGAAGTTTTGTGCAACTATATGCAATAGAATCTGAGAACCTTCCCGCTCACGAGGAAAATTGTGACACATCAGCGCCACCTAACGGTAGACATGCATCCAAATTGAATGAGTATAATGTTTCAAACTGATCCTCTCACTTACCGAGTTTTGTTAAATTATACCGAATAGAACATAAGATATTGCTTTCCCTTATATGGAAGAAATCCCAGTATAGTAACACCAACTGTTAAGCAATTTGCACCAAAAGTTGATAGGCACTAATTTATGTGAAGGTGCAACTATATACAAAATTTTATCAAATTCTGTGCAGTGTTTCTTGAGACACACTTACCACAAAAATTTTGCCATACACACACAGACAGATGGGCTGACAGACATTTTCTAAAAAATGATCAAATCGTGTTCTGGACCCACTCAAAACCTATTGATAAATCGAAAACCGGAAATCGAAAATTTTTACGAATCCAATACTTTCTATTGAATACAGAAGAAAGTAAAAATGCATAAAACCACGATGCTTCGTAGGCACCATGCAGTATTTTAGTCGTACCGAATTTTTCTATTGTATGTGGTTATTAATATTAATATTATAATTTTATTAATATTATTATTTTTTGCGTTTATCCAATAATAATAATAACAACAACAACAACAACAACAAAAACATATCACGCTTGAAAAATGTGTTTTTAATATTATTGTATTGTTCATTTTAATTATAAAGCGGAATTTTGCACACAACATGAATACCAAAATTATTTAAGGAAAATAAAATAAAAACAAAAGTTGTCTTTTCGTAAAATATTTGTTATTAAACATTTTACTTTAAATTTTTCAATGAGTTAAGTAATAAGTTTTCTTATACAGACGGCCTATTTCCAGAGGAAACACAATGAAGATAAGAAGCGATGGAGCGCAACTAGTGTATCGTTTTTAGAGGGGTAGATTTGTGGGCGGAATTTGGAAATATGGGTTGAAGGTAATTTGTGAAATCGTCTCCAGTAGTACTTCACACCTCTATGCCAAGGTCTATGTCTATGCCATGTGCGTGATCTCTCGCGGCAGTCCTCAAGTTATATTAGATAGGGCTTATGTACAAAAAGTGAATAGCACTGCTTCGCGTTAGCCTTTGTGCAGTTAGATTAGTTTAGTAGGGAGAAAGAATGAGACAAGATAACTTTGTTCTTGCATTCTCAATCCACTAATAATTCACTTTATGTGCAAAAAGTGAATAGCACTGCTTCGCGTACGCCTCAGTGCAGTTAGATTAATTCAGTATAGAGAAAGAATGAGAAATTATAATTAAGAAGCGAGATTCAGACTTTGTTCTTACTCTCTCAATTCACTAATTCTAACGAAGTAAATAAATAGGTGAAAATTCTCTATAAAGATGGGAGTACTTTTTGGGAAAAATGTTTTATTAAAAGATAGCTTAAGCAAGAATTTTCTAATATGATTTTGAATATTAAATTATAAACAGAATTTAGACGGCCCTTATTTTTTTCTACTGCTAAATTTTTAAGAGCAGCTTCTGCCCTAAAATAAGCCTAGCGATTTAAAAAGAAGTTTATTGTTTGAGAGTATTGTTGATAAAGTCCTTAAAATTTTTAAGAACTTTTCTAATTAAGACTTATTACCACTATGTTTAAACAAAAACTACCGATATTACTTTTTTTTGCCATTGAATATCTCGAAGTTTATTATTACGAAATATTGATATGAAGTCTCTCTTAAAAGATGGGAGTGTTGATATGTATGTAATGCATGTCTGCCAAATTTTACTCATTTTAATTCCATTTTAATAGAGTAGAAAATTTTATTTTATTTATCAGTGAAAACTTTTACAGAAATTTTTGAAATATTTCTATTAAATATTTCATGTAAGTGATGTTTTAAGGAAACATCATTTACCTGTCAACAATAGCTTTTAATGCATGACTAACAAGTCATGAATATGACAATATGTCTCATTGAAAATTGATTTCTGGAAATTTACATGTGAATGCTTAATAAAAAATTCTACGAAAAAAATTCGGAAGTTATCATGTTTGTTACTTAAAGATCTGCGAGCATTTTTTATTTACTCCATTAATTTTGTAAATATTTGCTTTTTTCTCATACCACATCCTTTGAAGAATTACTTTCTTCTTAGTTAATCGTAAATATGTACTTAAGAAAATGCTCTACAAAACGACGTTTTGAAAAAAAGGCGTGTACTAAAAATTTTAGTAATAACTAGTAATAACAATTTTAGTATTACTAACAATAAATTAGAAATGTTTTCAGGTCTGTTACTAAACATATCCATATCATATTAGATAAAACATTAATCTAGTCATTGATATATGTATCCGTAAATTCATCTTTTCCAGAATAATAATGCTTGTGACGGGAAGTTATTTTTAGCAATTTTTAACAAAAGTTAATTTTCGTTAATTTTTAAATAGTATAAAGCAAATATTTATTAATTTCAAGTGGTTACAAACGATAGATTAACTTGTATAGAATTGAAAGGAGTCGATTAGTTTTAGTACTATGGATAATAAGGTAATTCGGGGAAAGACGCAAGTTTGTTCCTAGCGAGGTATTTATTTGAAGATAAAGTCACAAGTATATACTAGAATTAGAATATTAAATATTTCAAACTTTAGAAAAAAATAATTTTATTGAGGATTAATTCAAAACACTTTTTTTATTGGTTGTGAGGTCATTAAAACATAACTGTATTTGCTTACTTAATTATCCCCACCCCTTTTAAAAAATAAATGAAAAAGTATTTTTATTTCATTTTATTTATTTAATTTTGAATATTAAATGCAAAATTTTGTAACATATTAGAATGTTTTTGTGATTTTATTAATTTACAAGCAAATTTATGTTTAGAATTTGCTGAAAGAAATGTAAAAAAGTATGTTTTTTTATGAAATGTATGGTTGACAAATAACATAATGAGCACGTCCACTCTCAATATATATTCGTTTCTTATTCAAAATTTAATAAGTATAAATATTCACAAACCATATTTTTTATTAGTTAAAGACATGGTTTTAAGTTATGCAAGGTCCGCCAAAAGTCTCCTCCTATCTCGGAAATGGGCCAGAATTTTGAAAAATGGTGAAACACGCGTTTTCAGTGAATTCGAGAAGGACCGGGACGTTAGGGAGGGCAACTTTAAAATTTCAAACAGAAAGGTATGTCTTGTGATACATCCCTGGAAACGTCTTTTAAACACAATGAATTTGATATAAAAAGTTTTGTACTGCGATGATTATTACAGGAGTTACATGAGTATAAAATGCACATTTCGAAACTCAAAAAAGTCTCACACTACATCCCTCTTGCCTCGAAAATGCGTCAGAATTTGAAAAATTGCGAAACACGTGATCAATAAATTCAAGGGGAACCTCTTCTGGTGAAAAAAAAAGTCCGGGGGGTTGGTTATGGGGACCACTCGGGAGTGCAGAATTTCAAATGGGTAGGTATGTTTTTTAATACATCCTTGGAAGCGTCTCTTTCAGACAATGAATTTGATATAAATATTTTTGTCATGTGGCAATTAATAAAGACAATACATGAGTTTTTCGAGTTTTGAAATGTGGATTTTATACTCATGTATCTCCTTTAACGGCCCTCTTCACTTGTCGTCGCCGGAAGCCCGAGCCAATGTTATTCTATGGGAAAATTTTCTTTACAAATAACTTATTAACTAATACATATTTTTAAATTCTGTTTCCACATTCTGAAAATTCCCATATATTATATTGACGGACCTTTTTTAATAATATGTATTTTTTTATTTTTAATATTTAATTTTGAAATTTTAAAATGAAAAAATTTCACATATTGAAAATTCGCATTTTGCAGCTTCAAAATAAAATATAAAAAATTAAAAAAATAATTTTTTAAAAAAGGTCCGTCAATTTAACAGCTGGGAATTTTCAGAATGTGGAAATAGAATTTAAAAATATGTATTAGTTAATAAGTTATTTGTAAAGAAAAATTTCCCATAGAATAACATTAGCTTCGGCTTCCGGCGGCGGTGAGTGAAGAGGGCCGTTAATGATCATCGCAAGACAAAACTATTTATATCAAATTCATTGTCTTGAAGAGACGTTTCCAGAAATGTATCACAAGATACACCTTCCAATTTCAAATTTTAAAATTGCTCTCCCTAGCGACCCCTAACACCACCGGGCACAATTTTTTCTTTTCACCAAAAGAGGTTCCTCTCGAATTCATTGAACATGTGTTTCGCCATTTTTCAAAATTCCGATGCATTTCCGAGATAGGAAGGGCAGGGGGGGGGGGGCTTTTAGTGGACACTGCACATTTAATTTTTAACATCAAAAGTCCAAAATATGCAAAATTTTCAGTTATTTTTCCCATTTTTAAAAGCGCCTAAATCCGTAATTACCTAATCCTGATTGTCCAATGAAACGTGTGAATTTAAAATTTTCATTTTTAAGTGTAATAAAAAAATTATATAAATAGTACTACATAAATAAAAATTTACATAAATATTAAATGGTATTAGTTGTTAATTTCCCTAAACCAATTCGCTTTATTTGTAACTGCCTTCATGAACGTAAAACAATTTTACATTTTTCCAAAATTTAATTTGCATTGATAAAAATTTCCAAATAATTGTTTCTCTGCAATTTTCATCGCTTAGATACATAAAAATCCACCTTTAACAATAATTTAAAACCTGATTCATCTCTGAACATAACATCATCACTATTTTTTAACAATAATATTTTATATGTTTAAGGCAGGAAGTCAGAAAATGTTTATAATTAGAAAATAATGGCATTTATGAACTGAATTTACGCGGAACCAAACAAACTATTAAAAAAAAAAAAAAATATCCTTATTTTAAATATGAATTCTTGTCACTTACAAGTGAAAAATATTTGTTTGGAGATATCGTTGACTGTATGTCCGTCCATAATCAGACTCAGACAGACAAAATGGTCAGACCTATTGCAGAGCTGCCAATATTTTAATTTATTTCCATAGTATTCTTAGCACCCGCCTTTTTTTCACACTATTTTTTTATTTATTATTATTTTTTTTTTTTTTTGTAGACAAAAAGGTTTTTTTTAACCATGACTGGAATTTATGAGATTTTTGGGATTAAAATATATTGCAAGAAAACAATTCTGACATTTTTTTGAGTTTTTGAATGATAAGAATTTTACGAAGAGACATTATAGCTGTACAGAGTCCGTATAGGAACACCTTCTTGCAAGGATTCTTCCCCCATTATTCTCTAACCATAAAATCCTTCTTAAATTTACAGGGTAGTTTTATGATGAAAATTTATGTTAAAAATTAGTGGCAATAAAAATTTAAAGATCGCACGAATCCTGCATTAAGTTTATTTTTTGATCAGTATTTTACAAAATTCAACAATTTAAGCTTTATGAAATCAAATATTTTTAACTTATTTTTTAACATTTTTAGATTTTTGTAGCACAGCATTTTGTAAATGCACAAACAAATGTCTCATATTAAATGACAAATATTATAATGCTTTTTAAAAGTTATAATGATATTTCTCATTGTTCATGCATTTTTGTTTGACGTGAGAGGATAATTTACGTTTTATCTTCAAAACATAATTTATCTGTATGCATTTCAATTTTCAAACGTGTATTAAAAAATTAAAATAATATTCAAATTTGTTATTGTTATTTTTTTTTTCTAAATGCATTTCGAGTGTTGTTTTGATATTATTATTATTTATTTTATTGGTGCATACAGTTTATGTTTTTTTTCTAAATACTTCGATGAATAAAACTCTTCAAATTATTCAAAATATTCTCCATGATTCAAAAAAAAAAAAAAAAAAAAAAAAAAACTAATTTTTTTTATTAAATGTGCGTAATTAGTAAATTATCTCATTTCAGTTATTTATGTTTTCAATTAAAATTTGCTAATAAGCAATGACTTCGTTATTGAAATAGAAACATTATAGACTTGTAAAAAGTTGATTACTCTTTGTTAAAAACATTTTTTACATATTTACATTTAAAATATTGCTGAATAATAATAATAAAAGAAAAAGAAAAACTAAAAAAATTTCTTCTCTCTCTATCAAACTGGAAACATCATGTAAAAAACACGAAAGATTTTAACAACAAAACTTTTGTAAAAATCATCAAAAAACAGCTAAAATCTATTTCATACAAACAAATTTAAAGAGATTTATTTTTAAAAGGGTGAAAATTCTAAATACCCATAAAGCACTCAAAAACGACAAGTTACTTAATATTTATACTATTTTGTTTTTAGTTTCCTAAATCGATTCATTTTATCCGTAATTGCTTTTTTGAACATAAAACAATTTTACCTTTTTTCCCAAATGCAATTTTACATGAATCAAAAATTCTGAAGAACCATTTCTCTGCCGTCTCTTTCATCGCAGAGATATATTCAAACTCTCTTTTAGCGCTTATTGACAAAAGGATCTTATAACCATGACTGGAAAATGGATGAGTTTTTTGTGCTTAAAATATATTGTGAGCGAACAGTTTTGACATTTTATAGAAAGGGTTTATGAAATATAAACATTTTAGGAAGATGCATTCTAGCATTAAGCTTTTGTTTCGTGTCAGAATTTTCAGGAATTCAAGAGTTAAAATTTTATTAAATGATAAATATTCTGTATTTATTTTTCCTTTTATTTTTAGTCAAATATTTTCTAAATGCATAAGCAATACTCTCGTTTTAAATGACAAAACTTATAATATTTTCAAAAATAGAAATAATAACATTTTTTTTTTTTTTTTTTTTTATTTATGCATTTTCACTTTAAAGGAACAGACATGTGAAAATAACTTCAAAACTTTATTTACATGCATTTTAATTTAAAAAACCACATTAGGAATAAATAAATAAAAAGTTGTTTATCTATTTAAAAAACACAACAGTTGTTTTGGTTCGAATAAAGGAATTACGATGCGTCATCAGGTGATAAAATTTAGCACGATTGCAGCATGAAAGCAGTATTGCAGAATGTCTTTTCAAGTGTTAAGATAAAATAACAGAAAAAGAGTTCTTTAAAATTATTGGTGTACGACTGTCAGACTTTCCGTTTATTCAGTAAAAATTAACAACACTAGTTATGTAGTAACTTTCGATAAACTTAATTCTTGAAAATTAATGCAAAATATTAATATTTATAAATACTGGCGTAAAGTCTCCTTCAAAAATCTGGGCATTCATCAAATATTAGTGTGGAGTGAATCAAGTAAATGATATATAAGTTATTAAAAGCATCTAGATCCTATGATCAAAATTTTGAGTTAACATCTCGCAGTATACAGGACGTTTCAGAAAGGACTCCCGAACATTGAAATGACGTAACTGAAAAAGAGTAAGAGACAGAAAGGTGAGACAAATAGTATGTTGGACAGACAGATCTGGAATTTTCTATATGAATAAATTACAAATTGATTTCTGGCCTGAACTTTTTTTAACATTCAATTTTTCTTGAAAGCTTTGTCTTGTCATTGTCAGACTTCGATCAAATCGGTGGTATTTTAGTACACTAAAAACACGTTGTTCCAAGGAATACGAAATGATATTCTTTAATTTCCTGCTATAACTAATTCGAAACAACGCTCTAACACGTGTCAGCGATGAAACAGACTGACTAATGAACTTATTGTATTTCTGAGTACTATTTAAAGCTTTAGATGCTTGTGGCGCCCCATATTAACCCATCTTGGAACTATTTCTGCAAACCGGTATATAACCCAAATTCCATACTTATCCATTCAACATACCATTTGTTTGTCCCTGTTTCTTCGATTATGTCATTTCAAAGTTGGGGAGTCTTTTATGAAACATCCTGTACCATTATTAATAACAACACATACATGGATTCCTTAAACTGTTAAGAACATCCAAATGCAAACTTCAGTTACCCTTATTTACTACTAATTCCCGAATTCCATAAAACTCCAGTTAAATTTTGTGCAGTTACCATGGAATGTAATACTTATACTAATGCTTCTGGTAAACTCCTTCTGAACAAAAATCAAATATATGTATTAAGAATTAAACATGACAACAAACACTATTTAAAGAAGAGCTATCAACTTGTTACTTATCTTAAAAATATTAAAAATGTATAAACACCGTACAAACCTTTGGTTTTAAAAATCTATTTAATAATAAATCTGTCTTAACTTAACATTGCCATAAATTTATTATTTAGTTAACTAGGGGTCTCTGACCCTGTTCGCTCCGCTCACCAATCCCCGAGGAAGGCTTCGCCTCCCCAGACTCACATATTAACCCCTGTGGGATTCTACCCGACTATTCGCAACTTTGCCTTCCATTGAATTGGAATATTAACGATACATAACACAAGAGAAAAGCCGAACAATATTATAGTAATCCACCATATTTGATATCACATTGAAATACACAATATTTAATATTATGTCGTTTATAATATGGGAAAATCTGTTCTAACGTTTTACAATTTAATAACAATTTGTCATTATTTTGAGAGAAAACATGTGCTAGACAGCTAGGCGCACAAAATAAACAACGATAGTGCTAACTTTTTAGAACAGAGAGAAATTCTTAACATCTAAACCATTTAGCGTTACAGCTTTAGTATATGATCCACTTGTTACATTTTTGTCACTGTTTAACAATGAATTTTCTGGGTATTATTGTTTGATTAACGAAATTATGAACTTTTCTAATGCCTATATTTTTTTCTGTTGAATTTTTTTAGTTAATTTAGGACAATATGTAACACTCTGCATTTATTTCCAATGTACAGCTAGATTTAAAACGGTGCTTACAACAGTAAAGATGCAATTTTTTAAAAGTGCATTTTTTCTAGAATATGATTTAGTCAGATACGTTGAAAATAAATATCTTATGTGATTAATACAAATATTTTAAACATTTCATTAGTAGTAGTAGTAGTAGCAGCACGACAGGATAATTTCTTTCAGATAGCGATTTTGCATTGTCACCATTTATTGTATTACACTTCGAAGTTGCCAAGATGCCCGCCAATATCTGATTTTACCATTTCATTTCTTAAACTATATAAAATACTAAGTTAAATCGAAAAAAAAAAAAAAATCGCATTTTTCGAAACATAGTGATAAGTGAAAAATGCGTCTTTGATTGTATAGTAAAAACGCATTGCCGGTTTGAAGTATTCGAGACAGACCATCACCATTCATAATTTAAATGGCTTTTGAATATTTGTTGACAATTTTTTCTGAATAAGTATTCATGATGGCTCCTGAATACTTGTTGGCGATATCTTCTGAATAATTATTATTGTTGGCGATATCTACTGGATATATAGTGATCATGACATCTTAATAGTTGTTGGTGATATCTCCTGAACTTGTGTTGATGAATTTTGAATATTTCTTGGCTACATCTTCTCGATATGTACTGATTACACCTTGATTTTTTTTTACATATATATATATTATGTAATATTGAATTAAAAGAAAAAAAAGTGCGTGGAGAATAAAATATAATGATACTGGATAATTTAATTTATTTTAATTTATAGAGACATGAATGGTATAGGAAAAAATACTTTAGCCAATTTCTTTCTAATAATAAACAGAACGAAAAATGGATAATATTTTACCTGGAGACACTTTGTATATTTAGACCAAATAAAAAATGTTCTTCTTTTTTCCCCTCTTGCATTAAGTTAAAAAAAAAAAAAAAAATCGTGCTAAAGCAATGGTACAGTTTAACCTCTTGGCGAAATTCGAAATTTGGCACCGAAGTAGCTTCGACGATTCTCGCGAAATTCTTGACATGAATAATTGCGATAGATAATTTAAATCATCGTCAAAATAAATGAAAATTTTAAAATCTGCCAGTGGGATCGCTGTAACTAAAAAATTTTAGCAATGCAGTTACTGCATGCCTTTATATGGAAAAATAGACAGAAAAAAAGGAAAGAAAGCAAAAAAAAAAAAAAAAAATGTCCTGTTGTATTAACTTAAATTCTGTTTTTTGCAAAGTTTTATACCAATGCTTAAAAAAAAAAAAAAGGTTGCGGTTATTATCATTATTATTGCACCATTTTATAATTTATCTCTATATTTAAGACATGGCTAGAGTTAAAATTGCTGTTGTGGTTGCGTACCTTGGCGAAAAACTTACGAGCTTCTTCATTTCTAAATTTTAAAAATCGCTAAATTGGTCATAGTAAAGATCTATCCTTTTTAATATGTTTTGAGTTAAAAAACTAAATCTTTAAATATAAACTAATACAAATTTTTGTCTCGTAAATTTCATTTAAAAAATTTCTGGGCTTAACCTATAACTCTATACCAATATTTGTTTAACCGGTACTTACGTATTAATGCCACCACAGTTAATACGTACTGCCGCCAATCTACACATACAATTTTTGCGACAAATCATAAAATAAAACACTTTATTTAAAATCAAAACATTTTCAAAATTCAAAACACTATATTTAAAAACAAAGTAGTCAATTGGATTTCGGTGGAAAATGGGCCGATATAGAGTTTAACATAGATTCAAAACAGTCTCTATTTTCTCTCACCTGATGCTGTCGCCATATGAACCCTGATGAATAAGATTCTAAATGATGTCTCGCTGTCCCCCTATATCTCTTGTGTGCGAACAACAAGATTGCTCTTTATTGGCGCATTAGCGCAACTTTTGCTGCGGTGGCGTTAATACGTAAGTACCGTTTAACCTAATCATGATATTCATTACAAAATCTTTTTCGCCTAACGTTAAAAAAAAAAAAAAAAAAAAAAAACCTAATAGTAAAAACTTAACTAAATATAAAATAATAATATAAAATAAAATAAAATATAAACTAATTTTCATTTCATCTTTATTAAATTTTTACTTAATATTTTAAGAATATCGGTTATTTTCAAATGCTTCACTATTCTAAATAATTTTTTTCTTCTCTCGAGCATCTCAAACATGACAATTTTTCTTATTACACCATTGATCACATTTTAATTTTCCTGAAGAAAGTGACGTCAGAGACAGAGAAAGAAACGTAATAATAAAAACTTTTTGTACGGTGGCAAATAGAGTACCTTTATAAACCCGACGTTTTTAGTTAATAACTTCGATAATTAAGATGATAGAAGTTTCTAAGCAGGTGAAATGCCTTCCTTGAAGCAGTCGGAATACACTGATATATCTCATGACGCGGAGAACCCTGCCCTACGCGAGAAGTTGCTGTCGCAGACACACACACACACACACACACACACACACACACACACACACACAAATTGACGCCAGCGACAGTTACTTTTTTTCATATACATAGAAAAAACATTTTTTAACGTTAGAAGCTTTTTATTGTGAAGCCCTAAAAAGCATAAAATATTTATTTATTTATTTATATTTTTTTTCTGGAAAAGATACGCTATAAAGAAATGAAAGTTTCAACACTAAGAAAATTTTGGAGAAAAATATAGATATTCCACTTTTGCAAGAGATGGAAATTTGTAAATATTCAAAATATTTTAAAAAGCTTTCGAGACTTTTGAAATTTACGGCTTTACGAATAATTATATAAAAAGTAATAACTAAGAATATTAGTCTAGAATGCTTTTTAAATATTTTGAATATTTACAAATTTTCATCTCTTGCAAAAGTGAAATATTTATATTTTCTCTAAGATTTTCTTAGTTTTGAAACTTTCATTTCTTTATAGCATACCTTTTCCAGAAAAAAAAAAAAAAAAAAAAGCTTTTTAGGGCTTCACAATAAAAAGCTTCTAGCATTAAAAAAAATGTTTTTTTTTTTTACTTAAATTTTTATTTTAAACTAAAATAGTTTCTAATTTCTAAAAAAGAAAAAAGAAAAAAAAAAAAGACTAAAAAATTTTGCTTAGCTAAATTAGGTTTTCTCAAGGAGTCGCCCCCCCCCCTTTTTTTTTAACTCCTGGTGCTTCACTCTGAATAATTTCTGCTCACGCGGGGATGTATTCAGAGATTAAATTCTAAATTAAAACCCTTTTGGCTTTTTATTTACTTTCTGAAAAACCTTTTTTAAGTTTCCCTCAGTTTCGTTGGAGATAAGCATTGGTCGCGACCAAATGCAAGTACTACGAAGCACCTCGTTGACTTGACTACACCTAAAACAATTCGCAGTTGTCAAAGATTCACCATTAAACTTACAGAAACAATTCCGCACCTAGAATAAACTTCTGAACTTCAAAAGTGTCTTCTAAACCAATGAAATAATGCCGCATCTAAAATAAACTTCAAACACCAAGAAACGAGCCCTCAAACTGAAATGATTATTTTAAATTAATTTTCTCGATCATTTTCAATTCTGCATGCATATCGAATCTCCTGGGGCCTTTTAATTTAATGCATGGAAAATGATCTTGTAAAGTGTCGAAACAAATATATTTTTCATTAATTTGAATTTCATTAATAGACTATATTTAAAAAGTTTTATCGTTTTTCTATCTTAAAAAACTTTAAAAACGGTCAAAAAGATGATTTTTCAGGTGTTCACAATTATAAGGACAGCTCGAATCTTAGTAATTTTTTTTTCAGTTATTCTTTAAATTATTATTTTATGGGGTCTCTTTTTAGGGCGAAACAGTCAGATATTCTCTCTGATATATACATATATATATATATATACATTTCTTTTTAATATTCAGATTCAATACCATTTCATACAGCATAGATGATATTCTGAATACATTTAAACTATTTAAAATTGCTTTCCACTTTCATGCACTTTTCTAATAGGAGAAGTTAAGGTTTTTTTCAACTTTTAGGCCACGGGGAAGGCAATAATACATAATTTTCTTTCTTCAAATTTTTTTCTATTGCTCTAGAAGTAGAGCGAAAATGTAAGTCTTATTGAAAAAATATATATTATTACCCCCAAAATCTAACAAAAATCTGAGAATTCCACGTTTAAAATTTTCGGATATTCTTTTGATGTTCATAATAATAGAAAAAATTACTAAATTCATTCTGCCTTCAGTAGAAACAACTCACCAGAGCACCATAGATCCACCTTTAAAATGCCCGATTCATATCTGCCTTTAAAAAATCTTCTCTCTCTTTCGCTATCTTCAGATCGTGCCAGTAACTGTTAAAACCATTTGGTTAATCAAGAATAAAATGTTTTTCATCCGAAAAAGTAATATTTTACCATTTAATATTGTTTTTATTCAACTTTAACACAGACATGTTCTTTCCCCCATTATATGCATATTGATTATTACAGGTTTTTATTCATTTTACATATTATTAATTATTTTAAACTTGCATAATTGTGGACCCATCCTTTCGTTAAAAATTACGAACAAATTCAGCAGCAATCATTATGAGTAGAACAGTAAGAGGAATTATGAGTCTTCGATCTCTGTATTTTGCATCAGATCTCTCTCCTATCGAACCAGCAGTTCAATGTTTGATCACATTTCCTTGAGCAATTTTAGATCGTCAAATTTCATTAGAAATTCGGCGGATTGAAATTATCCTTTCACTTAAAAAACACATTTATCATACTTCACTACATGAATGTTCTTTTTTTCGAGGAATTATCAGTAATGTCCGTCCAAGGAAAATTGAAGGCTTACATATGAATTAATCTAGCCCAATAGTTAAGGAATTCGCATGTCAACTGTGATTTATCCGCTTGTAAGTTAAATAAAACGAAAAAATCGTGATTGTCCCTATAATTATGAACATCTAAAAACGTGGAGAAAAAATATTTTGCATTTTTTTTTTAATTATTTTCTTTTATATTTAAAAAAAATATAGCAGTTTTTGCTTTTAGAATACTAGATATATTAAGTACACTTAGTATAATCTTGTTCACAATTATTTTTACATTAGTTATTTCAAAACATAAAGTGTCCTTATAAATATGAGAAGGATGTGTATATATACATATATATACACAATAGGTGATCAAACTATAATAATAATTATTATTTTTTTACATTTTTTCGATTTTCTAAAAAAAAAAAAAAAAAAAAAAAAAAAAAAAACTTGATGAAATGGCTTGGAACTTCATGCATGCAAACATTTAAAAACTCATATTTTGCCCTGTTGACTTAGTCCAAAGTGCTAAATTGCACTTTGAAGAGTGCAATTCAGTATTTTCGCTCTTCTTAAATTTGTGGTTGGTCCCCTAATTGCACTCTTGTCTAAATCGATAGTGGTAAATATAAGTTTTAAATTTTCTTTACATGTATGGCCATTTTGCCTAGTATTTTTTTAGATAACACTGCGCGGCAAAAAAAAAAAAAAAAAAAAAAAACTAATAATTTGATCACCCAATTGTATATATTTATATATATATAATTTTAACAATTTAAGCCAACTGTAAGTAGTCGAAGAAAAGTGACATTCACACGGTCTTTTAGAATAATATGTCTCAAATTCACGTGAATGAAATCTCGCTTGCTTTAAGTTTAAAGCTACTTCTGCGCTGTATGTAGTTTCCTTATTATTGTGGGTTTAACAGTCGTTCAGCGATATCTTGACATATATGTACGGAAAAAAAAAAAAAAAAAATCTACATAGAAAATCTGCAATGGCTGCATTAACAAAAAAACATTTTCTCTTCTGGCGCATCTTTTATTTTGCAATGGCTGCATGAATATTATTTTTCTTTTGTATAAGTTGAGCTCCTCCAAAATATGGAAAAAAAAAAAAAAACCTTGTAAATTACAGTAATTGAAAGATGCAGACCATACAAAATAACGTTGTTCGACACTTTTTCAGTATTAGATGAATAATTCATAAATAAGAAAACTTTAAACTTTGCAAATGTTAAAAAAACTTTTTTATTTTTTTTTACTTATTCAATTATTTGAAGAGAAAAAAATGCTACACATGTTAAAAATGTTAGGATTAATGGTTTAGCGAACTTCATTCTGATGCTAAGCTTAAAAAATATTCTAAATATCAGAACAAAGTACTGTACAATATATGAATTACATTTCAACATCAGTTTAACAAAAACAATCACAGATTATTAAATAAAAATACTCTTAAATTGCATCCATACTGCATTTCATACAGTAGTATGTATTTAAAAGAAAAGACAATTTTTTCACCGTCTCTGCTGTTCATGGCTATTAGAAATTGTGAACTTCACAGATTAAAAATACACAATACATAATCAGGGTGCGCAGGACCTGCCTTTTTTGTAAGGACACTTACGCTATTTTTCTAATACGAACATTCTTTTTTGAAAGAAACGCTATAAATTTAAGAAAAAATTTCTTGCTAAATGAATTTGGTGGAAGAATCCCTGTAAAAAGGTGGGTCCTACGCACCCTGATAATTCAATATTTAGAAAATACACATATTATACATTATGGATACTTGAACGAAACGATCGCTTAAGAGGTAATTTGACATACTGTGTATAAAGAGTTAAAATAAATAAATAAATAAAATAAACAAATAAATAAAATAAAACAAAATAGATAAATAAAATAAAAAATAAATCTCTCGAATATTGAAATATGTATGTTTTTCCAGCATCGAGCTGCTCCAGCCATTCCAGTTTATTATATACTTATATATAATATACTTTTATATTATATATAAAATAAGGAATACGTTGGAACTGACGCATCTGATAATTTATAATTGTTGTTGGGGCCTCGTCCTCATGTAG
The DNA here is from genome assembly GCA_963930645.1 of Salticus scenicus. Classification (NCBI taxonomy): domain Eukaryota; kingdom Metazoa; phylum Arthropoda; class Arachnida; order Araneae; family Salticidae; genus Salticus; species Salticus scenicus. The sequence goes on from OZ005657.1 coordinate 256,923,444, forward strand.
ACGTGCTCAGGTACTGAACTGTCAGAGGATGGTTCGGAATTTTCCCAAAAGGTTTGAATAAAGGCTTTTTTTTTTTCACTGGAACCATAGACGGAAGGGAAACACATTCGATGCTTGCTGCGAGAACCTCTTGACTTTTTCCCTGGTGTAGTACTGATGTCTCGGTGTGTAAAATGGTGTCCCAAAAATTTTCGAACACCCGACATACATTTGTCATTTAAGATATTAGTTACATTCGGTTTCAGAAAACTTAGGGGTCACATCGTTCCTATATATTTACGTGAGTTTTAATATATTCTCACCACTATTCCAGAACGGTATTTTTTATTTTATTTTATTTTACTATTATTATTTTTTATTAACTAGGGTGCTCTGCCCCCTGCTCGCACCACTCACCAACCCCCGAAGGAGGCTTCGCCTCCTCCCCGACTCACTTTACTTATTGACACATACAGAACTCTGCCCGCCTATTCGCTGCTTTCTTTCACTTAAAAAGAATACTAATAGTACATATTACAAGACAAAAGCAGAAAATTATTATGGAAATCCTCATATTCAATGTCAATTTGAAATATATATATTAATAGAAAGAAAATCATAATATCTAGACCATTTTGCATTACAGCTTTAGCATATGACCATTTTTATTTCATTTTTACAACCTTAAATCCGGACCACGGTACCCCAGTCGGTAGAGCGCCGAGCTCGTAATTGGAAGAATGTGGGTTCGGTTCTCGAGCCGACCAAAAACCGTCGTGTACAATAATGGTGGCTGGTGCACGTAAAATATGTCGTGGCCACAATATACTCCGTGTTTCCATCAAACTTGTACCTCTGATGGCCACCGAAGCTGGGGAGTTATCCCTTTCGTGTAGGACCAAAACTGGTGTGGCATGTCTCAGGAACATCCGTAGGGGTGCGTTCCAAACCGTCGCCAATTATCCATAGCGCAGTAATGGTTCGACGTCAATCACAACCTACCTAATTATTTACCTACCTAAAACCATGGATCATATTTTAATTTAAGAAGATTAATTTTTTAAAAGTAGAGAAAAAAAGTTGATATATATTTTCTTTTTTTTTTACATCTATGGTTTCGGGCCGCGGTACCCTAGTCAGTAAAGCTCTGAGCACGTAATTGGGAGATTGCCGATGCAATACTTGAGCCGGCCAAATACCGTCGTGTACACTTATGGTGGCTGGTTCACATAAAATCTGTCATGGTTGCAAAGTTCTCCATGTTCCCATCCCCACTATACCTCTCGGGATCACCAAAGCGGAGGGGGATTCCCTCCGGGAAGGTTTAAAATTGTGATGACATGTCTCCGGAACATCTCTAGGAGTGCGTCCCAGACCGTCGCCAATTACCCATAGCGCAGTATTGGTGCGATGTTAAATCCAACCATCCTACCTACCTACGTACAACCATTTTAATTTTCTCGTGTCAAATGACTTCATGACAGAAAAACAACGTCACTGGAAGAAACTTTTTTCAAAATGGCAAATAGAGTACCTTCATAAACTTGTCGTTTTTAGTTAATAACTTCTTTAATTAAAATAATAAAAATTTCTAAGCGGCTGAAATGTCTCCCTTGGAGTACTCGGAACACATTGATACCTCTCATGACGCGCAGGACCCTGCCCTCCGTTAGAAGATACTGTCGCAGACAAAAAAATTTGACGCCAGTGACAGTAACTTTTTTTAAATATATAGAGATACATAGTATTAAAACCTTTAAGAACATTTTCTTTTTTTGATTAGTGGAGGCAATGTAATATAATTCGTGTAAAAATGCAGAAACGATGTGACCCCTAACACAAATTCTGATTATAAAAATTTTACTTGAATGTATTTTTAACGTGCTTAGTTGAATCATCATACATTGTATTATTTAAATTCCTTATCTGTATTTTTGCTTTATGTATTTTGCTGTCCTAACTTTTGAGATTAAAGCGCATACTAGTTACCATTTAAAAATTAGCTAATTAAATCTTTAACTTTTAAAAAGCAATAGTTATTTGTACTAACAGACGAATAAATATGTAAACTTAATCCTTTGGGTATAAGAATATTTGGTTAAATAAACCAGCCTCACATACAAATCAGTAAATGATTGTGTCAATCACAGGCGTAAATCATTATTTAATTGAACGTTCGTATACTTATTTCTTTTAAAATTTAATCTAATGGCAACGAAAATATTTATAACGCTTGGAAAACTTCTAAAAACAGCAACAAATTGATAAAAAATAATTTGGAAGAACAATAATAAATTATGGCACTATAAAAAATAAACGATAGAATATAAAGTTTACTGAAAAAAAAAAAAAAAAATAGACATTTATAATATTGATTTGGACAAATTTGAAATTACAATTAACATTTTAAAAGTTTATACTACGTCTTCAGGTGTTTTACTTTTTCTTTCTCACGAACAGTAGAGAATATTGCAACCGTATCGAATATCCGAAACTTAGTTTTTGATTCATTTAAAGATTTTGGGGGTTCCGGAATTCTAAAATCAGGTTTTTAGCGATTGGTGTGTGTGTATCTCTCAGTTTATGTGTCTGTTATCATCATAACCCAAAAATGAAGAGTAAATTCTTTTTTCTAAATCCGTATCATACAGGCATGCTACACTAAATTCAAATAAGTAAAGTGGATCGTGTACAGGAGCATCCCTGATTTTTGAAATACATTGTCTATATATGAACGAAATTTCTTGTAAATAGAGTTTAACAAATTTAGACTGCACTAAACAAAATGAAAAAAACAAAACAATGAACATATATTTATATATATATATAGAGAGAGAGAGAGAATACGATATGAAATGTATTTTCCATTCATCTTCAAGGTGACATGAAATAATTCGGATATATATGCTGTACTTGAAAATTGCTGCAAATGTATTTCATGTTGTATTACGTGTTTTTCATAATGGGTTGAATTTAAATACACTGTGTGGTGTGTGCATAATTTATAGACATTATATAGGCTACCCAAAATTAAGTGCTAACGATATTTTCAGTAGAACATAGCTGATATATACTCTTCAATAAAATTTATTTTTAATTAGTTAAAACTTTAATAAAACTTTTAATTTGATTAAATCTTTTACTTTTATAAACCAATGGATGTACTAAACATCCAATGCTTATATAAACCAAAAAATTAGTCTTACTTTGAAATTTCAATGAATCTTTTCTGTAATAATTACGCATTTTGAAGTTCCCTGAATACGAAAATCAAGTTTTTAGCGATTAATCTGAGTATATATGTTATCAGTAAAACTTGAAAACAAATAACTGCAGGAATTTCAAATTTGGTATTTCAAAAGTCAGATAAGGGTATCACTTGAAAAGTTTGAGCAAAACTGTAAAAGTTTCAAGGCTTCACGCGTGAAATTTGCGTGAAAAATTTGGGATACTTTTTTTCTAAATTTAATAATTGTTAAAAATTTATTATTAATGTAGGTGCTACATTTAAATGGTGGTTTAAGGAGTCAATAGCTCCACCCTCTTTGCACACACAGAAATCTATGTAAAATAAAAATGTTTCTGAACAATTAGGAACTGTTTTCAAAGTATGGTCATATATAGTATGTCTTACCTTACTCTTAATATGTATTCTGTTTTATAATATTCAAATATATTGTAAAAGAAAGTTGTGTGAGTGCTACACCATATTACTTTAAATAAAAGTTTCATTTTTGTTGCTTAATTATTGAGCCCTACTCCAAAACATATTGTGTGTAAAACATTAAATTTTTATTGCAATACATTTTATTTAGACAAATTTTGAAAAGTTAATTATCTTACTCTTTGTAATCTTATAAGAAAGTTAATTAGAATAGGAAAAAAGCATATTGTATAACAATGTAATCATTTTAAGCTCTTATTTTTATGAACTAATAAATCTAATTAATGAAGTTCTTTCGATAAAGAGAAACTCTACTGTTAATCCTTCTCAACTGTCATGATCACATAACAAAAAAAAAAAAAAAAAAATATTTTAAACATGTGAGAACCCTTTTTTTTTTTTAAACGAATGCATAATAACAAAGAAAATAATAAAACAATCTAAATTGAATTTTACTAATCAAAATTTTAGAGACTTTGTTCATCTACAATTTTTTGAAAATTTCTCTGATTTTAATTTCAATATGTACAAAGTAGAATAATTAGTAGTTGCAAAGATTCATGAAAATGGAAATGTGAAGAAGTCCGATTTTTTTTTTTTTTTTTTTTAATATTTTGTATACACAGTGAAAATAAAATATTTATTTAATGTATTTTTCGATATAAATCTAATAATTTACTTAGTGTCATTATACAAAATGAATTAAAATTATTTTTTAATATATGCTTTCTCGCGTACCATATATATTCCTCATACAGTTCTAGAATAGCATGCACGTAAGAAACTTTAAAATAATGAATGGTATGCGAAAGATAACACTGGAAAATGTTTCAGTATCACAAAAAGGAAGATAATTTTTAAATACGTATCAATGAAATTCATTTAAGGAAGTTGAATGAATAAAATTTTGTGGCTGTAAATAGGTGAAAAGCTATACTATACTTCTATATTGTGATGAAATATTATAATATATATATACAACATATATAACTTAACTGATGATATATGAAAATTAATCCCAAAACACATGATGACCTTCTTCAGGGGAGCCCCTCCCCCATGTAGACAATGGAATATGAGAAGTTTCTGAAGAAACGTGGGCTTTTTGCTAAAAAATATGTTTCTAGTCCCCGACTTCTCATAGATGAAAGCAAGACCATATAGCAAATAAATTGAATGAATACAAAGCATTAAAAAGCAGTTAAATTCATAAATAAACCACAGTAGTAAATATATCAGTATAAAAATACAAAGATATAACTATATATAAAAGGACAAATTTATATAGCAAGCCAATTGAAAAACATTGTAAACTCCCCTCACTAAAAGAACTTCGGCTGGTAGGGTTTTTACCAATTCTTAAATGTCGTCTGAAATGGAGAGAGAGAGAAAAAAAAAAATCTTAAGTTAGATTGTATTCAGAGAGATTGATATGTTTATCGTGTAGGAAAACAGGATAGCGGTTGACAGTAAAAACGTTTTTGAGGAACAAACATTCAAACCATGTTTTCTCCTTCAGATACAGTTTTTTAGAAAACAGAAAAAACTTATAAATTAAAAATGACTAAACTTAAACCCCAATTATCGTTTGTTTAGATGTATTAAATCACTAACTTTTTTTTTTTTTTTTTTTTTTTTTTAGAAAACGTGGTTTGAATGTTTGTTCCTCACATGTGTGTGTGTTTATATTTTACTTTGTGTATGCATATAGAGAAAAATAGCTTTCTGGAATTTGTTTTTAACTTTTTTTTTTTAACACTATTATTACCCCACTAAAAATTATCTTGAGATAATCTTAAAAAATTTCGACTTTCTACAGAAATATTAAAATTATCTGAATAAATTTTGCAGATTTAGATTTATAACCAAAATAACCACAGATTTTTTTACGACGTTTTATAGGCATTATAAAGATTTTGTTTCATCATTAAAATAACTTCAGATTTTTTTAAGTTTTAACACGAACACTTTTATTATTTTAGTTTATAAGCAAAAAGTTAAAATTAGATCTGAAAAATATTTGTAGAACTTTTATGGGCATTTTGAATCATAAACAGCTTTCACTACGTACGTGTTTGTGCATATGGTGTGTGGTGCGTGTGTGAAATGATAATCCATTTCTTTGCTTTTATTAAAATTTAAATAAATATAAAACAACGACCATGTATTTGCTTCAAGCTGCTGCAATGAAATTCATTCAAGTTTAGAGATTTACAACTCAACTCGAAGATGTGACCAGGTAAAAATAATAAATGTTTGTTTACTAACAGCGAGCGTGCTGGAGTTAGTTAAAATGGCGATTAGCGTAGTTGATCGTTTGCATTTTTTTTTTTTTTTTTTTTTTTTTTTTTATATATATTGTGTTTCCTGTGTATGCCAATTATAGCAATTTTCATTTATGACCAATTTTTTTGTATATATAAAGGAAATCAATGCTTTTAAAAAATCATTTAAACTTCTAGAATCACACTTCAAAAATTTCAATATCAGCTCATACTGAAAAATCGCTTAGTTCAAAATCATGTATGTTGCTATATTTTAGAGAAAACAATTGGTAGTTTTTATAAAAAGTAAAAACTTATGGCAATTTATTTATTTATTTCGATCTTTATAAAAATCACCTTATTATGCGTATTTATACATGTAAGTATGCACACAACACACAACGGTAATGGCAGTAATTCCAATTCGCTTGCATTTTGTTAATAAATATTTTATTTTATATGTTATTTTAATACCGTATTTCAAACTTTGGATGTACCTATAAGAAATAATAAGCATTTTAAAAAATCCAATCAACAACAACCTTTCCATATTATAGTTAGAAGTAAGTGTTAAATATTTTCATAAAATTTAGTAAATTTCATTTGAAATTCCTATGAAGACCCCTGTACTAGTGTATAATGCATTGTAATTGTACAAAAAAGCCATGAATTATACTTTAAATAAATCTATTATGAATATTCTTGCTATATATTTACAAAAAATTTGCTCAACATTCAAAATTTTTCAAACATAAAATTTGTAAAGTGAAAATTGAATTTTAAACCTTGAAAATACAGTTATGTAGTATTTATTTCAAAATTGAGTTTTGAAATTCATTTTTAACGAAACGATTTCTCATTAAGAGCTAAAAATGAGTATTTGCAAACTACCGAATATTGGCGATGAAAACAATGTATTATTTTTTTAAATTTCCAAATTTTATGTTTGAAAATTTTGGAATGTTGAGCAAAGTTTTGTAAATATATGGTAAAAATGTTTATAATAGGCTTACTTCATGATTGTTTTGCATTATTCAGATGAAATATGCAATAGAAAAGGGATTTTCATGGAAATATTAAAAAATACTTTGTTTTTATCGCCTATATTTGCTCCCTTCCAGAAATTGATTTGAACAATTAGTAAGAAATCTTTTAGTTAAAAATAGATTTTGTTACTCATTCTTGAAATAAGTAACATATAAAAGTTTTATAAACTATTAAAATTAAGTATTATTGATGAATTTTCAGTTTTTGTGAAAAAAAGTAAACATATATTTTACGATATTTATGTTTTGTTATTATGAATGTTGAGCAAATTTCTTGCAAAAATATATTAAAAATATTCAAGATAACATTCTTAATAGAAGTATAAATCATGATTCTTTTGCCTTATTAAGATTACGTATTCAATAATAGAGTAATTTTCATGGAAATTTTAAAAAAATGACACTTCGTTTTCATCGCCAATATTGTCGAAACTCGTTAACATGAGCCTCAAAGGTGGTAACAGTTCATGTTATCAGTAGTTAATACTATAAGTAACTCGAAAACCAATCTTCCTGTTGACAGGGATTGTGCAAACAGTTCACGTTAAAAGTAATTAACGTTAAGCGTGTTCACGTTAACAAAGTTCGACTGTATTCGGTAGCCTGCAAAAATGGATTTGAGCCATTAGTGAGAATTATTTTAGTTAAAAATAGATTTCGTTACTCATTTTTGAAATAATTTAACATATAAAAGTTGTATAAACTATTGAAATTCAGTATTATTGAGGATTTTTCAGTTTTTTGTGAAAAAAGTAAACAGATATTTTACGATATTTATGTTTTGGATAATTTTGGATTTTGAGCAAATTTCTTGCAAAAATATAGTTACAATATTCATAATTAGGTTTAATTGAAGTATGAATCACGATTGTTTTACCTTATTGAAGTGAAATATGCAATAATATAGGTATTTCCTCGGAAATTTCTAAAATATAACACTTTTTTTTCATCGCCAACATTCGGTAGTTTGCAAATATTGATTTATAAACATTAGTAAGAAATATTTTTTATAAAAATGAATTCTAATACTCAATTTTGAAATAAATAGTACATAACTGTATTTTGAAGGTCTAAAATTTAGTTTAATTTATGAATTTTCAGTATATTTTCAAAAAATGTAAACAAACCTTTCAAAATTTTACGTTTGTAAAAATTTGTAATGTTTAGCAAATTATTTGTTAACATATGGTAAAAATGTGCATATAGGCATATTTGATGTGTAATTCATGATTATTTTGCCTTATTCAGATGAAATATTGAATAATACAGGAATTTTCATGGAAAAAAAAAAATAATAACACCTTATTTTCATCACCTATATTCGCCCCCTCCCAGAAATTAATTTAAGCCATTAGGGAGAAATCTTTTAGTTAAAAATGGATTTTGTTATTCAATTTTGAAATAAATAACATGTACAAATTTTATAAACAATTGAAATTCAGTATTATTGAGGAATTTTCAGTTTTTGTGAAAAAAAGTAAACAGATATTTTACGATATTTATGTTTTGCATAATTTTGGATTTTGAGCAAATTTCTTGTAAAAATATAGTTACAATATTCATAATTAGGTTTAATTGAAGTATGAATCATGATTGTTTTACCTTATTAAGGTGAAATAAGCAATAATACGGGTATTTCCTTGGAAATTTTTGAAATATAACACTTGGTTTTCATCGCCAACATTCGGTAGTTTGCAAATATTGATTTATAAATATTAGTAAGAAATATTTTTGATAAAGATGAATTCTAATGCTTAATTTTGAATTAAATAGTTCATAACTGTATTTAAAGGTCTAAAATTTAGTTTAATTCATGAATTTTCAGTGTATTTTCAAAAAATTTAAACAAACCTTTCAAAATATTATGTTAGTAAAAATTTGTAATGTTTAGCAAATTATTTGTTAACATATGGTAAAAATGTGCATATAGGCATATTTGATGTGTAATTCATGATTATTTTGCCTTATTCAGATGAAATATTGAATAATACAGGAATTTTCATGGAAATAAAAAAAAAATAACACCTTATTTTCATCACCTATATTCGCCCCTTCCCAGAAATTAATTTAAGCCATTAGTGAGAATTATTTTAGTTAAAAATGGATTTTGTTATTCAATTTTGAAATAAATAACATGTACAAATTTTATAAACAATTGAAATTCAGTATTATTGAGGAATTTTCAGTTTTTGTGAAAAAAAGTAAACAGATATTTTACGATATTTATGTTTTGCATAATTTTGGATTTTGAGCAAATTTCTTGTAAAAATATAGTTACAATATTCATAATTAGGTTTAATTGAAGTATGAATCATGATTGTTTTACCTTATTAAGGTGAAATAAGCAATAATACGAGTATTTCCTTGGAAATTTTTGAAATATAACACTTGGTTTTCATCGCCAACATTCGGTAGTTTGCAAATATTGATTTATAAATATTAGTAAGAAATATTTTTGATAAAGATGAATTCTAATGCTTAATTTTGAATTAAATAGTTCATAACTGTATTTAAAGGTCTAAAATTTAGTTTAATTCATGAATTTTCAGTGTATTTTCAAAAAATTTAAACAAACCTTTCAAAATATTATGTTAGTAAAAATTTGTAATGTTTAGCAAATTATTTGTTAACATATGGTAAAAATGTGCATATAGGCATATTTGATGTGTAATTCATGATTATTTTGCCTTATTCAGATGAAATATTGAATAATACAGGAATTTTCATGGAAATAAAAAAAAAATAACACCTTATTTTCATCACCTGTATTCGCCCCTTCCCAGAAATTAATTTAAGCCATTAGTCAGAATTATTTTAGTTAAAAATAGATTTCGTTACTCACTTTTGAAATAATTAACATATAAAAGTTGTATAAACTATTGAAATTCAGTATTATTGAGGAATTTTCAGTTTTTGTGAAAAAAAGTAAACAGATATTTTACGATATTTATGTTTTGCATAATTTTGGATTTTGAGCAAATTTCTTGCAAAAATATAGTTACAATATTCATAATTAGGTTTAATTGAAGTATGAATCATGATTGTTTTACCTTATTAAAGTGAAATATGCAATAATATAGGTATTTCCTCGGAAATTTCTAAAATATAACACTTTTTTTTCATCGCCAACATTCGGTAGTTTGCAAATATTGATTTATAAAAATTAGTAAGAAATATTTTTGATAAAGATGAATTCTAATGCTCAATTTTGAAATAAATAGTACATAACTGTATTTTGAAGGTCTAAAATTTAGTTTAATTCATGAATTTTCAGTATATTTTCAAATTTTGAACGTTGAGCAAAATTCTTTTAGCACTTCGCAAAAATTAGCAATTTGGTAAGTTTTATTGTAAATATACAGTAAAAAGTTTAAAATGTGTTTACTTTAGGTGAATATAATGTTCTTTTTGTTCATTGAAGTATATGTATGCAGAATAAGGGGCTTTTGAGGGAAATTTTTGAGAAATTAGTTTTCGGATTTCGTCGTACATTGTCGCCCGGACGTGAAAACTCATATAATCTCATATTCAAAAATTTATATATTTAAAAGCTTTTTTTTTTTTTGCTTCATTTAAAAGAAAATAATAGATAAAAGTATAAAGTAAATATAAATTGCATTTGGAGTATGATTTTTTTGTTTTTTGTGAAACAAAAGTGAAAAGCAATTTCCTTTTATCGCTTCACAAAAATGAGCAATTATTGGTAAGTTTTATTGTAAATATACAGTAAAAAGTTTAAAATGTGTTTACTTTAGGTGAATGTAATGTTCTTTTTGTTCATTGAAGTATGTGTATGCAGAATAAGGGGCTTTTGAGGGAAATTTTTGAGAAATTAGTTTGCGGATTTCGCCGTACAATGTCGCCCGGGCGTGAAAACTCATATTATCTCATATTCAAAAATTTATATATTTAAAAGCTTTTTTTTTTTTTTTTGCTCCATTTAAAAGAAAATAATAGATAAAAGTATAAAGTAAATATAAATTGCATTTGGAGTATGATTTTTTTGTTTTTTGTGAAACAAAAGTGAAAAGCAATTTCCTTTTTTCGCTTCGCAAAAATGAGCAATTATTGGTAAGTTTTATTGTAAATATACAGTAAAAAGTTTAAAATGTGTTTACTTTAGGTGAATGTAATGTTCTTTTTGTTCATTGAAGTATGTGTATGCAGAATAAGGGGCTTTTGAGGGAAATTTTTGAGAAATTAGTTTGCGGATTTCGCCGTACAATGTCGCCCGGGCGTGAAAACTCATATTATCTCATATTCAAAAATTTATATATTTAAAAGCTTTTTTTTTTTTTTTTGCTCCATTTAAAAGAAAATAATAGATAAAAGTATAAAGTAAATATAAATTGCATTTGGAGTATGATTTTTTTGTTTTTTGTGAAACAAAAGTGAAAAGCAATTTCCTTTTATCGCTTCGCAAAAATGAGCAATTATTGGTAAGTTTTATTGTAAATATACAGTAAAAAGTTTAAAATGTGTTTACTTTAGGTGAATGTAATGTTCTTTTTGTTCATTGAAGTATATGTATGCAGAATAAGGGGCTTTTGAGGGAAATTTTTGAGAAATTAGTTTGCGGATTTCGCCGTACAATGTCGCCCGGACGTGAAAACTCATATTATCTCATATTGAAAAATTTATATATTTAAAAGCTTTTTTTTTTTTGCTTCATTTTAAAGAAAATAATAGATAAAAGTTTAAAGTAAATATAAATTGCATTTGGAGTATGATTTTTTTGTTTTTTGTGAAACAAAAGTGAAAAACAATTTCCTTTTAGCGCTTCGCAAAAATTAGCAATTATTGGTAAGTTTTATTGTAAATATACTGTAAAAAGTTTAAAATGTGTTTACTTTAGGTGAATATAATGTTCTTTTTGTGCATTGAAGTGTATGTATGTAGCATAAGGGGCTTTTGAAGGAAATTTTTGAGAAATTAGTTTTCGAATTTCGCCGTACAATGTCGCCCGGACGTGAAAACTCATAATCTCATATTCAAAAATTTATATATGTAAAAGCCTTTTTTTTGCTCCATTTTAAAGAAAATAATAGATAAAAGTATAAAGTAAATATAAATTGCATTTGGAGTATGATTTTTTTGTTTTTTGTGAAACAAAAGTGAAAAGCAATTTCCTTTTAGCGCTTCGCAAAAATTAGCAATTATTGGTAAGTTTTATTGTAAATATACTGTAAAAAGTTTAAAATGTGTTTACTTTAGGTGAATGTAATGTTCTTTTTGTTCATTGAAGTATATGTATGCAGAATAAGGGGCTTTTGAGGGAAATTTTTGAGAAATTAGTTTGCGGATTTCGCCGTACAATGTCGTCCGGACGTGAAAACTCATATTATCTCATATTGAAAAATTTATATATTTAAAAGCTTTTTTTTTTTTTTTGCTTCATTTTAAAGAAAATAATAGATAAAAGTTTATAGTAAATATAAATTGCATTTGGAGTATGATTTTTTTGTTTTTTGTGAAACAAAAGTGAAAAACAATTTCCTTTTAGCGCTTCGCAAAAATTAGCAATTATTGGTAAGTTTTATTGTAAATATACTGTAAAAAGTTTAAAATGTGTTTACTTTAGGTGAATATAATGTTCTTTTTGTGCATTGAAGTGTATGTATGCAGAATAAGGGGCTTTTGAGGGAAATTTTTTGAGAAATTAGTTTTCGAATTTCGCCGTACAATGTCGCCCGGACGTGAAAACTTATATAATGTCATATTCAAAAATTTATATATGTAAAAGCTTTTTTTTTGCTCCATTTTAAAGAAAATAATAGATAAAAGTATAAAGTAAATATAAATTGCATTTGGAGTATGATTTTTTTGTTTTTTGTGAAACAAAAGTGAAAAGCAATTTCCTTTTAGCGCTTCGCAAAAATTAGCAATTATTGGTAAGTTTTATTGTAAATATACTGTAAAAAGTTTAAAATGTGTTTACTTTAGGTGAATATAATGTTCTTTTTGTGCATTTAAGTATATGTATGCAGAATAAGGAGCTTTTGATGGAAATTTTTAAGAAATTAGTTTTCGGATTTCATGAAAAATTTCATGACGACTAAATTATATTTTATTCTGAATATCGAGCATCGTTTTGAAAAAGCTTTTTTAACTAATATATAAATGGATAGAATGTTAAATAAAAAATAAATTAATTAAAATTTGTATTTTATTATTTATTTATTTATATTTCTTGTAATTATTTACCATGTATGTGAAAAATTGCAGATTTTCTGTAGATTTTACTAAAACCGTCTTAAAAATATCTTAAAAAATATAATCTGCAGAATATCTTAAGTTATTTGGCCCACTTTTAAGCCTATATATTTTGAAAAAAATCTTAAGATTATATTCTGTAAAATTTTTTCAGAAATATGAAGAAAATCTGCAGAATATGTAGGCTTAAGAAGTGGGCCAAATAACTTAAGATGTTCTGTAGATTTTTTTTAAAGATTAATTTAAGATTATTTTTAGTGGGGTACTTTTTACCAGTATTATTATTTTATTATTAACTTTTGATAGGACATTTATAATTACGTTTTAAAAATATCAATTTTTGACTGCTTTTTATCAAGAAACGAACAAGGATAATATGTCCATGGAGTTCGTTTATTTCAATTTATATGGTGATGTATGTATGTTCACTAAAAGACAAAAAAAAAAAAAAAAAGCCGCATTTAGATATATTTGTTTGTTTTTTAGAGATGAAACGGATTGTGACTTTTCATATATCGGATACCAGACAGGCAAAAAATCTCCAGATGTCTGACATCCGGAAAATTCCCTATCCATTTCATCTCTATATTTAAATGATAAAATTATCGGTTTTTATAAGCAAAAGTAAAGATATCTAAGTGCGGCCTTTTTTTTTTTTTTTTTTGTCCCTTAGGGAATATATATTTGTGTGAATACGATAAAGTCTGAACGCTTTATTCGGATGATCTGAAAGCTGGTAGGCACGTTATAGATTACTGTCGCATTGACTTTATTGATTTTGATGACTGTACGAATTATAGTTCTTGTACAGAGACACAAAAAATTATTCCTTATCATTATGGCCTAAGCATTCAAATTATTTAAAGAGCGACTCCGCCTAAACGCCTTCTTCGATTAAGCTGAAAGTGAGTAGTATGTTGTGATCATTATAGCACGAGCTATATTACTTTTGGTGAATATACAAGTTATAGTTCTTTTAAAAGGACGCAAAGAATTGGATTTTTATCATTATGACCTACAAACTGAGATTATTGAAAGTGCGATAACGCCTAAGTGCTTTATTTGATTGAACTAAGAGCAGGGCCTGATTAAGGGGGAAGCTCGCTCTTCACACATTATTTATACTTACACCGTTATTTTTTAACAAATACTTTCCTCCTATAATAAACAGAAAATTCTCATTACAAATCATTTTAAAAGAATTCTGGTGTCTAATAACGGTGAGTAAATTGGATTGTTTTACACCGTTCATTTTTTATAAAAAATATTTCCTCGTCAAAGCGTGGAATTTCTATAACATGAAGTAAAAAATAATTGTAAAAATATTCCGGTATGAGCGAGCTTCCCCCTTAATCAGGCCCTGACTAAGAGTTGTAGATATGTTATAAGTCACCGTCGCACGATTTGTATAGATTATAATGAGTGTAGGACTTATGATTCTTTTATAGGGAAATTTTTTCATCGTTATAGTCAATCGATTCAAATTATTTGAACTGCGATAGTATCTAAACAACTTATCCGATTGAGCTAAAATTTGGTAGGTATGCTATAGGTTACTTTCTAATGATTTGTATAGATCTTGATGAATACAAGACTTATAGTTTTTTTTTTTTTTTTTTACAGAGACATAAAGAGCAATACTTTATTAATAGCGGAATGTGTCTGGTTGTGGGCACGGTTTTGATTTAGGCTTATAACTTTTGACAGAGCAGATATAATGCGAACATATGGATACCAATGAAAAGCTAGAACCCTTAGATAACGTTTGATAAAGTAACTGTATTGATTCTGTCAACCAGAAAAAATTATCACAAATTTTGTGGAGTGCTCATTTTTGCCAAAATAAATTGAGTACCCAGTTGTGGACACACCTGAAAAAAACCGCTAAATATGGGAAAATAATAAGATAACCACGATAAATACAGAAAATAACAAAATTTATTTATTTTGCAAGGATTCAGTGGCCAAAATAACAACAGAAAATGACATTTAAAAAATTTTATTTGTCATCTTCTTCGTGCTCCAAATCAGAAGTTCAGTGCTTGCAAGTAAAGTAACTTGCATGCATATTGACACACTTGAAATGCACCAGACAATCGCACTCGATGCATTTAATTGAGTTGGCTCTTGTTAGGTATGATGGCAGGTGCTCCAAACAGATGATACAGAAATAGACATCACCATCAGATGGTGGAGACTCCCATTTTTTACAGGCGCTTGTCCGACAGTTTGGCAAGTTGAGTTGCCTAATATTTTCCAGACTTTTTCTGGAGGGACACATATGCTGCGATCACGTCCATATTCTTGGGCAGTCGATTTTGTGGGTTTCTTATACACTAAGGAATCCTTAATGGCTTTAACCAGCGCATTAAAATCCATTTATTTTGGATGGGTTGAACTTTTCGAGGTTGACATGGCTAAGAATGCCTAAAAATGCATAAAAGCACTAATAAAATATGTTATGTTGACATAAACGACCATATTTAACAATTTTTAAGTCAAACACACTCTTTAAATGAAAGAAACAATAGTGCCCAGAACCGATTACATGAAAGTGCTCACAACCGGGAATGGCAGTCATTCTTAAACCGTTTTCTGCCCATACTTTGGCTACATTCGATATTGCATCACAAAATATAATGAATATACTGCATGAATATACATTACACTTACATTTTTTATTTAATTCCCTTCGATGTATCGCATATTGAATACATTCACAAATAACTCTTGTGTTGCTTTTTTACGATTTTTTTTTCGTAGCTTGGGCACTTACTAGGCACTTACTAGGCACTTGCTTGGGCACTTACTAGGCAAATGCGTCTATTCACTTCAGTGTTAGAACAAAAGCTGCATCCTGACAAAATACAAATTTGACAGTACTCAAATCCACCATATTTGCTTTCTGTTAAAAAATATGGTGAGGTGCTCATAACCAGAGAGTTCCCATAACAGGAGACATTTCCTACATATTTTAAATTCGAATTATTTGAAGTACGCTAGCGTCTAAACTCTGCAGTTAATTAAGATACAAGATGGTTGACATTATATAAATTATTATTATAAGAAGTGTGTAGATTTGCATTTTTTAACCAGTATTAAAAGTAGAATTTTTAAACATTACGGCCTATGGGTTCAAATTAATTTTTAAAATTCACTTTAGTAATGTTACATTGTTTAAGCCTTTTAACGAACCATTTATTTCTAGTATTGGTGTATTAAAACAATTTTGGGATCGAGGTTAATTTAAGAAGAGTAATCCGTTTAGCGTATTAGGTAAAAATAATTTGATTTTTAACATTTTTATAAGGCCATGAGAAGTATACCTACCACCCAATTTATCAATTTTAAATGAGACATAATAAGCTACTTTTCCACGCCTACGGTACTGTTTTCAGTTTAAGCATCTATTTTTGTGGTAAAAAATATTTACCACGGCCTTAGAAAAAGGATTAAAAAAAAAAAAAAAAGACTCAACACAGAGCGTAACACTTTGCTTTTTTTATTTTGTTCTTTCATGTATTTTGATAGAGTAAGGCAGGCGTAGTAAAGTAACTTACCACATCTTTCCCATTTTTTTAAAAGGACGCTCAAAAAATGTGAATACATTTTGATTTATTAATCGGTATACAACTTGGGGAGGACTACTCAAATACAATTTTAGGATTTTCCCTTTTGTTTATTTAACGACTTCTCTCAATTAAATTTATTTAAACAACCGTTAATTAGTAAATTTTCGGAAAGTGGAGTGGAGTCATTCCAGATTTTTTTTCTTTAGAATAAACTTCAGTAATATCGTTCGCAGTGCTTTTTTCTGATTGAATAATACGAAAATTGCTGCATAAAAAAGTAGTATTCAATTAAGGAATCGCTAAAAGCCTAGTAATATCTAAAAAATATTATAGGGGGCATCACTTTCAGAAAATATTTAAAAAAAAAAAAATAAATAAAAATTACATCCAAAGTTTTCGGACATATTATCTTTAAAAGAGGAATTTATTTTGAATCCAATTATATCACAAGTTTTAATATTTCGTTCGTGATTGATGTCTAAAAGGCAGTTTACTACTACTAGCAGGGATGCCACAGGCGACTTTTTTTGTTCTTTTCTTACTATTATTTCGAAAAATAAAAAATAAAATTTATAATATATTTTCGCAAGTAATTTTGAACTTTGCCTGCATAAATTTATTATAAATTTTACGTTATGCAAATAGTGGTACGAAAGAAAGAAAAAAAAAAAAAAGAGTTGTCTGTGGCAGCCCTGTACTAGTAAAAATAATTATCATACAAAATAAATAAATAAATAAGTAAATAAATAAGATGAAAATAAATAAGATGAAATATAAAACAAGTATGGATGAGATAACCTCTAAATCAGTGGTGGCGAACCTATGACACGTGGTTCAGCCACAGACCCACGAACAGGGCCTGATTAAGGGGGAAGCTCGCTCTTCACACATTATTTATACTTACACCGTTATTTTTTAACAAATACTTTCCTCCTATAATAAACAGAAAATTCTCATTACAAATCATTTTAAAAGAATTCTGGTGTCTAATAACGGTGAGTAAATTGGATTGTTTTACACCGTTCATTTTTTATAAAAAATATTTCCTCGTCAAAGCGTGGAATTTCTATAACATGAAGTAAAAAATAATTGTAAAAATATTCCGGTATGAGCGAGCTTCCCCCTTAATCAGGCCCTGCCCACGAAGGCTTTTTAAATCACTCACGAGTTGATTTGTGAAAACCATTTTTTACAGCATGAAAGACAGAAAAACGTTCGAAAATATAAAAAAAAAGAAGCATTTTTACCCAAAGTTTCGAATTTACGAAATAAAAGTATATTTCAGTGGGTATGCTTGACTTTCCATGGTATCAAAGCACCTATATATGAATATCAACATTTTGTCATAAATATGATGCACATATTCGCTGTATCGTAGAAGAGGGATGTTGCAGCTCAAATTGAGCATATTAATTTATTCGTTAACTCTTATACTACTCGTGCCTGAGAAGACTTGAAAATTGAATTTTTAAGTTATTCACAAATGGCCGATGGATCTTTTTAAATTACTCACCACAGTTTGCAGTTTTTTTTTTATATCTATAATCAGTTGAAAAACTGCAAATATAATACTTTCCAGAATGTTTTAACCGTTTCAAGCCTTTTTCGCACGGGTAAACAAACAATCCTAACAGGGATGGAACACGGGCGCAGAATTCATACCGGAATCTGTTAAAGAAATTTCCATACCTATAATATCGTTGATTTAAGAGGTAGAAAATTTTCTTACTTCCATAGTGGTATGAATTCTGCGCCCGTGTTCCATCCCTGTCCTAACCTTTTTTCCAGATGTTTGGTGATCTGCATATAAAACTTCCTATTTTTTCCGGTAGTGATGGAATAATTTTATGTACTAGAAAATGCTTCTTAAAAGGGCGTGGCTTGAGAACAGAATTAGAATTGTGTTAGAGATTTATTCAAAAGTATAGAAGTACAGCAGGGTTCGTAGTTTCCGCCTTTTAGCTAGTCTAGGTAAATCTAATCTAGCTAATCTAGCTTAATATAAGATCTGGCTGTCATTATGTTATGCTGGCCGCGTAATAAAAGGCTAGCATAATGCAAGTTTATACCCCTTTTACGAAGGCCGCGCCTTCTTTTTTGTCAGTGGCCTCTTTTATGTCGACCACTTTGTGTTTTCCAAATGTGCAGGCCTGAAGTGTGATGGAAAATTAACCTTTTGCATTCTAAGCTTCTTTTAGTAAGCATAATGAGCTACCCGACAATAGTTTTAATAAAAAATTCAAATTATAAAACATAAGAATTTTAAATATAAACATTTTATATCTATATTTGATGTATATTTACATACTACAAACATTATGTATGAATATTACGATTTATAATTTTCCATTGTGTGATATTTTGCAAAGTATTCTTGACCATTTACCAATGGCCAAGTCAATCAATGCCCAAAGACAATCAATAAAAAATGTAGGGGGAGTCTCTTTCTTAACGAAGTACTACACCTGTTTCAGCCAGGGTTGCCAAATTTGACCTTTTTTTAATTCAATAATCACCAATAATTTCGAGAAGTGACATTTGATATACATATTACACTATCAATCTTCGAAGTGATTAGTCAAACGTTACAAATAAAAATTATTGGTGACTATTGAATAAAAAAAAGGCCAAATTTGGCAATCCTGGTTTCAGCACTTTTAGTTGTAGAGCATTATTGATGGATATAAGACATATAGTAATTTAATTGGTCATGGCGCCTCTCGAGCGACGTTCGAGTTGAAGTAATAAATAGAATGTCGCCTGAGAGGCGACGTTCGAGAGCAAATGGTTAAAAACCATCCAATTTTTGAGAACGGTCTATTTAAGTTCGTTGAAGGGTCCGTTTTATAATGGTTAATTTCTTCTCTTAAGTATCCGTTTTCAGGCTCAAATTTTTCTTAGATTTTGTGCCATTATTTCTATAGTCAATTAACGAATATGGGATTTTTTTGGGACTGATTAACAAATAAGATGTAGCGACTGATTGTCAAACTGTGGAACTATTTGAAATTAAAACAAATTACCCAAATTTTCGGCATATAGTCCACAGCGGTAGATATTCTGCAACTGTTATTTTTTAAGAACTTATAAAGAATATTTATAGATAATCCCCATCTGCAAATTAACCGCAGATAATATAGTACTGAGAAAAAATATGAAAGCCAAGTTGGGTCAATAGGTATCTATGCTATAAAAAGTAAAATTACTAACATTAAACGCACTTTTTTAGCTTTGTTTTTTATCTTCGTCAGATAGTCCTGTGTGATATTATGATACTTTATATATGAAATAATGCAATCAAGTAGAAAAGCAGATATTATGCATTTTAATAAATAAACATTTGAACAAACAATAAAATAAAATATAAGTTTTGCACGGGATAAAGAATAGTATAGTGTTTGATGGCACTATCTGTAGTGTGAAAAATCAAACTTATGCTTTATTTTTGTTTTAGTAGAACAAAAAGTGAAATTTACAATTATGGCTTACGTAAATAGTCAACAGATAATACGCATCAGCGTATAATAGGTTTCTCATTTATTTTCACCTTTTTTATCAGGTAATCCGAGGATAATACGCTGAAAATTTCGGTTCGTTTAATAGCTGTAATTCCAGAAATATATGATTTCTTTTTCACTGAAAAATGTCAATAAGTGATTATTCCTCTGTTTATCGACATAATTTAAACTTATTTTTAAAGCTAATTTTCAAAATATGTAATAATTTTGTCAAAAATCTATGAAATTTTTACCTTTTTATTACCCTTTCCGACGCAGACCGTACGATCGTGCGGGTTAGACATCCACGACATCCACTTACATTTTTGCATCTGGAACAGTCGTACGTAATAAAATCAGGAAACGAACGATCGAGCTAATTAGCAGAAAATGTAAAGTACAATTTTCAATCAACAAATGTCGGTTATACTCCATATTTTTCTTTCAGTTTGCAAAAATTGAAGAATGTAATGTTTTAAGATAAAAATGTTTCGGGTCGCAAAGGGATATTCAACTGCAGAAAAATATGATTTTTTTTTTTTTTTTTTTTTTTTTTTTTTTTTTTAAGCTTATTTCCGAATGTGGTGCTTTATCTGTTTTGACTAATTTATGCTTAATGATAGAAATTGCTGAAATATGCAATTATTTTTCACCAAATGCAATATTATGCAATTGTTTTGCGGTTAACCCTTTGAGTACTGAATTATTTGAAGATTTTTATGCCCAAGGGACGGATTTAATTTGTTGCTATATGGAATGATTTTGAATTTTTGACAGTATGGTCCGCCTGTGGGCGTTATTCTCCCATGTTACAATATTTCAGAACAAAATTTGCTGTATTCACATTTATATTACAAATGGATATACATTATAATTTTATTCTTTCTAATCAAAGTATTTGTATCCATAGTATATTTCATTGTAAAATTGTGAATATTAATTATATATTAAAAAAAAAAAAAAAAAAAAAAAAAAAAAATAGCATACAAATTGCAAAAGAAACGCCCACTGGTGGAGTTACAGATTTTCAAATGATTTGAATCTACGCCAGCGGTCGCGAAAGTGTTAATATGTAAAAGTAATACATTTTATTTGGAATATACTTATATTGATGATATAAGTATGGTTGTAAGATATCATAAAAAACGCCAGGAAAGTGTTTGCGATCAACGCCCACTTGAGGGGGTGCCGCAAACATTAACGCCTACTTCTTAATTTCAGATGACGAGTTAGACTCGTCCACCGTAACCAGGGCCTGATTAAGGGGGAAGCTCGCTCATACCGGAATATTTTTACAATTATTTTTTACTTCATGTTATAGAAATTCCACGCTTTGACGAGGAAATATTTTTTATAAAAAATGAACGGTGTAAAACAATCCAATTTACTCACCGTTATTAGACACCAGAATTCTTTTAAAATGATTTGTAATGAGAATTTTCTGTTTATTATAGGAGGAAAGTATTTGTTAAAAAATAACGGTGTAAGTATAAATAATGTGTGAAGAGCGAGCTTCCCCCTTAATCAGGCCCTGACCGTAACTTCGCCCAAGTAAGCACATGACGAGTCTCACTCGTCAAATGTACCCAAAGGGTTAAAGACAAAATTCTAAAAAAAGTTGCGTTAAAAAATAGAAAGATTTTACAGCTAAGTTGTCTAATTTCCGAAATAAGCCAAATTATGTTTACCAATTTCCAAAAAGCGGAATCATTTCGCTGCTAGTTTAAATTTATATTTAATTGTAAAAAAAAAAAAAAAAAAAAGCCATTTTCATGCGGCTCATCAAATAATTCATGCTTATGCAGCTCGCGAGAGAAAAAATGTGTTAGCGAGTTATTTAAATTTTTAAGCTGTCAATTTATTTTATTTAATCGATATATTTTATTCGTCATTAGATATTTTCTGGTCTACATATGGCTCTAGATGTGTGTAAAAATTCAATTTTATTACACAAACACGTATGATTTTCAATAGAAAATATTTCGTAATCTACATGTGCTTTTGTTTATTCTTTATTCCTTGTTTATCGAGGTATTCAGTGTAATGACACCTCTCTGCATTGTGTCATTTATCAGGGTAGGTAATTCATGATATCAGCTCTTTGATATAGATTTTTTGACATTAATTTTTAATTTTTTTGCTTCTCTTGCAAAAGTAAGAGAATAAGAGTAGTAAAACAAAAAGGAAACGCAAAGTTTTTAAAGCGTTAAACAAAAGTAAGACTCAACTAGAAGAACTTTCTGTTAAAAATTTTTCAGTGTTTCCAAATTATTGGTAATCATTTTATAACATTTTCTTTAGCCTTGTCCCCCCCCCCCCCCCATAAAATCTGCTATTCCAAGTGATGCCACTGACTTAGTGACCCACGGGCTAGTGCTAAAATGAATTCAGAAAAGAAATTTTGACCCAATTCATGAAATGGTCCTATCTTCAAACATTAAGTCCCAGCTTTTTAGCGTCCCTTTGAAATGTTATATTATTTGATAAATAGATTTTACGTATTTATTTTCAATTTCTTAAGTGCTCTCAACGTAGATATTCGCTTGTAGTATTTGCCGCATCGATTGCTAATTATAAAAGAAAAATGATTTAAGCGGAATTTAAAATTAGTTCATTGGCTATAATACTTAAAATTCTACGGAACATATATATAAATTTATAATGAAATAATTTAAAACTATTATTTTAATTTTATTTTTGTTTTAAAGAAATAAATGTAAATTTTTTTATATCAATAAATTTCCTGACGAGTTCCAAATGTGATTCTTTAATAATAATAACAACAGCAAAGTCTTTTAGGACCATTACATTTTTTCGGCTAGTTTTTAACATGTTCCATTTATTTAAGCTTTTGCAGTTTATAAATAGTAGGAAAAATGTAGGAATAGTACATTAACATCTTTTGGAACGGTATTTTTATAATGAAAAAAAAAAAAAAAAAAAAAAAAGACTTATT
Organism: Salticus scenicus; assembly: GCA_963930645.1. Taxonomy (NCBI): domain Eukaryota; kingdom Metazoa; phylum Arthropoda; class Arachnida; order Araneae; family Salticidae; genus Salticus; species Salticus scenicus. The sequence goes on from OZ005657.1 coordinate 256,946,635, forward strand.
TATATTTTTGTTTTATTACGATTTATTCATTTATATTGATAGGAATTCGAAAAGCGAAATAATTGGAAAAAACAATAAAAATTCACAAAACCCCCATAACGTCTACATTTGTGGCCGCTGAGCGTTAATGACGGTTTATAAGGCAAATGTTTTTATTCATTACGAACATAACGGTTCTTCACATTTTTCCCAAATGTAAAGAGTTTGTCTTACGCCATTTTCGTCGAGATATCTTGGAGGATTTTTCAATTCATCTTTCTTAGGATCTATACCCTCTAGTCTGATTTCAGGATTAACTTTAGTTCACCGTTTGGATTTTTTAGATTATCAGTTCAGCTAAACCATGGGATTTTTTTTTTTTTTTTTTTTTTTTTTTTTTGTCGAGCGATCCTGTAGTAAATATTTTGTTATCAAATTTTTGTTCTTCACTATCTATCAATAAATATTTCGTCAATTTCGAGTTGAGACGTTTTATCAAGCATGTATAAAAGTTTTACAGGAATTATCTTGAAACTTTGAGAGTATAAAGAACATGTTATACTTCATATATTTCAGTAAAAGTTTCGTCCTAAAGAGGAAAAAAGGAACAGATAAAAAATTAAACAACAGTCAAGATGTTTTGGATCACCCTGTAGAAAGTAATGCTTGAAATGCGTTTTATCTACAACATGTGATTATGAGAGTTCATTTAATTAAATGTATAAATTTTCATGAGGCAACCACATTATATTCATGGAGATGACGGTTTCTTTAAAGAACTGGAAAAAAAAAAAAAACTTTTTAAAATTATGTATAGTATTCGACTCAGCGCAAGGTGATTTTTAAAAAACTTGGCATACTATACTAGACACATCAATCAGAATGCAAAAACTTAAACATCAAAATATATGCATTTAGACTAAATAATTTTTAACTACGCTAGCGAAAACTTTAAAAAAAATTCAAAGCTTTAAAAAAATTCATTAATAGACAAAAGTATTGAGCTACTTATATCAAATACGCAAATCGTGTAAATACAAAACTTTATGAGAGATAGACTGAAAAAATTTTCAGTTCCTCTCAAAATAAAAGCTAAATTAAAAGGGGTTTTACTCAGATTTTTTATTTTGATTAAATCAATAAATCAATGTCCAAAGATAATGAGTTCGCTAATTGTAAATAAATATTGATAAAACTCCTATCATCATCTTTTTTTTTTTTTTTTTTTTTTTTTTTTTCTCGAGGAACTGAAATTCTGTTCATTCTATAACTCATAAGTTTTTGAATTTACACGATATTTGTTTGGAGTTTTCATATAAATAATACTTTTAGCTATTAAATTTTGCAAATAAAATCTTTTAAAATCTTCCGTATGCATAGTTAAAATCTATTTAATAAAAATTTTCATATTTTGTAAAATATTTAAAAAATTTTTCATTTTGCTTGCAGTATGATGCGTCTAAGGTAATGTGCCAAATTTGCTAAAAACAGCTTTGTAGTAGATCTAACACCTTACATGTTATAATTAAAAAAGCGGTTTTTTTTTTTCAGTTTTTCAAAGAAACCATTATATCTCAATGAATATATGTGGTAATTTCATAAAAATGTATAAGGTAGACCTAGGAGAGTTTGCGCACAATTAAACAAAACGTTATAAAAAATCTAAATTTTAACTTTTTGGTAAACTATTGTTGTATAGCTTTGAAGTGATCCTTCTTCTATGCATTTCCATGACTATTTTGTTGTTTTACTATGATTTAAAGCAACAGCTTTAAGAAAACCAAGAGAGCTATTTTGACTTATAGGATAGGAGAGATTACGCAAATAGGTAGGAGAGATTGCGCTTAATTTTAACTACAATTAAATTGTTAACAATGATAATTGCACTTAAATGACATTGGTATAAGGTTTTTGTAAACAAATATTTTTGTATTGCATGTAGGTATTTCAATTTAATAACTAAAAATAACATTAAAAAAAAATTAAAAAGGATTAAAAATTTTTATTTAAAGAAAATAAATTAAAGAAGTAGTTAAAAATACAAGACTAGATAAAAAAAAGTAACATTTAATTACCAAATAATAGTATATTTAACTTAAAATTAATAAAGTTCCTTTTCAGTTTGAATGGTTTCTTGTTTGTTGACTTAATCTGTAGTTGTCTATAATCGTTGCACTATTTGTTATAAATGATGCAACTTTCATGTTACCACCTGCCACAAGTAAAATTTATAAACGAGGCCATGGGAAATCGTAAGCAAATATTTTTGAGAATGAGACAAAATAACCACGTTTAATCTTAGACTGTTCAAGCAATGAACGTGTGCAGTTAATTTGGTGTTCCGCTATAGATGTTGTAGAACTGTCTGGAGTTTCAAAGCACACATTGTACTCCTTATGTGCGCAATCTCTCCTAGCTTCACCTTACAGATAATTAGAATAATCCGCATAATCACATGCTACAGCAAATGCATTTTAAGCATTACTTTATACAAAACAATTTGTTTTTTGTTTAATTTTTTACTTGTTCCATTTTCCTGTTCACGGCAATACTGGTGCTGAAATATATGAAGTATAACATATTCTTTATATTCCAAAGTTTCAAGACAGTCTCCATGAATTTTTTAAATATTTGACAATAAGTCTAAATTTGAATGTGTCCAAATATTTATTGGTAGAAAGTGTATTGTTTTTTATAGTAATTATAATTATAAAAAAATAAATGTCCACCTGTTTGGCCGTGGCCGTTAAGAGGTTAAAATTCAACATATAAGCTTCAGGTCAGATGTACTAGTATTCTACACAACATTTTTATTTGTAATAAAATGTTATAATTTATTTTCTTGTATAATAATGTATATTAAATAAAATTTCTGTTGTAAAATTGATTTATTTTACGTGCGACTTATACGCCAAAAATTGTGGTAGGTGTAAATTTTATTTTATTCCGAGTTGTTTCTATGTTTTATATTAAAAAAAAACAGAATACTTATTAAAAAAAAGAAAAAGTTGTTAAAAATTATTCTGCCTGACTAACTGAAATTGAAAAAAAAAATAAAAATAAATAAAAATAAATAAATAAATAAATAAATAAACAAACAAATAAAATAAAAATAAATAAATAAAAAATCAAATAAAATAAAGATAAACATTTTTCACAACAATTGAATGATTACTTAACATTTTACATTTTAAGTCATTTTAGAAAAATTAAGACTGACGAAAGTGTAAAAAAGTTTTATATATAAAAATAATATATTAAATTTCTCAAAGTCAGTAAAAGAGATTAAAAAAAAAAAAAAAAAAACTTTTTAGTTTAAGATTAATTGATTGTCTTTTAAGGCAAACAATGCTGCAAAATAAAAGATTGATTACTGTTTTAAAAGAACATTTGTATAAAATACTTTTAGAAATTTTATCTTTCTTACAATAAAAATCTATCCATTTTAACATGTTATCTTCACTAGTTGTAACTATGTCTCTAAAAGTATCTGTTTTGAAAAAAAAAAAAAAAAAAAAAAAAAAAAGGATTTGTCATTACTATTTCCAAATCCTTTTTCTTTTTCTTATTTCCTTTCTTTAACCCCCCCCCCCCCTCTAAAATTATACTTAGCACTGAAATAATTCAAATAATATTATTCCAAAACAGGGCACACAATCTTTTAATAACTAAATAAATAAAAATGAATTGGCAGCTATACTTTAAACAGTTAAAATTCAATATTTGAGCTATTTTTGTTACTAGCATCACGCTGTACTTACATCATGGAATGGCATCGGCTTAATGTTAATTCGTAAGTATAAAGGGTGCACGATAAGTTTCGCTTTTACTCCTGTATCTAGGGGATATCTCGGATTTTTCGATCGGATCTCCCATTCAGATATTTTAGGGTTACTGTGTTTTTAAATGCACACACACACACACACACACACACACACACACACACACACACAAAAAAAAAAAAAAAAAAAAAGAAAATCGTAGCTTTGGTCTAGAAATATATAAGTAATACTTACTTTTAAGCAATTTTTTTTTCCTTTAAACACGATTTAATATATATAGTAATAATATATATATAGTTTAAATATATATTTTATATAATATATTAAAATAATTGCGGCGTTTCTGAAAACCACGTTGTCTTATGACAGCGTATCTAATAGACTACTTGAAACAACGAAAATTTGTAAATAAATGTGTTTAGAGAATTGTTTCCCAATTGAAATACTTTGGAGCTGCTGAGCTTTTAGTCTAAAATTAAAATTCGAGACTGAAATACTCCCCGACATGCCAAAATGAAAAAGTGATACAGATGCACTCAAGCATATTTTTATTGCTCAAAACACTTTCGTGAAATAAAATCATGAAAAATTCCACTTAACCCATTAGTAGTCGCTAGTTGGTCGATTTGCCGCCCATCCTTCAGTTTTTCCAGATTTTTTTATTCAATAGCCACCAAAAAATTTTAGAAGTGGCATTTGATATACATAAAACGCGAATAAAATCGATTTAACGTCGATCACATCACTTCTTAAAATTATTGGTGATAGTTAAATAAAAAGTTCGCAATCTGTAATAGGTGGCGCTGTCGATAGCGACTACTAACGGGTTAAAAAAAAAAACAAAAAAAAACAAGGTTTTTGTCATGTGGCCGCACTAGTCATAACTCATCCGATAGATCGTTTGAAAGTAAGACATTTTCTAACTTAATGTATTCAGTGAAGTATTTTCATGTCGAGATATTTCGGATAGTCTGTCATTGAAATTAAGATAAAGCTAGCAGAGATTGCGCGCATAGGGATCGGCAGGAAGGAGTACAATGGGCGCTTTGATACTCCAGGCAGTTCTACAATATCGATAGCAGAGTGCGAAATTAAATGTGCATGTTCATTGTTTGAATAGTCTAAGATTAAAAGCAGGGCCTGATTAAGGGGGAAGCTCGCTCATACCGGAATATTTTTACAATTATTTTTTACTTCATGTTATAGAAATTCCACGCTTTGACGAGGAAATATTTTTTATAAAAAATGAACGGTGTAAAACAATCCAATTTACTCACCGTTATTAGACACCAGAATTCTTTTAAAATGATTTGTAATGAGAATTTTCTGTTTATTATAGGAGGAAAGTATTTGTTAAAAAATAACGGTGTAAGTATAAATAATGTGTGAAGAGCGAGCTTCCCCCTTAATCAGGCCCTGATTAAAAGTGGTTATTTTGTCGCGTTTTCAAAAACGTTTGCTTAAATTTTCAAAACCCTTTCTAAGAATTTTTACAGAATAGTAGTATTACAAAATATCTTTAAATTAAACGATTTCACATGGATTCGTTTATAAATTTTACTTGTACTAGGTGGTTGCATGAAAGTTGCGTCATTTATAACAACGAGTGCAACGATTATAGTCAACGACAGATTAGGTCAACAAAGAAGAAACCATTCAAACTGAAAAGGAATTTTATTAATTTTAAGTTAAATATATTATTTAGTAATTAAATTTTACTTTTTATTATCTAGTCTTGTTTTGTATATGCTTCTTTAATTTATTTTCTTTAAAGAAAAATTTTTAATCTTTCTTAATTTTTTTAAAAAGTTTCTTTCTTTCTTTTTTTTTTTTTTTTTTTTTTTTATTATTATATTGAAATACTTACATATAATACAAAAATATTTGTTTACAAAAACCTTATACCAATGTCAGTTAAGTGCAATTATCATTGTTAACAATTTAATTGCAGTTAAAATTAAGCGCAATCTCTCCTATCCTATAAAGAGAGATTGTGCAAAATAGCTCTCTTGGTTTTATTACAGCTGTTGCTTTAAATCATTGTATAACAACAAAATAGTAATGGAAATCCGTAGAAGAAGAATCACTTCAAATCTATGCACCGCCAGTTTAGCAAAAATTAAAATTTAGATTTTTTATATCGTTTTGTTGAATTGTGCGCAAACTCTCCTAAATTTACCTTACGCTGTATCTGTATCCTAAGAATAAGAAGATATATTGTTACGGAATTTTTATTCCTTATATATATATATATATAGTTAGGAAACCTTAAAAAAATATGCACAAACAAACTTATAAAGAAATCATTGTATGAAATGTAGACTAGTGTATAATTATTATTATCTATTAAATCCTACAGCATTAGACATAACATATTATATGATACTTGCTCTCGCATATTTATGTTCACACATTATTTTAAGCATTGTATTCAGTTTTGAAGTATAAACATATTTATTTCCGGCTGAGAAATCATATTTCAAAAAAGATTTCATGTCTGACAAATATTTATGAATGCACAGAATCTTTTCTTTAGCAAAACTTTCAGAAAGTCACCACACTCATTCAACGCACATTTAATGAAGTCTTTAAGTAGTTTCTGTAATTACTTTGAAATCATTCACTCGAAGTTTTTTTCCTTTCATTTTGAATTTCCATTTTTTTTTCTGTAATGAACAAGATGGATTTTTTCTTAAGCCAGATGAAGATCACATATCATTTCTATTGATGCTAGCTTTGTGAAAGATTAAAACTTTCAAGACTGATATCTTTAAGAAGAATTGCACAAAATGCTTTAAACGTAAGATTCTTGAAATGAATGGAAATGTGAGCGTATCTTTCTTGCTGGTACTGCAAGAAAGTATTGATTTTTGCCTCAGAAATCTGTGTCTTGAAACCGCTTGACAACCTCCAAAATCAGATGCTACGATTGATCACTGAAAACTCGCTGGGTATTCAACTACTGTGAAATATACAGCCCTTAACTAGTTTGATTTAGAGGAATGCAGCTATTCTTTCTAGGGATAGAACACTAGCGCATTAGTCATACCAGTATACGTTTAAGAAATTTCTCTACCTGTAATATCGTTTATTTAAGAAGTAGAAAATTTTGTTTCATTGATAATGTATGAATTCTGCGTCAGTGTTCCATCCCTATTTTTATATTACAAAGTGTTTCATATTGAATGGGGCAAAATGAAAAGCATAATGCAAATTCTGTACTTGATTTATTTAGACAAAACAAATTAATTCTGAAACTTCAATTACACAAATTTTACCTGGTAACAGCGGAAAATCCTTCCTGCTACGAAATCGCCGCTAGAGGCACTGTTAATCAAAATGACGCCACCATTTTCACAGAAAGGAATGGACTGGCCATGCTGGATTAAATAATATGCCATTGCTTTGTTGGCCACCGAGAATCTCCGTTCTAACCACTTGTGATTTTTTTTATAAGGTTATGTTAACGACAAAGTGTTCGTGTCTCAATTTCCAGGTTTTACAGCAATTGATGCAGAGGATAACTGAAGTGCTCGAATAATTAACGAAGAGTTAATCTATGAGGAATGTGGTAGGAACTGGAATGCGGCATAGATAATATCTGCTATGTCACCAGAGGGATACACATGAAACATCTATAGGAGCTTGAATAACTATAGTTTCATTGTAAATTTGGTTTATCAAAATAACTACAGTGCTCACAGGTACGCATTCTTTTTGTCCCATTCAACACGAAGCACCGTGTACACTGCAAATAAAAGGGTCTTAAAGTAAGACATAAAAACAACTGAAACGGCATTTAAGACACGTAAATGTCTTAAAATGCACCTTAGACATTATAGATATTTTAATTTAAGACAGAAATATGTCTGAAATATCAATTCAGACACAAAAATGTCTGAAACACGTAAATACGCGAATTTTCAGACAGCAAAATGCGTTTGAATTTTCAGACACTTTAGAAATTCAGACACTTGCATTACTTAGAAATTTTTTCATATGGAATCTGCTTTAAGAAAATATGCTTATCCTACTTCTTTCCACATTCAATAAATATATTATTATTTTATATAATAAGCAGTTAAACTACTTAAATTATGGTAGCTTTATGAATTTATATTTTTATGGAATAATACACTCTTGGGATGTGTATGATATTTGCATGCTATTATCTTTAACACAATTCATAAACAACATATTTAGACACAAAGCTTATTAAGTTCCAAATAAATAAATTAAATAAATAAAGAAAAAGTGTAAAGACGGATGTAGGAAGTAATTTGTAGAGAAGAAAGCGAATTTATAAGTGAACAATTATGAATAATTTGTGATTATTTTTTTTCTTTCTTATTATTATTATTCATTTAAAGACTTTTTTCTTTCACAAATTCACCTACATCTAAATGTAAAACTACAAATTTTCCTGTATTCATGAGTATAGTTCGTTGGGATGAAACCTTCACATACTTGTTATGCATTATTAAAAAATTCGGGTCCTCTAAATATGAAATTTAAGATAATAATATTTATTAAGTTTAAAATATCACACTATCAATAATTTTATGGCAAAAAATTAGAAATAAAACATAACACCGCGATTAGTTTCTCGAATACTGCAGTATATTATATCATAAAAACACGCATTGCTGTATTCGACGATAGCGTAATTGGTAAATGCTTCATTCCGACAGTGCTTCCCTTCAGGTTTCGGTTTCCTTAAACTGTGCGAGTTCGAATCCCAACGCCGGAAAATGTGACTTTTTTTTTATTTTTTATATAAATATTTCATTAATGCTCTAAACAATTCTAAAATATATTTTTAACAGAAAAACATAAAAGCACGCCATATTTATTTATTTATATATTTATTAAAAAGCCTTAAAAACGGTTGTATTTTTAAGCCTAACATGGCGGTGTTTTTAAGCCTAAAACATGGCGGCGTTTTAAGACACTTGCAATATCTTAATTTCTGATACAAAAAGGTGTCTTAAAAAGTAAGACATTTTTTTTTTCGCTTAAAAATTGACCATCCATTTAAGACACTTTTTAAACTGAATTTAAGACATTTACGTTTACAGTGTAGATCAATTTAGATTTCCAAATATTCCTTCTGGAGGGAATATGACTCATACTGACCTCCCACAGTAAGCCCCAAACGTATATGTTATAAAACTCACCGAGTGGCAGCTAATCGCAATCCCAAACAAGCCTGGAAGCTTCAAGCGGGTCGAAATACCTCAGATTAAGCTAAGTTTCAAAATTACATAGGATTATTTACATATTTAAGTATGCAAAAGTTCTTTATATTTCGAGTTATATATACATAAAAATGTTTCTGATATATGGATATTATAAAATAATATAAAAGGTAAGTCAGCGGATAATATAATACAAAATATAAGTTAGAGGATCATTGTTTAAAATTCAGATTTGATAAATGAATAATTTTTATTTAAAATATTATAAAGAATTAACACTTTCCAACAAGGTTGAAAAGTGTTAATGACTTCGGTTTGTCTGTTTGTCTGTCTGCACTCTAATTCCCGTAAATATTAATGGAATTTCTTGAAACTGATATATGTTATTTAAGTTCATCACTAGATGTTCCCTATTGAAAATGGAGTGAGTAGCTCTACTGGTTTGTGTACAGGGACACCCGAAAGTATTCCAAAGCATTGAATTCTACACTGTTAAAAATGGTTTCTTAAAAATGAGCTAAATTGTCTCAAAATAGCTCCGAAACAAAGTACTTAAATTCGAAGACCCATGTACTCATTTTTGAGTGTATTGACATGTCAAACACGGAGATATTGGGATTCTTATTGGTCAACACCATTTTTGAGCATGCCAGTATACTCAAAAATGAGTACACGGGTTTTCAAATTTAAGTATATATTGTTTCGGAGCTATTTTGAGACAATATAGCTCATTTTTAAGAAACTGTTTTTTACAGTGTATGGGAGATATTTCTGTAAACAATATTTTGACATTATTGAAACATGTTATTCAAGTTCACTATCAGATGTTTCTTATGTAAAATGGTATATATACCAGCACTGGTTTGTGTACAGGGACATTTGAAAGTATTCCAAAGCATTGCGTTCTATGTCAGGTATTTCTATAAACCAAATTTTAATAACTTTACTTTGCACAAAGCTTAATGAAGTTGAAATATGTTATTCATATACACAAAATAATGCTTTCTATAGACTATAGCATGATCAGAATTAGATTTACAGGACCACACAAACATATTTAGTTACATAAAGAGCTATTAACAAAAATTTGCTGGAATTGCACTTTCGTGTTCATTAAGCGCTTTTAACACTTTCTAACAATTTTTAAGTGTGAATATGATTTCAATTTGTCTATCTGTTTGCTCGCGATTTAACTCCCGTAATCATTTATGGAATATCTTGAAACTCATATATGTTATTTAATTTCACTATCGGATGTTCCCTTTTGAAAATGGAGTGAATACCTTTGCTGGTTTGTGTACAGGGACATCTGAAATTATTCCAGAGTATTATGTTCTATGAGAGGTATTTCTATACATCATAATTTAATAACTTTAATGTACATAAATATTAATGAAATTGAAATATGTTGATCAAAGTCACTATCGGATGTTTTCTATTTAAAATGGAGTAAATACTACCATTGATTTTTGTACAGAGATACTTGTAAGTATTCCAAAGCATTGCGTTCTATGAGAGGTATATCTACAAACCAAATTTTAATAACCTTACTTTGCACAATGCTAAACGAAATTTAAATATCTAATTCATATGCAGAAAAGAATGCTTTCTATAGAATATAGTATGATTAGTATTAGTCTTACAGGGCCATACAAAAATAGTCAGTTACATTAAAATCTATTAATAAAAATTTGCTTGAATTGCAATTTTGTTTACATTAAGCATCTTTAACACTTTCTAACAATTTTTAAATGCGAACATGATTTTAATTTGTTTATCTGTCTGTTCGATTGTTTGCCTTTCTACCTAGTCTCCATCGTCCGTAAGTATTTTTAGAATCCTTAAAAAATTATATATATTAATGAAATTCATTATGGAATGTTCCCTTTTTAAAATGATATTAATAGGCCCTGTACAACTAGTCTGCTTGCAAGGAAATAAAAAATAAAAAATTATTAATTCAATCAATATTAATCTTCTAATATTTTTAAGAAATTTATAAATTAACTATGATCTCATCAGAATGAGAAAAAAGAAACGGCAGACGGTGCTGTTCAATATGTTAACACTTTAGAAATGTTGCAAAAAGGTTGTATTTTTACTGTCCAAATGATAGACCAGCTATGTCAATTCGTATTTATTTATTTATTTTTAATATCACAGACATTTAATATGTGTTATGTGTTAATCAGTATTATTTAAACCGAACAATATTTTATTCATAGTAAGTAATTTACATGATATTGTTAGTTATGGGCTTTATTAAATTCACAGTTTCTTGCCCACGTCTGTTTTATTTGCTTTTTCCTGGTATTCTGCCAAATCTTGCATGAGTGGCGCCTATGCGACAACAAAAGTTGTACAGAAAAAATTATAAAAAATTAGCCACAGAAACAACGGGGAATTAAAAATCAGGATTTAGAAAGTAAAGTCTGAATGCAATGAGAAGAATCTAGTTACTAAAGGCATAATAAATGAAAATGAAAAAGAGAGAGCCGGATAAGAAACAAAGAAGAACATTTAATAAACCGATAAAAATCTAAAGAAAAAAAACAATGTTTTCAAATTCTCCGGAAAAATGTGACGATTTTATAAGATTATCACACAAGGATATTATTAAAATTCTATTCATGAATAAGACTAAATTTAACTAAAAGAATTTGCTTTACGCTTTGCAACTGAAATTTACTAGTTAAGCCCATTAAACTTTAATACTTACTCATTAAACTTTATACAGTTTGTTTTCGGTTTTTGATATAAATTTATGTGTTTTTCCCTTCTACCAACTCAGGAATGTCATAGAAAAATCATTTGTTAATTTAACAAAAATTTTCAATCGATTAGATTCTTATTTCGCTTCTTCTTCTTCTTCTTCTTCTTCTTTTTTTTTTTTTTTTTTTTTTTTTTTTTTTTCTTTTGCAAAATTTTAAAAATGTCCATTTTTAAAACATACCAGCCAAAATTCTAATTAAAATTGCGTAGAACTGTTAATGCTCGTATTTTTTTTTTTTTTTTTTTTTTTTTTTGTTATTTCATCTTAATCACGTTTGAAGAAAATTACTGTAAAAATAAAATTATACTTTTAAAAAATTAAAGAACACGCTTTTATTGAAATGTGAACTAAAAAGCACAAAAATCTATCTTTATAGTAATAAAATACATGGTAAGAGAAAATCGTGTGAGTAACACACACCATAATATTTAAATAATTTTAAATTGTTAGTGAAAATAACATAATGAAGGAATGAGAAATAAATAATTTAGAATTAAACAAAAAACATTTTTTTAAAATCTCCCCTGACTGGGCTCGAACGTTAGACCTTTAGGTTCGTAGCCCGGAGCTTTACCTCACAGCCACAGCGTTTTACGTAGGGAAAGTCTTTTTTTACAATATAGATTTTTTGTTTGCTCCCAGAGCGGTTACAAACATAAATACAAACATACATACAGGTGAAGCTAATAAAAGCGTGTTAATAGAGTGATGTGGTGGGTATTAGCAAAGTTACGGAATATTAATTAGAATGTTGGCAGGTATACTACCACAGAAAGGTGTCTACTACTAGTTTTCTGCGTGTTGACTTCTCTGGTATTTTGGGATCTTTTCGCGTATTTTCTGAAATTACAGAGAATTTCTGGCAGCAAATAGGACATACTTTTTACAGTGTAGGTGCCAACTTATATGGTTTTTTAACACCATTATTTCTTTTTCAAAAAAATTCATGATGATTAATCAGAGAAAACTGCTAAAAACTTATTAAAAGTTTTTATTAAAAATTTCCGGTAGCAAAAAAAAAAAAAAAAAAAAAAAAAAACGTACAAGTTGGCAGCTATGATTGAAGTATAGAAAACTAATTATAGTCACAGTCTCTAAAATATAGAACAGTACGTAAAAAATCGATAGAATATGCGCTTAAACTGCCTCTACTGGTACAGATACCTTAAGTATTCTAAATGAAATAAATCAATGTGATTTATATATATATATATATATATATATATATATATATAATAAATAATTTAATTCCTTTACAATACTCAGCAAATAAGAGAAAGATGAAAATACCAACAATGATATTAATATTTAGAAGGATTACTTATAAAGTTATTGTCACAAATACCATTTAAGTAAAATTCACCGATTAGTAAAATCATGTTAAAATACTTACACAGAAGAGAAATGACGTAGATATCACTAATGCCTAAAACAATGAGATAGTTTTTTTAATCCATTTATCGAGTAAATTCAGCAACACAAGATAAGAATTGCAAGAAATAAACCAAAATACTATTGAAATAAAAAGGAATGCATGAAGGAAAAATAGAGTTAAAAATGTTGAAACCCAGTACAGTTCTATATATCGATCCATTGTCTTTAAAAATCATGTGTAAGATAGTATACTAAATAAGAGTTAAAACACTATAAAATTGAAATATAAAATTGCATTTCATATGATGCATTAGGATATATAAAATTTTAACAACATACTTAACTAAAAGTTGTTAAGAAAATAGCTGAAATCGTTTTTATAAAAAATAAGGAATTACGAGAATTTTGTAATGCGTGAAAATTTTAAAATCCTTTAAATGCATTTTACAGGTCAAGTTACTTACAATTTCAAGAAATAAGTTTTTACTTTTATAATATAACTCCTTTTATTTGCTATTGCAATAGTGAACAGAAAATATCTAACTTTTCTCTTAAATATATCTTTTTGCACGAATCAATTTCTTTGAACTATTTTTCTTACAGTTTCTTTCAAGATACAGAAATGTTGAAACTCATCTTTAGCACTTATTGAGAAAAGCATATCAAAACCATGCCTGGAAAATGAATAGATTTTAGCATAGATTTTGAGCAGATATTTTTGCCATTATATAAAAAGAGCTTCAGAAATATATACATTTTAGGAAGATGCATTCGTAAGGTAGTATTTATTTTTATATGAAATTGTTTCAAAATTCGTATTATAATTTTTAAAAGATAAATAAATTTAATTTCAGTAAGATGTTTCTGTAAATGCAAAATTGCTGTTATCATTATGTAACTGTTATTTTTTTTAATAAAATAAAATAAAATTATAAGAAGTAAAATAATAAATAAAATAAAATAAACAAGTAAAAATAACAAATATACAATAAAAACTACGAAGTTTTAAAGAAGTTCAGCGTTACTATTCTAAAACATTTTTTTAATTTATCAGAACTAAGTATGTTAATAAGTTTGTATTTATTCTACATTACTTCACTTTTTTCAATTTCACATATTTAAATTAATTTTACGGTGTCAGAAATAGAATACTATTTGGGAATTTCAAATTCAAGCGTTTTGTCATATATCTAAAAAAAAAAAAAAAAAAGAAAATACTTAATGAATTCTCCTGGAATTAGAGGGAATTCTGAATTTGTCTCTACAGAAAACAAAAGAACGCACATTTCTCCGGAAAATAAAAAGAGGACTAATAACAAATCAAATGAAATATGACGTTATCGATTACCCTGTAAAATGTAACGTTTGAAATGTTTTATATCTGTAGCTTAGGTTTGCCAAAATATCTTTAGGTGGCAACAAAGATATGAATGTATTCAATAGTGGTACTAAGAATGGTAAAAAAAAAAAAAAAAAAAAAAATACGATGAAACCTTTGATCAACATATGTGCCCTGTGCTTCTGCTTGTGGTAATTTTTGTTTTCTAAGGAACGATAATACTCGGCGTAATCAATCTATGTTCATAACAAGATATCTTCATGATCAAGGCATTCAATTTGCTGTAGGTCCCCAAATTATTTTCTTGATCAAACCGTTAATGAAACATAGAGTATTTAGCATGTTCTTTACATTCCTGAAATTTCAAAAGTTTCTCTAGATATTTGGCAAAATGTCTCAGTTCGAAAACCTCTACCGAGTATATGCGCTAGTATGCAGACATGTTGACACTTCTGATTCACTATACATGCTTTCTTTCGCACCATTTTTTTTTTTTTTTTTTTTTTTTTTTTTTTTTGTAGAGTACTTTCTTAAATATGTAGTTTTAATTAAATAAAGAGAAAATTACTTTTCAAAGGAAGTGGTACATAAAAAAAAAAAAAAAAAAAAAAAAAAAAAAAAAAAGGCGTGTGGTTGCAACACTACGAAATAAATTAAAAATGTTGGCAGGTTTGAGTGTATAGTCAACTGTGTGGGATGTTGTTTATATAAACTGGTGTGGTAGCGTAGTAAAAACAGCTAAGAAACATTAAAAAATATAAATATTTGGGCAGGAATAAAAAGCCATTTGGACACTTCTAGGGTTTAATGAAGAAAAATTTACAAAGATTTACAATATTTACATTTGAAGAAAATCTAGTATTGATAGGCCTCATGCCTGATTAAAATGTTAATAGTCCATATTAGGCTCCTGCCTCCTCTCAGATCTCCAAGATCAAATCTTACTCTTCTTAATTCTCAAGCTCTCTCTATCCTTTTTCCTCGTCTGCCGTGTCTCCGGGACTTGAGAGAGGGGGTCAGCCCCCTGATGCAATCCGGCTCCCGATAGGCTCCTCCGGACTCTAGACCACTCCTAGGACACTCGCCGACCAGTCGCTTGACCGTTAGCGTGGCGCCGTCCTGTCTACCACACCCATGGGATGTGCTAGAGTCGTCGGAAAGTCAAAGGAAAGCGTGAAATCAGGATGAATGGTGTCGGAAGAATTCAAAAAGCCATGCTAGTCAACACTCTTTTCAAAAGTCCAGACTTTCCGTCTCGGCCGTCAATCACGTTCATGGGAACTCCAACAAGACTCGGTGGAGGAAGAGGGGGGTCATCACAACCCTTCCCCCCTAAAAGAATTTCCTTAATACGAAGGAAATTACATCCTGAAAACAGGGCCCCAATTACACTTACCAAGGAGAGGTCGACGCCCCAAAATGTTTCATAAACTTAAAAATAAAACAAAAATTTGGCCCCTATACTCAGTTTTAAGTGAAAAATTATACTCTATGAGACAAAACCAGAATACACTATTAAAATTCTCACGAGATTCAAATTAACATTACATTCACTTAAACTAAAATAAAATAAAAACATGTAAAATAAGAAAAAAATAATTTATTTTTCTCTAAACCATATTCAATGAATCCATTTATAACTATTAAGTACATTTATTCCAATTAAAAAAAATTATATTAAAAAAATAAAAATAAATAAAATAAAAAAGTATTATTAATCTTTAAATTTATTTACAAAGAATTTCTCTTTATTGATTTACATTTCCAGTCAGATGCAGTCTGCTCAACCCATCTGCATTAGAATGCTTTTTCCCAGGCTTGTGTTCTATCGAGAAATTGTATTGTTGTAAACACAACGCCCAACGAGTAAGACGTGAATTTGATCCCATCATCTTTTTTAAGTATGTGAGCGGATTGTGATCTGTCTGAATCACAAATTGTTGCCCATCCAAATAATGATTCAATTTTTTTAGGCCATAAACAATAGCTGCGAGTTCTCTTTCGATAGTGCTGTAATTTTGTTCAGCTTTTGAGAACTTTTTACTCAGATAGAGAATGGGGTGCTCTTCTCCGTTTTGAATTTGTGATAAGACTATGCCGGCGCCTAACAAACTCGCGTCCGTCTGCACAATGAACGGCTTAGTAAAATCTGGGGAATAAAGAACGGGACTCCGTGTCAAGTCAGATTTCAGCTCGTCAAATGCCGTTTGACACTCAGCTGTCCACTCCACCTTTTCTTTTCTGACCCTTCCTTTCAGAGCATTTGTCAAAGGGGCAGCCTTCACCGCGTAATCTTTTATGTAACGGGCATAATACCCCGCTGTTCCTAAAAACGCCCTTATCTGCGTTTTCGTACTCGGAGTAGGAAACTCTCTGACCGCTTTTATTTTCACTTCACTGGGCGATCGTTTTTGAGACCCCACCTCGTGACCAAGAAATTTAACGTGTTTTTGAGCGAAATGACATTTAGAGGGCTTCACTGTGAGATTAGCGTCACTTAGTCTCTGTAATACCTCATCTAAATTCTTCATATGTGTTTCCCAATCCGGTGAAAATATCGCTATATCATCAATATACGGCCTCACGAAAGTTTCCAGTCCTCTCAAAACTTGCGATATTAGTTTGCAAAAATAAAAAGGGACATTCACAAGCCCAAACATCATTACTTTAGGGATATACACGCCAAATGGTGTGACAAACGCGGCGTATCGTCGCGCTCTCTCAGTTAACGGTATTTGAAAATAGCCCTTCGTTAAATCCAACACGGTGATGAAATTTGCCACACATACTTTCTCGACCGTTTCCTCAACATTTGGGAGTGGAAAAAACTCTGTTCTAGTCTTACAATTTAATCTTCTATAATCGACGCACGGACGCACATCCTTTCCTGGGACCTCTACGAGAATCATAGGGGACGTATAATCAGATTGCCCGACTTCAATCACTCCCAACTCAAGCAGTCTTTGAATTTCTTCTTTTAAAATGGCCGTTTGTCTTGGAGACATGCGATAGGGCTTAGCTCTTACCGGAATGTCATCGTTCAGCACAATATCCATTTCTATTAAATGCGTTTTCCCTGGGTCAGTAGAAAACACTCTTTTATGTTTCTCAATCACCCTCCGAAATTTTTCTATTTGAGCCGGACTCGCCCGACACTGTATTTCATTTCCATTAACAATTTCATCAAAGTCTATCTGAGTCGGTTCTGCTAACGGATAAGGAATTTCGGACTCGTTTTTCACTAGTTCCTCCGATTCTTGGATTATAACGTTAACAAATTCGGGTCTACTGAAATAAGGTTTAATGAGATTTACATGATAAATTGTGGACTTGTCTCTCCTATCTGGTAGGTCAACAGTATAATTTGTTTCCGATATTACGCCTGTTATTGTACCCGGGCCTATCCAATTCACCGCCATTTTATTGGGTTTAGATGTAGCCAACACTAGCACCTTATCTCCCACTCTGAACTTTCTCGAAACTGCATTTTTGTCATACCATGCTTTTCTTTTCGATTGTTGTTCGCCCATTCTTTTCACAGCCAATTCTTGACAATGTTTCAAACGGTTTACTAAATTTAAGATGTAAGCCACTACGTTTTGATCCGTGCCCCCAGGATCTAGCCAATTATCATAAACTATATTTAACGGCATCCTCAGATCCTTTCCAAACACTAGTTCCGCAGGACTAAATCCCGTACTTTCGTGTTGCACCGTTCTCAACGCGAATAAAGCCATCGGCAAATTTGCCTCCCAATCCCTTCCGTTCTCTAAGCATAACGCCTTTAGAACTCTTTTCAACGTCGAATGAAGTCGTTCAACGACATTGCTTTCCGGATGGCAAATAGAACTGTGCCTAACTTTAATCCCGAACCGATTAAAAAATTCCGTGGTTAACTCGCTCGTGAAAGATTTTCCTAAATCGCTTTGAATTTCCTTTGGGTATCCTGTCTTAGCAAAAATGTGTAATAACGCATCAATCACGGATGCCGATGTAATATTTTCAACGGGTATCGCATCCGGGTATTTAGAAGCTACACATATCGCCGTAATTAAATATCTATTATTTTTAACACTCACAGGTAAAGGACCCACCGCATCTATATTTAATTTTGAGAAAACTTCTGAAATAATAGGCACACATTGCATCGGATGTTTTTTTTTATCACGATTGTTTCCTACCCGCTGGCAAGTATCGCAACTCTGTACATACTTCTCAATATCTTGATAACAGTTAGGCCAAAAATAACATTTCAGAACCCGATTTTTTGTTTTTGTAGCCCCCAGATGACCTGACACTTCGTCGTGACATAATGTCATAATCCTTTCTCTAAACACTTTTGGAACACACAGCTGAGTTCTAACATCTCCGCGTTTCGATGCCGAAATCCTTACTAGTCTGCCTTTTCTGATTTCAAATTCTTTATCATTCGGACTCCTTGCCCTTTCCCAAATAGATTTAAGCGACTCACATTTCTTTTGCTCTTCGCAGAACTGGTCAGCTGTTACTTTTTCTAACTCAAAACTTTCGCCTGCAGGAAGGGGAGGTATTATTAAGTCCTCCTCCAATTCCTTTATCGGTGTGTCAATCATCGCACTCCCCATTTCTCTTTCATTGGGAGGGGCACGGATTAAAAGAGAAGGATGTATTACTAATGTTACGGAAAGGTAGTAATTTTCATCTTACATATAGAGGGCGACCAAATCTCGAAAATACACCAATCAGCGCGTTTTTACATCTGTGGCTGTTCCTTCGTTGGATGACTGAAGCCGAAGGGGCGGGCTTTCCCTTTCTTCCGATGAGTTTCACAGATACTACACCAGGCGGCGATCGGATCGCTTACTCTGTTCGGCTGAATTAATGCGGAAAATAAAGCCCCGTTCCCCATGCTGACCGCCCTATCTAGTTTGTCATCCTGTATCCTAATCCGTGGGGAGGGGGTAAATCTGAGCCCCTTTCAATCTGGACTTCTCGTACTCTGCTTTGTTCAGCCTGACTTCGCGTAATAACAGCATTTACAACTTCTAGATTTTCTTGGGGTTGATTTAAAAGTTCTGCAGTTTTATTTCCCAATAAATAATAATTTTGCGCTAAATTTTTGGGTCTAACGGCTGCTTTCGTCACTATTCGACCAAATTTTCCTTCCAGAGTCACGCGAGCTAAGGGGAAACATTTACAAGCTTCGTCGATTGGTGACCGCAGCCACGTCACTTCGCCTAAAAAGTCCTCGTTTTTCACCCAGCTTCGATCGCAGACATCTATTCCGGCACCTGTGTCTCTGAGGAAAGTGCGTTCGACCCCATTAATTATAGCTTTATCCATATAGGGCCTAAAACACTCAGCTAATTCTACACTTACACCTACATGATTTATAACTTCGCTAGCGTTTTTCTTTTTTAGTTCTAAACACTGAGGTCTTATGTGACCGCTCTGTTTACAGTAATAGCAAATAACTTCTCTTTTCTTATCAAAATTTGGATCGTGATTTCTCTCAGGATCAATCTCCTTTTTCCCATAATTTTTAGATAGGTTTTCTTTTTTTGAATTCCCCTCAGGTGCCTTCTGCTCCCTATATGATTTGCCTCCCGCGAATTTATTAATTCCGAACTGACGTCTCTCATGAATTTTTGATCCACTTCTAATGTGTTCAGAACGTATACTTTCGTACATATCACATTTTTCGGCTAGTTCACTCGCTGATTTAAAATTATCCCATTCATCTAGGTATTTATCGCGGATTTCTAAGGGAACCCTTTTTTTCAACTGTTCTGTAAGAATAAGTTCTTTAAGCGAATCGTAGTCTTTTACGGCTACGGTCTCTAACCAGTTTTCCATATAACCCCTTAATTCGTAAACAAGGTCCGACCACAAAGCAAAAGGCTTACGGGTATGTTCTTCGAATTGTTTCTTTAATGCATTTGCACCTAGCCTATATCTTTTTAACAATAATTTTTTTATATGTTGGAAATCATCGGCTTTTTCAGCTGGTTCTTTTATTAATAACTCTGCGATTTCAGTTGGAACCAAAGTGAACAACTGAGAAACCCATTTGCTTTCATCTAAATTTTCTCTCTGAGACTGACGCTCGAAAATCATTAGGAAAAGAGTTATATCCATAACTTTTGGATCAAATTTAGGTACAACATCTTTTAAATTCACTTTATTTACAGGCGCGCAATCTAAACCGGAGCCTCCCGAATTTATACTAACGTTTTCTGCAGCGCCCTGTAATCGTAATTTTTCTAGCTCAAATTCCCGGTTTTCCCGTTCTTTCCGGTCTAATCGCTCTTGTTTCTCTCGTTCTACGCGTTCTTCTTCCTGTTGAAGAATATGTTCTAAGAAGATTTTAGCTTCTTTCTCGGTGTAATCCGGCGCTTTTAATATAGCTTGTCTTATCACCTTGATCCGATCTTTTTCTGACACATCTGTGTCAAATTCCCTAGCTAACGCTAATAAAACAGTGCGATTTTGACCGCAAAGAACATCGTCAAAATTAGACATTTTGCCCGAAATAATAAAATTAAACTAGCTCCTAAATTTAAAAATTTTCTAATTCTGTACTTGAATTTAAAATTACACACCAAATATCATGCAATACAATAAATAAATAGAAAAGAGAAATATCAACCTTCAGCACAATTTTTTCAATTATCACCAGATATAATAAAACCCACTCACATTAATAGTAAGAAAAATAAATTATGACTGATTTCCCAATTAACAAATCCCGTTAATTTCAGTGCTAATTTAATTTATTTTTATATCCGATAATTTTAACAGTGCAATTATTTTCCAACTTTAGCAATTTCCGCTAAAGTTAAATAAAATTCTCAGACTTTTCCTCGATATAAATTTACCTAGTTTCCTTTTGACACCTAAGTTCAAAATTCAGAAATTATTAAAAATTTCGATAGCATTAAACTCTATTTTTAAGTCAATTTTAAAAACAAAATAACAACTAATATTGTCTCTAAAATCAGAATATAATTTTTCTGTTTACAACTGAGTTTATCGCGATTAGTTCTTATACATCAAAACTAGTAAGTTGATTTCAAAATATATTTTAAAAACAATTTAAACATAATTAAAAAATACAAAAAATCAATGCAATTTAAATAAATGTTACCCTACTCTACAACATTGACGTATCTAAATACTTCATAAAATTTAACATGGATAAAAAATTTCCCAACTTTTAAAACCTACGACAATTTTAAATTAAAATAAAACGATTAATTAAATGACCTCTCCGTAGGAAAGAGAATGGGACTCACCTGTTTTTGTTGACATCTCGGAGAACTGGAACAATGAGTCGTCACTTGTCCTTCTCGGCTGTATGTCATCAACAGGAGCGATGTGTCATCCAAACTGCACACACGTATCAAATATTTTACTGTCAATGTTGAAGAGTGGCATTGGATCATGAACTTTAACAGTAGTTCAAATGGATCCCAAGTCGCTGCCATCAAATTATCTTAGCTGTGGTAGCGTAGTAAAAACAGCTAAGAAACATTAAAAAATATAAATATTTGGGCAGGAATAAAAAGCCATTTGGACACTTCTAGGGTTTAATGAAGAAAAATTTACAAAGATTTACAATATTTACATTTGAAGAAAATCTAGTATTGATAGGCCTCATGCCTGATTAAAATGTTAATAGTCCATATTAGGCTCCTGCCTCCTCTCAGATCTCCAAGATCAAATCTTACTCTTCTTAATTCTCAAGCTCTCTCTATCCTTTTTCCTCGTCTGCCGTGTCTCCGGGATTTGAGAGAGGGGGTCAGCCCCCTGATGCAATCCGGCTCCCGATAGGCTCCTCCGGACTCTAGACCACTCCTAGGACACTCGCCGGCCAGTCGCTTGACCGTTAGCGTGGCGCCGTCCTGTCTACCACACCCATGGGATGTGCTAGAGTCGTCAGAAAGTCAAAGGAAAGCATGAAATCAGGATGAATGGTGTCGGAAGAATTCAAAAAGCCATGCTAGTCAACACTCTTTTCAAAAGTCCAGACTTTCCGTCTCGGCCGTCAATCACGTTCATGGGAACTCCAACAAGACTCGGTGGAGGAAGAGGGGGGTCATCACACTGGCCACAGTCTCCGATTCAAGTTTTTGATTAATGTAAAAGTTCAGGATGACCATGTGTATTGGTTTTTTGCTTAAGTTTTACAAATAACTGAGAATAAAGTATTTAATCATCAATCAAGAGAAATAAAAATAAAAAACACGAAAAATATGTCTGAGAATAAAGCGTTTAAATTATCAAATCGCTTTAGTTTTCGAACATAGTTTTTACTTGTCAAATAAATTTAAAAATGTTCTTCGATAAAAATGACAAGCTTCTTTTTTGTAATGTTCGTGTGTTTATAATCTATAAGAAGAGAGATTACTTTTGTTCCTGAAAAGTGTGGGATATATATGACTCGTTTAAAATTAAATAATACGATGGCATACCTGCCAACATCCTAATCATAAATCGGAAGATTTTTAGTACGCTTCCCTTTTTCCACATTAATTTATTTTTAGAGTAATTATCTACAAATGTAGTTACAATTAAATATGTATCAAATTACTCTAAAAAAAGACTGGAGGGAAAATAAAGGAGGATACTAAGAATTTTCCGTTTATTAATGAGATGGTTGGTAGGTATGAGATAGTTATCGATAACTTTCTGCATAACCCTATTATCTTCATAATAGCTGTATATATATATACGGAGTGTCCCATAAGTACAGTGACAAACTTTAAGAAAGATATGGCACATCATAAGGATTGAGAATTGCATAAGTCATTTTAAACCTTTAACAACCGACTGTTGTTGAGTACTTTTTTTTAACAAGTGGGGTGTGTGGCTTTTGAATATTGAAATTTTCTCATGCAAATGATTACAAAATAAATAAAGAAAGAAACAACTAGAAAGAAAATTCATGCAGTGCACATTGATTATTAACGCTTTCCAACTGTACGTACTTGTTGTATTATATAGCTTTCAATATTCTTTGCCTACGTTATCAAAACAGACAGACAGAAGCACCGGAAAGTATATACATTGACTAATTGAATTTTAAGTCACTCTTAGACATTGTTGGAAAGTGTTACAATGGCTTAACACAAAAGAAAATGCAGCCGTTAGATTATAACTGCTGCCCTTAATGTATATCTGAATATTTTAGTGTACACTGCAAATCTGAAGGTTAATCATATTATATTCTATACAAAACATTACAATACAATATAAACAACACAAAAAAAATTATTTATGATTTTTATAGTAGAAATTTATTTAAATGTGATTTTTAAAAATGTCTCTCATAAAACACATTATATTGGCATATGTTTGGTTGTCCCTGTACATAAATTAGTTGTACAGGACCTATTAATGTCATTTTGAATGGGAAACATTCCATAGTGAACTTGATTAATATAAATTTTTTAAAAAATTTTTGTAATTATTTACTGACGCTGGTTGCGGGAGACAGACAGATAAAAAGATAGACAATCGGACAGACAGATACACAAATTGAAATCATTTTCACACTTAACAATTGCTAAAAAGTGTTAAAAATGATTAATGCAAGCGAAAGTACAATTCCAACAATTTGTTTTTTTAATAGCTCTTAGCCTCTTAACGGTCGCATACTTTTCAAAGACACGACCATAAAATCCACATTTTTGTCTAAAAAAAAAAAAAAAAAAAAAAAAAAAAAAGATTTAAAATAAATATATGAATAATATATATCATTACACTGCGCACATTTCAAATACATTATATATAGTTTGGTACTGGCTGGTGCTTTCATGTACCCTAAAATATTAAAGGAAAAATACACGTGGGGCGTGCTCACTGCCCGTGAGTATCACGGGAGCGAGAAGGAAGGGGTTAATTTAACTGAATATTTTTGTGTGGTCCTGTAAATCTATTGATCACCATACTATACTGTATAGAACGCATTCTTTTGTGCCTATGAATAACATATTTCAATTTCATTAAGCTTTGTGAAAAGTCAAGTTATTAAAATTTATTTTATACGAATACATCTCATAGAACGTAGTACTTTGGAATACTTTCGAATGTCCCTGTGCACAGACCAGTGCTGGAATTTACTCCATTTTACATAAGAAATATGTGATAGTGAACTTAAATAATGTATTTTAATTTCATTAAGATTTATGTACAGTAAAGTTATTAAAATATGGTTTATAGAAATACCTTCCGTAGAACATAATGCTCTGAAAAACTTTCGGGTGTCCCTCTACATAAATTAGCAAAGGTATTCACTCCATTTTCAGTCGGAAACATCCTGTAGTGAACGGGAATAACATATTCAGTTTCAAGAAATTCCGTAAGTATTTACGAGTGTTAGACCGTGGAAGTGGAAAGACAGACAGACAGACAGACAGACGAACGAACAGATAGATACATACAGAAATTGAAATCATATTCGCACTTAAAAGTTGTTAGAAAGTGTTAGAAAGAACTGAATATTTTTGTGTGGCCCTGTAAATCTGATGCTAATCATACTATATTCTTTAAAAAGCATTGTTTTGTGCATATGAATAACATATTTCAATTTCATTAAGCTTTGTGTAAAGTAAGTTATTAAAATTTGATTTATGGAAATACCTATCATAGAACGCAATGCTTTGGAATACTTTCGTGTGTCCCTGTAAACAAACCAGTGCTGGTATTTACTCCATTTTACATAAGAAATATCCGATAGTGAACTTGAATAACATATTTCAATTTCATTAAGATTTGTTTACAGTAAAGGTATTATAATTTGCTTTATAGAAATATGTACCTCCCATACAACACAATGTTTTGGAATACTTTCGGGTGTTCCTGTACACTAACCAGTAGAAGTACGCACTCCATTTTCAATAGGGAACATCTGATAGTGAACTTGAAAAACATACATCAGTTCCAAGAAATCCCATGCAAATTTACGGGAGTTAGAGCGCGGGCAGGCAGACAGACGGACTGTCATTAACCTTTTTCAACCTTTTTGGAAAGTGTTAAAAAAAAAATAATAATAATTCTTTTTCGAATTGGTGTCTTTAAAGCACTAATTGTATTAATAGGAATATTGTGCATGATTTTGTGAAATGATGGATCGTATATTTTTCAATTCAAAGGTAGGTGGGGCTAGAAGTAGCCAAAGAACTATTGTACTCGCGAGCCTTCAGTTCTGTACACATTCGGATCTTAGTGTTAAAAAAAAAAAAAACAAGAAAGAAAAATCATGCAGTAGGCATTGATTAGTAACACTTTCCAAATTTATGTAATTCTTGTATCGTACATTTAATATTCTTTGCCTACGTAATCACACAACAGACTGAAGGACTGAAAAATATACAGATAGTCTAATTGATTTTAAAATCATTCTTAGGCATTTTGGAGAGTATTAAAAAGGCTTAATACAAAAGAAAATGCAGCCGTAAGATTATAATTAGAGCTTTTAATCTATCTGAATATTTTAGTGTAGCCTTGTAAATCTGAAAGTTAATCATATCATGTTCTATACAAAACATTATTTAAGAATATTAACAATACACGTCAACGTTTTTATGAATTTTACAGCAGAAAGTTTTTTAAATATAACTTTTAAAAATGTCTTTCCTAAAACGTAATTTTTTTTATTGTTGACCCTGTACACAAACTAGTTGTACAGGACCTATTAATGTCATTTTATATAGGGAACATTCCATAGTGAACTTGATTGTATCATTTTATAAAAATTCTCAAAATATTTTCGGAGGCTAGGAGCCGGAGACAAACAGATAGAAAGATAGACAATCGGACAGGCAGATACACAAATTGAAATCATATACTCACTAAAATTATAAGAAAGTGTTAAACGCTTATATATAGGATAAAATTATTCTATAAATGAAGTAGTGTGAAATAAAAGCGGCTATAAAAATACTGCAGAATAAATTAAAATATTGGCAACTTTCAGTTTAGGCAATTTTAGGGACTTTTTTATTTATTATCTACCACAAACTTTTAATTGTAATGTTTGACTAATCACTTCGAATATTAATCGTCTGTCAGATATATAAAACATCACTCCTTAAAGTTATTGGTGATTATTGAATAAAAAGTCCCTAAAGTCCCCCCTGGCAACACTGGCAAATTTGTTGTTGTTAGAAAATGCTGGTAGAAATGGAAATATTTCTGTTTGTGACTAAAAGTCAATTTACATACCTGCCAACATTCTAGTTAGTATCCCGTAGCATTGTTAGCACACGCCATTTTTACACACCATTATTTTATTGAATAATTTTCTCAAAATGTAATTATGATTAAATAAGAAAAAAATATACTGTCCAAAAAATGGCGTGAAAAAAAAGTGGGCATTAACAAGGCCGCGAAATATTAAATAGAATATTTTAATGTATACCTTTACATGAAATTACTCTATTATAACATACAAAAATAAAAATATTGAACTGAAAACATAAAAAAAAATTGTATATACATTGTTAAAGTTAATATTTGTTAAATTTGTGTTGAAAAAGAAAGCCCTATGATGTTATTTTCAAATTTTTTGTAAATAAAATTATGTTAAATGTTTTGTACATTGATTTAAAAATATGCGATATTTATTAATAGCAAAAATAAACAAACAAGTAAATAAACAAAATAAAAATTAATTAAATAAAATCTTAAAGTAATAAAAACTATAATAGTTTATAAAAATATATTTACGGGAGCAATAACATATAATTCACCACTCAAGTTTTATTCAAACTGAAATACTGAAGGAATTTGTGAGCAGTATTAACACATAAAATATATTTGCAAAGAAAACTAATTAATTTAAAGCGTTTTTACGCATAACGGTCTAAACTGTAAAAATTTTAAATCCCTTATTATGAATTTTCAATTTAAAAAGTATAAGTACCTGCGCGCGCACACACGCACACACACATACACACAAAAAAAAAAAAAAAAAAAAAAAAAAAAAATCCTCTTTTCAAGTATTACTTTGGAAAAGTTACATTTTCTTTTGAATTCAGATTAAAAACCAGTTCTTTAAAACCGTTTTTCTAGCGCATTTGAAGATTTTGAATTATTTTTCTTTTCTTGATAGTAAAATTCTAAAATTCTTCTTTTTTGTTGAACAAGATAGGCTTCGTTTAGCCTAAAAATATCCTATATCATTGCTTTTGGCACTATTCATCGGGGATATTTAAATTTTCTCTTAATCTTTTTTTACTCCACGAGCTGGATAGAATTAAAACATTGAAAACAGTATAACTTGCTGATAGATAATTTAAGGAGTTATAATTAAAATTTAACTGGCGTGCTTTAACTAGAATGTGAAATGTGAATTAGTGAATTACTAGAACAAAGGAGAGTTATTAAAAAACAATTTACGCATATCGCAATTTGTGCAATTAAAAAAAAAAAAAAAAAAAAGGAAAAAAAAAAAAATGTGTTCATAAATATAGCCAAGATTGTACTTTAACTTTGGTTATAAATTGTACATTTCAATGCAATTATAGGGAATTTAATAAATGTGATTTGATAATATTCTTAAAGATATATCTCGCGTCTGTAAAGAAAAAAATAATTTCTCAAAGAAAAAAAAAGCATGATGAATTGATTTTTAAAAGATATGAACAATGAACGATTCATTCGTCTAATTACGCCTCATACTTCCTTCCATTCTTAAACAGTCATTAAACTATTTACCATGTTAAAAAAAGAAATTGACTTAACGCATAATAATGTATATTTTAGAAATTGGGACTTTTAAAATTTTCAACTTCCATTGGTTTCACACTGAAACCAAATTGTTAAAATTTTTTATGCAACAAATTTTCATAGGTTTTTCATAGTTTTAATCAATTTTTAAATTTTTATTCTTTCACTATTCATTAAATAACAGCACTAATTCGAAACTTAACAAACATTGTTTTAGAGAAAATCATATGTAGAATTCCTTTTAATTTTTTTATAGACACTTTGCTTATTTGATGATGCACTTGTGCCTAGTTTTTTCCCCTGATAAAAGGCTGTGCTATTAATTTGACATGAGACAACTGTTGCAAGTTTTGCAAATTATAGTGTTTCCTTACAAAGTTATTTTCTTATTAAATTAATTATTAATTTAACTTATCAGGTAAATATACAGGGGAGCGTGGGGCAGGTTGTAACAGTTTTTAGAAAATTAAGTATCATGTGAAATGTATTTATGTTTTCCTGTTTATAATTGCTGTTTTCATACATAATCATCTATCGTATTCATACAAAAAACTTTCGTTAATGTTGCTAGTTTTAGCACAAAAATAATTTTTCTTTAAATTATTTGCCTGTTACAATTTGCCTCGGACTTGGGGCTAATTGTAACACACGTGGGGCAAATTGTAACGGATACGAAGGGAGCCCTAACAACAAAAACTACAATATTTCAAAACATTTTTTGTTATCAATCATTTATTAATTTATAAAAAAGAAAATTAATAACTAATATTAAATTATAACCTTCTTGGTATCAATGAATTATATCAAATGGATTATAGTAAAATAAAAATAAAATTAAAGATAAAATCAATATAGAAGTCAATTTTATTGAGAGTTCAAATTAATTCAAGAAAATGATATTTTGTTCCTCTCACGCATTTAATGTGTCCTCACATTTTGCAAATCAAGCATTGTACCCATTTTTCTGCCACAGACAGGGTTTAGCAGAGCTCGAATTTTCCGCAATTTTTTTCCGGACACTCTCATTGATGAGAAGTTTCTGCTTTTTTTTCTATCACTATTTTTATGCAATGTTCTCTAATTCGTGATTAAATCGTGATTATAATTCGTTTTTAAATAATAACGACACTAGACACAGAAAATATTTCTGTTTAAATATAGTAATGGCAAAAAAGCCAAAACTTTTTCATTTCTGAAAGTTTCCTGAAAATGGGTGGAGACTTTGAGCTCGGGCTGTAGGCATCTCCACAAGCCACTCCTCTAACATGTTACAACTTGCCCCATCGTATGATTTTGGACATTTTGTTTATTTATAAAAAAAAAATTAACAATTTATACAAAAAAATTAAACATGCATTTTATAACTCAACACACAGACTAAATAAATAGCTATAAAAGTTTCTTTAAAGTATAAATTAACATACACTGCGTAAAAAAAGTAGAAGGACAGTTGATTTCTGTAGATTATTTTCTGTATTTCCATCCTGGCTTTTAGATTTTTATACAGATTTTGTGTAACAATATTTTCTTTAATTTCACGTAAAAATGAAAATTCTACTACTAATGCTAATTAGTGGATTGTAAAAAAACTATCATGCATGATTTTGAGAGTGTAAAAAAAGTAGAAAGACACTTTCCAAAATTTGTTACTTGGTGGATTGTGCACAAGTAAAAAAGTAAATATTGAATTTTATTTGAGTGCTTTTGAGGAGGAAAACATATTTTGTTAAAAATTGCATTGTTATTTTCTTTTCAGACTGCCTAAAAATAAATCTCTTTTCACTAATGTTCCAATAAGTGGCGCCCTCTGCTGTCTCGAAAATAGATTAAAAAAGTTTCATTTCACATCTTTTGAAATACAAGAATTAATCTCTCTTACCCGTATTTGTTTATCACAAACCACTTTTCTTTCCAAAATAAATTCTATCGTCTGTCTGAAGGTTTAGCAATGGGTTCCCCTCTCTCCCAAACTCTCGCAGAAATTTACATGCACTATTTCGAAAGCAAGTTTTTTAAGAAAATATCTTTTCCTTTTTGGACCCGTTACGTTGACGACACCTTCACGCTTATCGACATATCTCATCACAATATTGACCATGTCTTAGAAACTTTAAATTCAATTGACAGTAATATCCAGTTTACATATGAAATAGAAAATAATGGCTCCCTTCCATTTCTTGATACCCTCGTCTCTCGCACTGTAAATGGATTTTCAACCACCGTCTATCGAAAAAATTTTGCTGGCTCCCTTCCTCCCCATGCGCGTTCATGTCACCCACCTAACCAAAAAATGGCTGCTTTCTATACTTTTGTAAACCGTGCCCTTAATATTTGTCGACAAACCCTATTTTATTAAAATCTGAAATTAAATACCTGAAAGCCATTGCAATTGACAGAGGTTATAAACATTCCATTATAGACAAATCTATCCAAAAATTACAACTCCCTCGTATTTCGTCTACTAAATCAGTCTCTTCTAATATCAGTATTGTCTTACCCTATTTTCCTAAATTCAGTCAAACCATAGCTAAAATTCTCAAACAATATGATTTTAATATAATATTTTCGCCTTCCAATAAACTCACCTTTTCTCAGTTAAAAGATCCCATTGATATACATAATTCTTGGGGTATTTATTGTATTTCCTGTCAGTGTGGTTTATCATATATTGGCCAAACTAAACGCAGTCTTAAATTTCGTCTGAAAGAACATATGAACTACGTCTGCAAACAAGAAACCAATATATCGGCTATTTCTAAACATTGCTGGGAGGAAAATCATAATTTTAAATTTAATTCAGCTAAAATAATTTGCAGACCTAAATCCATACATGAACTCGATTTCTTTAAAGCTTTTCATATTTATAAAAATTTTAAAAACCTTGTAAATTGTAATTTCGCTATTCCTTATTTGTCTGACTGTTGGCAATTTTACATTCAGTCCACATTTTCTTAATTTTTCTACTGTTTACACAGCTAACTTTCCTAAATTCCTATTGGCCACTTTCCCAACCTTCCCGTAATCCTATTGGTTGAACTAAATTCGGCCCCTCTCCTATATATACGAGCACTTCTCCAGATTCAGAATCCTTTTTGCACTGAAGACGGTACGCTTAAGGCTACCGAAACAGCTGTATGCATTTCCAATATTTTTCTTTGGCATTTCTGATGTAGTAGTTTATTCGGGTTTTAACATTTTAACTTATTCCGGCACATTTTTAGCTCCGCCATCTTTCAATACCACTTTTTTTTTAAGAGTAATTTTTTTCTTATTTTAACATAGTTAATTTAAAAAATAAATTTATTCAATCTATAAGTGGTGCGAAATAAATGCAGGGCTGAAAATGCTGCTATTAGAATGTTGTCATCTATGCTTTTAGGTCTCTTTTCTCACTGGAGCAGGGATGGAACGCTGGCGCAGAACTTACACCACTATCGATGAAACAAAATTTTCTAGTTGTTTAATTAATGATATTATAAGTAAAGAAATTTCTTGAACGATTCCCGGTATGAATTCTGCGCCAGTGTTCCCAATTTTTATAATTTATTCACGAGCATTTTTAGCCCCGCCTTCTTTTCATACCAGAAATTTTGTAGAGTATTTCTCTTTAACCTTCCTACCCTGTTGAAAAAATTTTACGTTTTACCTGTATGGGTCGAATCGACCCACTTTGTATAGATTGAATTTACGTCTTAAGAAAGAATTTCTATGAAGCTCATTTTACATCTACCTTTTCGACAACTATCGCCATTTATTGACTATTCCTGAAAATGAAGTCTACTCAAAAGAAAAAATTGGTGTTTTAAGCATTTCTATACATGTTAATACACGTTTCTATGCACGATTTACCTGTATGGGTCGAATCGACCCACTTTGTATAGATTGAATTTAGGTTTTAAGAAAGAATTTCTATGAAGCTCATTTTACATCTACGTTTTCGACAACTATCGCTATCTATTGACTATTCCTGAAAATGAAGTTTACTCAAAAGAAAAAATTGGTGTTTTAAGCATTTCTATGCATGTTAATAATCTGGGTCAAATTGACCCAGACAGGTAATATGTCACATATTTTTTTGGGGTGGTTTAAAACAAACCAATGACTCTGAAAAAATCATATATTAAACGAATGCATATTTTTGAGGCATACATAATGTTTGAACAATGAAAATTAAAATCTGTAGAAGATATCGAAAGATCAATTTTTAAAATGGGTCGTATCGACCCATACAGGGTAGAAAGGTTAATATGTGACAACGATTAAATAAGAAGAAAATCATTTTTGAAAATTTCCGGTATGAAAAAGAGGCTGGGCTAAAAATGCTCGTGAATAAATTATAAAAGTTGGGAATTTTGAATGTATGTCCGTATAACGCGATTCCCTAATGTGCAGAACGTATCCCCCGCATTGTACAGGAGCCTACTGTACTTGAATTCCTAATTATGAAAAGTGTGAAATCAGTATCTATATCTTTAAAAGTGATAAGACATATTACTTTGATTTAATTAATTTTTCCATACTAAATGTGAATTTTACACAGTAATTAGAATTAATCAAATATAAATATTATTGCGCTTTTGCTTCAATATTACATTTGCTAAGATAAATTTTTTTTAAGAAACAATTTCCCAATATTTAATTCAGTATTAATAATATATATATATAAATTATATGTTTTATAATTTTACATCATGCGATAAAATTTAAATATCATAAGGGGACAGTGGACGTTAATTGTTTTTTTTTTTTTAATTTATTTTCATAAAGATATGATATTTTGTGTAGATGCTATTTTAATATAAGTATATCAAGTACCCTTTAAAATTTTTAATACCATTATGAATTTAAATTTAAAAATTTAAAAAAATTAATTTTATTAAAAATTTTTTAAATGTTCCATGCGTTCCAAATTTTTATATTTTAGGTTTATTTCGCCTTTAAAACACTCATACATCATAAACAAAAGCTTCTATTATTGATTAAATTCTTTAAATAATGTTTCATTTAGAAATTGTTCTTCATAGTTATCTTAATCTTATGTCATAATTTCGCGCTTAATTGACTTTTAATTAGTTTTTAGTAAACTTTCTGAAATCAGATTCTAAAATGCATTGCAAGTTTTATTAATAAATGGAAAATGAAGCTAAATTATAAATTTCATGAATTTTCATCCAAAATTAAGACGTATGGAGCATTTTGAAGACACAAAAATGTAAACATTTTAGTTTTGAGAAAAACGCATTTAAAGTTTATTTTCACACTTACCTTTCATACGCATTCTTTAAAACATCCTAACGCATGTACTTATTAAAAGATATATATTTTTATATTGTTATATCAATAAGTAAACATATATCTAGATATAGATATAAGAACTGCTGTTATAAGGAATAATTTATTGAAGATTGAGAAATTTCTCGAACGCATCGAGTAAAATAGACATTTTTGTTTTAAATGGACATTTAACTTTTTTAAATGTTTATAACTTTTTAAAAAATAGTCGTATTCACCTGCGGTTTTTGTGAAAGGTAGCTTTCGTTGTGTACAGTAATATTTAGAAGGGACAAAAAAAAAAAAAAAAAAAAAAATCAGTTTTTTGGCTCAGTAAACGTCCACTGTCCCATTAAGGGCCCGCTTCACTCACTGCCTCAGGAAGCCGCAGCTAATGTTATACTATGGGAAATTTTTCTTTACAAATAACTAATACATATTTTTAAATTCTGTTTTCACATTCTGAAAATTCTTAGCTGTTAAACTGACGGACCTTTTTTAAAAAATCATTTATATATTTTTTTATAATTTATTTTGGAGGTGCAAAATACGAATTTTCAATATGTAAAATTTTTTTCATTTTGCAATTTCAAAATAAAATATTAAAAATTTAAAAAATACATTTTTAAAAAAGGTCCGTCAATTTAACAGTTGGGAATTTTCTGAATGTGAAAAGAGAATTTAAAAATATTTATTAGTTAATAAGTTATTTTTAAAAAAAATTCCCCATAGAATAACATTGGCTCGGGCTTTCAGCGAGGGTAAGTGAAGAGGGCCGTTAAGGCTTACAAATCGTACAACGAACAAATACAAAAATATGGACAAAGAGATTATAACAGAAAACTCGAAGTAAAAAAATCTTAACGGCGAAAAACTGGGAAAAGTTATTTAATATTTAAGAAGAAAGACTAAATATTTTAAGATCGGGTACAAGGGTGGTAGTCTCCGCCTTTTACAGGACACTTTCAAGGATGAGAAATTTTCACCTCTTTTACCACCACTTTTTTCTTAGAGAAATCTTTACTGTATTTTTAAAGTAATATGTCGTAATTAAACAGTATAGAAATTATTGTTTAAAAAATAGTGGTAGCAAAGACGGCATAAATTTCTCATTTTTCAAAGTCTCCTGAAAAAAAAAAAAAAAAAAAAAAGGCGAATACTACGACCCCAGCGGATATATTCCTATCTCGTAAAGGAAGTCCCACCTTTACACATTTTTCTAGAACTTTACAGTAAAAAACAAAACGATTTTACATATTCGTGATTAAATCATTTAAATTTTGTTTTCGGCAATTGAAGTAGTAAATGCCATTGACGTTTATGCATACCAGTGTCCCATATAGGGGAAATACAAATATGCAAAATAGTTTTTTTTTTTCTTTTTAATATTGTTTCAGCGATACAGAAGGCAGAGCTTGTTCTCTTTTGGAATTCTTTCACGATCTCTCGCCTGCATTACGGTAGTTTTACAAAAATAAGTTAATTTGTATAATAAACATCGAAACGTTGATTAGAAAACAATAAGAATAACATAAAAGCATTCTAGTTAACATTCCGTAGTATTGTTAACCCCGCCTTCTTTTTCACACTAGCATCTTTTTAGACTATTTTTCTTTTTATTTAATCGTAATTACATTTAGAAAATATTACTCTAAAAATTTACTGGTGTGAAAAAAAAAAAGGGCGAGACTAACAACGCTACGGAAAATTAATTAAGATGTTGGCAAATATGTAAAAGTAAATTAAAATAATTTTCCCATCAGATTATATACATATATTTACTTACAGAGGAAACAAATGATAACATGTAATGGTCCCGTAAAAACAATAAAGAACGATATATTACTATAACTCGAAAAATATTGATAGGAATGAGCTGTAAATATGGAAACCCCTATTTTTGATGATGCCTGTTCTATTCGTGCAAAAGTTAATATAGGTCATAATTCATAACTTTTTCGAATATGAATTTATTAATAATTTTCATAATTCAAAAATTGTTTTGAATGAAAAATATGCATGAAATATGTTAATATTCTAACACATTAAAAAAAAAAAATATTTATATAATATAATTATTTTTTATGTAGATATAATTCAATGTTTGTCCCATTCGTTTAACATTAGCATCCTCATATTTTGACAGCTTATAACTCTATGAAAAATTGAGCGAAATGTATAAATTGCACCATTTTTCGGGATGATGTAATCCATATAATTCAAAACAGTTATCACAAGTGAAGGTTACCATTCGAAAAAATTAAATTACTGCCAGTTTTAATATGTAAACGGTCCCTAAGGAAAATCTGTCGGCACCGTTATAAACTAGACATTATTACAAATCAATCGGTATCAGCCACATGTTTCTACGATAATTTTCAGCAAAATTAATCGGAGGAGGGGGTAGCTTTTTTTTCTTTTTTCCTTCTGACTGTAAAATTACATCTTGTTAGCAACTGTTGAGGAAAATTTCAAAACAAAGCCTAAAATGTTTATAGGATAATTATTGAAATCTTTTTCCCTGTGCAAACTGATATTTAAATATTTTATTTCCAAAGTAATTTTTTCGAAAAAAAAAAAAAAAAAAAAAAAAACATTTATTTAAAATCGGTATAAAAAGTTATCATTTGACATTTAAATAACCAATTTAAATTCCTTTTAAAAAATATCAAAAAACACATAAAAGTCTTAAACATCATTTTTATCAAAAAAATGTCATTAAAATAAACTGTCATATTTTTACAAAAATGTAAAAGATTAGCTTTTAAAAGGGAGAAAATTTCATATCCGTAAAAAGCACTTAAGCACAGGAAGTCACCTAATATTTCAGCAATATTTCTTTATTTTCTTCAAACGTTTCAGTTTATCTGTAATTGCTGTTATGATCATAAAATAAACTTAAATTTCTTCCTAAATGTATTTTTCTTACATGAAAGAAATACTCTAAAACCATTTTTCATCGTCTCTTTTTTGATATAGAACTACTAAAACTCATTTTTAGGGTTTATTGACAGAAGAATCTCAAAACCATAACTGAAAAATGGATGAGATTTTTTGGGCTGAAAATAGATCTTTAACGGACAGTTAGGCGTTTCATGAAAAGCATTTTAAAATATAAATATTTCGGGAGGTTATATTTTAGAGATGAAATTTATTTTCGAGGAAGAATGCTGTGTAATTGTAGACGAATAAATTTTATTCAACTAAGTAATTTTAAATTTTGTAGTTACATATTTTATTTTCATCAAAAGAATAGATATTTTTAATAACATAAAGTATACAGAAATAATATATATATATATGAATGATAGAAACGCATAAGAAAATATTTTGATGTAAGATCTTGAATTAAGTATTTGATAGGCAAGATAATTAAAGTATTTTTTGTTCTAAAATAGGACTTTTAATTTCTTGTAAATGCAAACATATTTAAATATATTTACATATTTAATACATATTTAATATATTTAAATATACATATTTAATATACATATTTAATATATTTAAATAGAAGTACAGATTAAATAAAATATAAATATCTGTGGATAAAATAATTCAATTATATATACGAGAATAAATAAAATAAAACTATCCGACGAAACAAAATAAATACAAATAGTAGAAAAAGTATTAGAAGTGCATGCATTCTAATCAGTATCCCGTATATATAGTATTGTTTCTACCTGTCCTTTTTCCGCACCTTTTAACTGCCATTACTGCAGTACCGTAGGTAATGGAAGTATTGTATTCGGTCCAAAAATTCGATATCGAGTTTTCGCCTGTTACGCGTTTTAAGGCCACCTGCGTGCAAAAAAGTAATTTTTGGCAATTTGTCAGTATGTGTGTGTGCTGCGTATGTGTATGTGTACGTATGCATGTGGGGAAACTTTTGGCTATCATATCTCCAAAACTAATAAAGATAGAACTACGAAACTTAATAATTGATAGAGGTCTGGTATACTGGTGAATTCTACAAATTTTAGTGAACATTCGGAAAACCGGAAGTGGGACCGTAAGTCCGTATCTTAAAAAACGGCTCTAACGATTTTCTTCAAAGCTGCTATAATAACACTGTATTAGATGTCTTTTCGAATGATATAGTTGGTTAGTTCAGGAAAATTGATAGCCGTCCTGTATAAATAGCTCAATTTCAGGTCTCGCAAGTGCGTTCCTTTAAAAACGGTAGTACGGATTTTTCTTTTAAATATCCTTTTGTATGTAATTATTGTTTTCCATTTAATAATTGGTTTTTTGTAAAATTTGGTATCTCAAAAACGGCTCTAACGATTTTCTTGGAAATTGTTACATCAATCCATTTTAGATACCCTTTCTCATGTATTACGTGGTTATTACAGGAAAATTAACGGTAATCCTGATTAGGTAGTTCAGTTTTAGATATCGGAAATTAGTGTTTAAAAAAATAACAATATATATTTTTTATCTTATTTTTTAACTCGCTATGAAAACTCTGTTTTACATGTCTTTATGCGTGTATCAAGTTTCCCTTGCTGAAAAAGTCTAAAAAATGTATATAATATCTCCAAAAATGTGTATAATACGTGTAATAGTGGGTAATGGAAGTCGTGTGGTTGTTTCAATACAGATTTTTTTTTTTTTTACTTTTTCCAGAGAAATTTTTTCGAAATGCAATTACGATTGAACAAGAAGAAAAATGCTCTCCAAAAATACTGGCATAAAAAAGGCAGTTTTTAACAATACTACGGAATATTAATTAAAATGGTGGCAGTTATGGAAGTGTAAGGAAAGTAAGAATATCATTTATTATGTATGACTCGTGCAGGTATTTGGTTTTTTACAGATTTTTCCGTCATCTGAAAAATATTCTTGTTAAATTTTTAGTTTTATTTGAAAGAAAAAATATTGTTTTAAAACTGTGGTAGAGAAAAATAAAGAGTGTATACAAAGAATGATTATAACCACATTGATTGCAATTTTAATTTCACGCTAAAAATCATCAAAATCTTACTTTCCCCTTAATTTCTAACAAGGGTGCAAAAGTTTCCGTCTCAAGACGGAATGCTTGCGCTAGAATTTTTTTTATCAATAATTTTATCATATTCAATCTTTTTTTTAAAAAAACAAACAAAAAAAAAAAAAAAAAAAAAAAAAAAAAAACACTGTACAAGTCTAATAAAAATTCTTGATAAAATATAGTGTTGTATGAGTTCCGTCTTTACGCGGAAACTCTTGCACCCTTTATTTTTAGACTTAATTATAAGATCTCTTTTCTCAAAAAACATTTCTCTCTTTGTCATTGTTTTAATGTAATCGTTTATTGCTTGAAATTTGTTATTCCTTTAAAAATAACCCATCTGTTGACCGAATAGTTAGCTTTCTGGCCTTTAGCTTTAAGGTGTTAGTTTTGGAATTCCGCAGTGGTTCGAAACCTATTCTATGACGTAAGGCCCTGTCTAGCTTTAGTGTGCAAAATGACTGTAAAACGACCAAACGAAACAACGACAACAACAAAAAAAAAAAAAAAAAAAAAAAGAAAAAAAAAAAAAAAACTGACAATATAGGCTGTTCAAGTAATTTTGAACTGGATTTTTATTCACTAATTATTGATTTTAAACATGTAGTGAATATTTCAAAGTTGCATAATATAGGTGCACTATTTTATAAAACCAATTAAATTTAATTTCTAGAATTAAAAATTTCAATTTCAATACGGTGCTATACACAGACACACACACACACACACACACACACACACAAAAGTTTAATGATTAAATTGTACCTCATACTCTTATTAGCTGATGTAGGCAATTTCAGCATTATGTAATTAAAAAAGTAAAAAGTAAATAAACCATTACAGGGATGGAACACGGGCGCAGAATTCATACCAATCTCAATGTAAGAAAATTTTCTACTTCTTAAATCAACGATATTATAGGTAGAGAAATTTCTTCAACGGATTCCGGTATGAATTCTGCGCCCGTGTTCCATCCCTGCCATTAGCTAAAAATATTAATGGACTGTTCGCAAATTAAATTGTTTTTATTGTTTTTACGTTATTATTATTTTCAATCATAATGTATGTGTAACTCCTGAAATACGTCGATATGGGATAATTTCATTTACAATGCATTTTTTGAACAGGCTACGTAAAAAATTATGTTTTGTTATTCCTAAAATTATACACCCCAAAAAATTAATTATTACTTCCATTACCCTACTACCGTAGGTAATGGAAGTATTGCATTTGGTCCAAAAATTCGATATCGAGATTTCACCTGATTTACACGTTTTAAGATCCCCTGAGTCCAAAAAAGTGGTTTTTGGCAATTGGTCAGTTTGTGTGTATGTATGTGTGGAATCCATATCTCCGAAACTAATAAAGATAGATCTACGAAACCTCAGAATTAAGACAGAACTGGTGTACAGATGAATTTTCCAAATTTTGGTGTTAATTGTAAAAACGGAAGTGGGACGTCGGAAACCGGAAGTGGGACCGTAAGTCCGTATCTCAAAAACGGCTCTAACGATTTTCTTCAAAGTTGCTATATAAACAGTCTATTAGATGTCCTTTCGAACGATAGTTAGTTCAGCAAATTGATAGGCGTCTTGTATAAATAGCTCAATTTCAGGCCTTGCAAGCGCGTTCCTTTAAAAACGGCTGTACGGATTTTTTTCAAACTCGCCATATTAACTCACTTTTAAATATCCTTTTGTATGTAATTATTGTTTTCCGATCAATAATTGATTTTTTGTAAAAGTTGGTATCTCAAAAACGGCTCTAACGATTTTCTTGAAAATTGTTATATAAATCCATTTCTTTCTCATGTATTACATGGTTATTAGAGGAAAATTAACAGTCATCCTGCTTAGGTAGGTCATCTTCAGATCTCGGAAATTTGTGCTTCAAAAAATAACTACCATTTTTTTTTTCTCTTACTTTTTACTTTTCTATATGTAAGCTTCGTTTTGTATGTCTTTATATATGTATAAAGATTCTGTTACCGGAAAAGTTTAGGTTTCTACTTCTTTAGGTCAATTTTTATGTTTTCCGATCACATTACCTTCTAAAAATGTATATAATACGTGTAATAGTAGGTAATGAAAGTCGTATGGTTGCTTCACACCAGATTTTTTTTAATACAACTTTGCAATTTGTATTATTATTATCCATATTAAAGCAGGAACGGATCACCGGCACAGAAATTATATCAATATTTGTTAAGGAAATTTCTCTACAAATAAAATCGTTGGTTCATGAAGTAGAAAAATTTGTTTCATTAATACTGATGTAGTTTTGCGCAAGTGTCCCATCACTGTTAAAGGAATAAAAACCGAGGTTATGTTTCCGACAATTCTGTGCATATAAGATCCTGCTTCTGCTAACATTTAGTTAAGTACGATATGTAACAGTAATAAAATTCTTCAGAATTTTGTATATATAAGTTCGAACAGTACCAATGTGTTTTCTTGAAAATGACTCAGTTGTAAAATAAACAAAATATAAAAAATAATTTGCCTAAAGGGAAATCAGAACACATTTAGAATTCAAACCTGGTTTATAAACATTTTAAACGTCATCAAACCTTTATTAAAATTAAATGAAGATATCAGAAACATGCTTCGCTATCATGTTTTTATTTTATTTTCTCACATTGGAAAAATATTTTATTTTTTTAATTATACTGTGTTTTGGGTGCAAATCAAGTTGTTTATTATCATAATGGGATTTTAAATAAGGTGATTTTGAAGTAGTTTTCGATGTTTAATATGTAGATTTTGAATTTTTTTTTTTTTTGCAGATATTTTTGCTTTGTTTGTTTTAAAATCTTAAAATGATTTTAAATTTTAAAATGATTTTAGTTAAAAGATATTGTGTGGTGCCCATAACCGGATAATGACCATAACAGGTCACATTCCCCTATACATATCAACAAGAAAGAGTGTTTCAATTGTTTTTACACAACTAGTTGTAAAAATTTACAGTACTCCGTGCCGCGTTTATGTTAAGAAAGTGCTGCATTTGTACAGAATTTGTACATCGTATTTTCCTGCGTATAATCAGCAGGTCAGATAAATCGTTTGCACGCCAGAAAATTTAATTAATAGACAAGAATATATTTGATCTAGGCAAAGCATCGTTTAAAAATAACTTCTTAATTAAATTGTCCGGTTTGAAACTTATTTGGCAAACCTGTGGATTATACGCAGGAAAATACGGTACTATGTGTAGACTGCTCATTACTGGAAAAATATTTTTGTATTTGTAATAACAATTGACATTCAAAAAAATATTTCATCAGACGAACAACAGGTTTAACATCACTACTTTGAAATAGAAATTTATTTATATTATATATAAGGGAAGGCACCTAATTTTCGGGGTATAATCCGCAAGTAAGATATGTTATTCCTCCACCAGAAATTTTATTTAACTGAAAAATCTATATTATTTCGAAGAAATAGCTCCTATAGATATAATGTTATTTGTCAATTAAAATTTCTGGTGCAAAACTGACTTATATGACCTGCGGAGTATACACCGAAAATTACGGTAGATAAATATGGAATTTCATTTCCACTTGAACTCACGATAATAAATTGAATCATTTTGGATAACTGAGGATTCGACTATTCCAAACGCTCGTATGTTGTTAATGTGTTTCGATGGTTTTATGTACAAAAAAGTAAAGTTTAGAGGTAAATTTTTAGTTAAGAAAGAAAAAAGTTACTTTCGCGTAATATGAACCAAGCAAGTAATATGGAATAGTTATGAAGGGAGATATGGAATACCCATTTCCTTAAAAGATAATATGAAATAAGGTAGTATTTTTTCAGAAAATCATGAATAATTGCAATATAAACATTTTATTTTGAAATTATTAAAA
Organism: Salticus scenicus; assembly: GCA_963930645.1. Classification (NCBI taxonomy): domain Eukaryota; kingdom Metazoa; phylum Arthropoda; class Arachnida; order Araneae; family Salticidae; genus Salticus; species Salticus scenicus. The sequence goes on from OZ005657.1 coordinate 256,988,928, forward strand.
AAAAAAAAATAGTATCGAAAAAATTATCCCCAATCAAGTTTCACAAAACTTTGCAAATAATATGAAATGGCTTACATTCCATATAACCCGAATCACCATCTTGGAGAATAAGTCAACCTCAACCACCTGTTGGTAGAAATAAATTCATGGGAATCAGACTAATAACTAACTCTACTCCCCTACCGAAAATGGCACTAGGTTTTTGCCTATTATACTGCTTCGTAAAAAGATTACAGAATTTGTAATACTTACTTCCAAAAAAATCTGAACCTTGATAAACTAAATAAGCTGTATGACACAAAGACTGCTCTCTTCACTGACACAAAATGAACTACAGGTCATATTTTAGGCCCTGTAAAAACGTCTGACGGGCTTTCCATAGGTTGCAACTCCGTACAGGTGAGATATAATGATATTAAATTTTACCCGACTATTCTATATTCAGCTATATATTTGAATTAAATGAAATTAAATTACTATTATACCCTTATTTGCAAAAAGTGTAACTTTGAAAAGTGTTTTCGCTGAATAATTTATAAAGAGGAAAAGTGAGAATTTTAATTTAATCAACATTTTCTTCTTAAAAAAAAAAAAAAAAAAAAATGAAAAGAAAAATCTCAAATAATATCACGGAAAATTAATCTTCTGTAACAAAGTAACAATTTTAAAGTTTCTTTTTACAAACTAATAATTCTAATTAATGATTTTCTTTTAAGAAAAAAGCTTTGTTCTTTCGTTAATCCTTTTCAACTGTCATGATCATATAGAAAAGAATTGATTTAAATGTAGCAAAACTTTCTTCGACGAAAGAATAGATAATGATCAGAGAAAATGCTGAAAAAAAATTGATTAGAAGATTTTCATTTATCTAAACTTTTCAAAGTTTTTTCAATAATAAGCCTTATAAAAAATGGTTTTTTAATGTCAATATATAAAGCCCTGTTAATTATATATATATATATATATATATAAGAAAATTCGAAAAGTTGAATGGAATTCTTATGCCTTTTGTAAAAGTTTCTTTCATTTAAGAATCTATGCGTAGGGTATTGCAAAGTTTTGATTAATTCAAAGAAGTGACGGATATATCTGGATAAACTTTATAATGCATATTAATTAATACTTATGTACAAGTTATTGTAAATTACATTTATTAAAGTTGTATTGTTTGGTATCAGCGAGCCGTAAATTTAAATATGCAATATTCACATCATCAAACGAAGCAGTTTTAAGTTGATTTCTTTAGAAATAGATCTATCAATAATAACTTAGTTTATCTATCTATCTATCAATTTATCTATTTATATAATGGGAAATTTGACATCACGATAACGTCCGAAATAAAGAACCAAATCAAACCAAAGTTGGACAATGGAGTTATCCTACATATATCCTGGATAAGTTCGTTAATCACTTTGTTCCTCCATGTTGTTTACAAGTGGCGGCTACTTGAAAATTTTAAATTTTTACATTGTTAAAAAACTTATTTAAGAATCAATTTGATTAAATTTTAATGCACACATACTCCATATAAGAGTCTGCAACGAATTTATTAATGATCTTGATCCACCATCTTAGCGGATACCTTAAATTAAGGGAACCACTTGAAAATTCGTCATGGCGATAACTTTTGAAATATTGGATTAATTCGACCCAAAGTTGGACAGTGGAGTTTTCTATCAAATGTCTTGGATGAGTTTGCTGAGAAACTTGATATGCCCTTTATTTTCCAAGTGGCGGCCACTTGAAATCAGACTGACGCTTGAAAATTTCTTATTACAATAACTTTTAAAATACTGATTTATTCGAATAAAAGTTGAATAGTGAAACTATTTATCAAATATCTTGGATAAGATTACTTTGAAACTTGATCCGCAATTTTGTTTTCAAGTATCAGTTACATGAAAATTTAACATCAAGATAAATTTTGTAATACTGATGTAATTGGAACCAAAGTTAGACTGGACTTATCTTTGAAATATTTTGGATGAGTTCACTGGTCAACTTGCTTTGTCACTTTGTTGCCAAGTGGGGGCCACTTGAAAATTTATCATCACGATAACTTCTAAATTAATGTAAATAACCAAAATTAGGCAGTGGATTTATCTATCAAATATTTGAAGAATTCGCTGCGCGGTTTGATCCGTTATTTTATTTACAAGTCGCCGCCACTTAAAAATTTTCATCATGGTAACTTTTAAAATACTAAATTAATTCTAACCAAAGTTAAGCAGTGGACTTGCCTATCAAATATCTTGAATGAGTTTACTAGGCAATTTGCTTTGCCATTTTCTCCCCCAAGTGGCGGCCACTTGAAATCACACTTCCAGAAGAAAATTTGTCATCATGGTTACTTTTGAAATACTGAATTATACCGAACTAAAGTTGTACATTGGACTTATTTTACAAATATCTTGGATGAGTTCGCTGGGTAATTTGCTTCGCCATTGTATTTACATGTAGTGATTATTTAAAAATTTCAAACTAACATTGTGAAAAATGTATTTAAGATGTGATTTGCTTAAATTTCGACATATGCATAGTCTGTATCAGTGGTACTCAACTTGGTTCTTAACGCCCACTAGTGGGTGTTCCAGCATTTGTGGAGGTCGGTAGGGGTTTTATCCAATGCAGAAGCACTATCATTTTTTTTTTTTTTTTAATTAATTGACTTTTTAAAAGCATTGAAATACAAAATGCTTTATTTTTATATACTTTAACTTCACATAACCCTGTTTTATAAATTTTATATGGTAAAGAAAGTTACTTCCCTGCTTTATAAATCACTGTTTTTGAAGAACCAGTAGGTGGTTGGAAAATTTTACTACTAACAGACACACAGAAGTGGGCAATAGGTATAAAAATGTTGACTAACCTCTGGTCTATATTATGATCTTCACCAAATTTATTAATTATCTTGATCTGCCATCGTCTTTCAAAATGGCGGTCACATGAAATAATGCGGCAACATGAAAATTTGTCATTGCAAACCTTTTGAAATAAGGAAAGCGCAGCTGACGTCACGCTCAGGGCAATACACTCTACTCAGGGCAAAACATTGGTATTTCCACCAATACAGATTGTCCTTTTCTCACTCGTAAGTGGGAAAGATTGATTAAAGGAGCGTTTGTTTGTAAACATGCGCTTTCCTTATAGTGAATTAATTCAAACCGAATTTGAACAATAGACCTATCTTTGAAATACACGTGATAAGTTATTTGGCCAACTTGATCAATCATCTGATTTCCAAGTGTCAACCATCTGAAAATTTCAAATTCACATAAAAGTGGTATTTATAAATCGGTTTGCTTAAAACTTAAAACTCAATATTTACCTAGTCCACATCCACTAATTTATTAATAAGTTTTATCTGCCATCTTGTTTGAAAATTGTGGCCACTTGATAAGAAAAATGAAATCAATCTGCTCTTACGACTGAGCAGGAAGGGCTTGTTCTAAAGTTTTAACTATTACTGAGAAATAACCGAGATATCTAGATATTTTTTCCCTGAATATTTATCTATCCTTACATGCATAATGTTGTAAAGTAAAGCTGTTAATAGGTATTTATTTTGTTTCAGGAAGCCGTAGTTTGAAGTTACCCACATCCGATCTTTTGACCATGATGGCCATTGAAAGGTGAAGAAATGCTGGGCAAAATGTATAACTGTGGATGCTGACTCTGTCGGGAATGCCTTAAGAATAAATATTAGAAAATAAGTTACTATCTCGATTTTTTTTTAGTAATAATTAGAATTTTATGACCCTCCTAGTAATATCAATTTACTAGTAAATATCTGCCAGACTCAATTTTATGAAGACAAATAGTTTAAATCTATCGTAGTAAAATTTTACTTTAATACACTGATATAAATCTAAAAGTATGAGATAGTGTTTTTTAAAGTTATTTACATACTACTTATATAGTAAAAACTATTGTGAATCGAAATATTTATAGCTTTTCGAAGTGGAAAAAAAAAAAAAAAAAAAGAAAGGAAGAAATATCTTCAGAATTTACATTCATTTATTAATGAAGACAAAAATGTGGTGCTTTTTAACAATTATAAATATTTCCCTTTATTAGCTCAAATGTGCTTCTTCTTAATCATAACTCATAATTAAGACTGACAAAGGACTCGTTTAAGATTGTGAAAGTATATGATAGAAAAGCCCGTAAAAAAAAAATGTTTTTTTTACGGGCATGTAACCTAATAGGTCATTATATACTTAATTTACGGCCTAAAAATTTTTTTACGGTCTTTGTCTGTAATCTCTACTGCCGGGCTTTCCCCGTAATCTTAAATGATTTTTTTTTTTTTTTTTTTTTTTTTTTTTTTTTTACAGTGTACAGAGAAAACGAGCACAAATCAGTAATGTTATTGTTTTGAAAATAATCTAGAACAGCTTATCTATAGTTTCAGCAATCAATCTTGATTGTTATCATGCAATATTCGAAACCAGGTGTGTGATGTCCTTATTATAATATACCAAAATGTTTGTAGAAAGCTCCATAAATTGACCAACTTATATGTTTTCATAAACATTAAACTCTGGTGTTATAATTTTGAAAACGTATTGGATGGAATTAAGAAAAATCCGTATGATAATATGACTTAATTGGTAAAAGATTGCAATAATCTAATATGAGGTAAGATTCTGTCTTGCACAAAAATGGAGACTTAACTGCTTTGATTTTAATTTTGAAAATTAAGAAATGGTTAATGAAATTTTCGTACAGCTGGGGTGTCATGTAAAAAAAAAAAAAAAAAAAAGAAGTATATTTAATTATTTTAAAGTGCAATTATTTCCGGAATAATATATAAATAATAATAATAATAAAACTCTTTAATTTCAAAATACACTGAAAACTCCAGCTCAGCGGATCTATATAATATTTTTGTATATGTATGCAAATTCTCAGCTCTATCGGATGATTGGAAGTGAGTTACAATTCGAAAACAAATTTTGAGCTAAAGTATAAAGGTCAGGTCTTTAAGACCCACCTAAGTCAATTACTGCTTCAGCACGCACTGTCGTCAAAATTATACATGTAGGCAAAATTTCAACTCAATCCGATTATAGGAAGTGGTTAAAATTCGAAAACAAATTTTGAACTAGAGTTGGGAGCGCAGGCTTCCCACTTTTAAGTCTTTACCACCTGAACATGCAATGCCGTCAGTGTTAAACATACATGCAAAATTTCAGCTCAATCTGATGATAGACAGTAGGTTAAAATTCATTTCTTAAATTTGACCCACACGCATAAATAGACGACAAAGCAAGCGTGTAAAAAGCGTGTAAAAATATGCAGGTGCCTTCTCACACATATTTTGCAAAAGAAAAAATACTAACAATATATCATGAAGATTTTTTAAGTTTAAATGTTTGGAATTATAGAACGTCTATGGTTAGATTCAGGTTGGATTGTTTTTTCTTTTACTTTACAATATTTCTACGGCTTTGAGTCATTCGCTTATGTGCGTCTGATTTAATCTTCATAATTTTGCTGTGAATCTTTACTCATTACTTTTGCGAATTTAGTAGTACTCATAATAAACTTTTATCAAACCCATTCTTTCAAACTGTTTGAATTTTTTCTTTCTTTATAAGATAATTTACTGTTTCTCACACTATGCTGAGAATACACTAAGCGACAAAAAAAAAAAAAAAAAAAAAAAAGCCGCACTGCAAAAAAAATGACTTATACCTTTTTTATTTATAATAACTTTAAAATTAATGGTTGGAACAAATAAACTGTCATGTTTGCATAACAGCAAAAGGATGAAATGATACCTATGTACATTTTCGATTTAATAATTCGCTTTATTACATTCTACGAAGTATTTTATAAATATCTACATAAAATTTTCTTTTTAAACATAATGCAATAACCTTACAATTTGTATTTTATTATGATATATTATATGAAATAAACAAGTTATTTTTAATATATAAAATAAAACAATTTATTTGTTAGATCTAAGCAATTTTTTAATAAAAATATGTATTTTGCATTGGGTTAATTCCACCTATAAATGGAATTACTGCTGTAATGCATAGTGACATAGCATTATACCGTTTTTTGATATAAATCTAAAAAATTTCACTCTGCTAAATATTGTAAACAACTTTTCTAGTTCTTGCAAAGTTGTAGGCTGCAAATTTGGAATCCTCCTTTTTCTTCCCGCGCCTTTTTATGACTAAACATTTTCGAGCGAATTGAGATAAGGACTGTTTCCAAATCTAATAAAGAAGAAAATCTCCGATATTCTTTGTGGGATTTAACTTACAGTGAAAATGGTATTATTACTTACAAAATTATAGGTGATCGTGTTAATGGATTGATAATTTTAACAGTTTGATTCAAACTGATGTACCACAGATGGCGTACAGCAAGGTACATTATCATCATGAAATGCTGTTTGAAGAAAAGTCTGAAATACCTCCAAAATAGTCGGTCAGGCTCCACTTTTATAATCACCGTGTTTTATATTGAGTTAATTGATCCCTTATGCATGAAAATTTGACCAATTCCTTGGAAGATTGTGCTCCTCCGTACCATAATATACGGAGAAAATGTCACTTTTTTAAGAGTGCGATTTTCATTAAGTCGGTCACATTTTCGTCCTCATTCTAGCTTTTTTCACCTGCTCGAAATAAAAAAAACTTGATTCATTAGAGAAAACCAGTTCAGCCTAATAAGTAACTGATAAAGTTTTTAAATTTTTGGTCAGCTAAATTATTGTTTTTTTTTTTTTCTAATTCTTTTCTTTAACAATGGATTTTTTCGCAGATCATCTGTCCTTTAACCTACTTTGTTTAATTGTTCCCGCATTGTTTTTGAAGAAAGTAATTTACTAGTACACTTTTTAAAAATCTTTTTTAAGTTCTGAACGTGATACAAATCGATTTTTTAAACATTCGTTTTTTAACTTGCGGTTATCTTGCTTGGATGAGCAACATGGTCGCCTAAAGACAATATTCCAGTTTAAACGGCCAAAATATTTTATATTTTGCTAAAGCCCTTTTATCAATATTTCGTTAACATTTAATTATTTTGTCATGTCACGTGTTAAAATATTTTTTATTTTCATTTAAAAATTAATACTTTTTGTGGCCTCGTTAACTGCCTTATTCTTACCATTTTTGAAATAATTTCTAAAATTACAGTTTTTCTGACAATTGCATCTTGTTTTTAACATTGGACTCAATGCTAAAGTGTAAGTGGAGGACAACATAATAAAATCTGCTCGAAAATTTGCTTTTTAAACGATAAAATTGGCGGTTGTAGAAGGTGAAAAGGAAAATATTTAAGTGCGGCGTTCCTTTTGTCGCTGAGTGTAACTTAGATATGCAATTTTTAGAGTCCAATACTTATACTTTAAAAATACCATGTTAACAATTTTTTTTTTTTTTTTTTTTTTAATCTGATGTGATTATAGGTCCTAGAACTGCTTAGAAAAATTCTTTTTATAAACTATTGTATTTATTCTATTCTTTTATTTCACTAGTTACCAATAAATATTACTATACACATTTGGTTTTGAATTTGTAATAAAACTGTAAGTCGATAGTTTTTCAAAATGTGTTTAACATTGTTTTGGATATCTTAATATTCTTTTTTACATAAACTTTACTGTCATAAAATATTGTTTTCCAATAAATATATAACTTTAGGCTAAATATTGAGGCTATTTTTTCATTCTTTCAATAGACTCTACAGCAGGAGAAAATACGCATTCGAACAATTAGCATGAATTGTTATCTTTATTGATTCGTTTCAGACTCGCAAACTATTTCGGCGAATATCAACTTTTAAGTATTATTTATATTTATTGAAACAGATGGTTTTGATAATTTTATTTTATTTTAATATATTTTGGAAAGCAAACTACTAACGATAAGTATTTACAACAAAAACAACAACAACAGCAAAATGTAACTGATATTTTGTAAAAAACAAATATTCTCCATATATAACGAAAAAAAAAAGAGAAAATATGAATTTATCTTAATTTTAACAAAGTATTTTTTCATTGCTTAGGTTACTATACAAGAATTATTTATCCATTTTTCAATTATTGGCGATAATTACTAGTGAAACTGAGCTAGATTTTTGTCATATTTTTTTGTAAATATAATTTTCGCTTTATGTAATTATATATTAAGTTAGAAAATCTAACTGTAGAGTGTTGTTGTCAGTTGTCTACACAAAGCACATAGCCGTGGGTGGTATGCCCTGCTTGAAGGACTTTTAATAGGTCTTATCCTGTATTCATATTAGTTTAAGAGATAACCATGAAAAACTCCGAACGGCTAGGTCGACAAGCGTTACCTAAGATGGAACCCAGCATCTCCAGTCTAACAGCTTCGAGAGCAGTACTTTTTGGTCACTGTTGGGTCGTAGCTGTAAGGAAAGAGTGGTATAAGACTATGCTCAGTTTAAAAGCCTGGTTAAGGCCGGAACACTTTGCCACTACTATTTTTTAAATATTATTTTTGAATTGCATATGGCAGAATTTCTACCTTATAACAAGGGCCCATCTAGTAGTCGAATGTTTAACATTCTGTCCTTCAGTTGCCACGGAGGGCACTCCGTCAGGGCCCAAGAACCTAGTGCAGTCAAGTGTCCTTAACCTAGGGTGACCAAACGTCCCCATTTTCCGGGTACTGTCCCCAATTTCGACCATCTGTCCCCAAAACAAAAACAGCGATTGGGGACCACATTTTCTGTCATTTGTCCCCAAATGTCTCCAATTTTCAAAACATTTCTAAAATATACATAATTTTGTTACATTTTCTTTTTTTGTTTTCGTTCGTTTCATTCTAATTCACGTAGTGAAAAAAAAAATATTCTTACTCATATTAACTCTGAAAAACATGAAAAGCTTCTATAGTTGTATCAACGTGGTCTACAATGAAAGGATTTTGACATATAATAATGCCAGTTTGAAGAATGCTCTGGCTGAAGACACTTTTAGACGTCATAAGACACTTTTAGACACTCATAATGACATGCACAAACTTTCAGAGAAATCGACTACCTGCCCAAAATATTAAAGAAAGTACTCTGTTTGGACTATTCGAACCATGGAAATGTCGAAGTGTCTTCCATTATGATAAAATGTTATAATCCTGATAAAGATATACGTGTAAAGCTCTTGGAAGGAAAAATATATGCTTACGTATATTGCGTATATATGTTAAGTGTATAATTATTGTATTTTGATCTACAATTTGAATTAAATACATGGGGCGCATTCAAAAGTATTTCCCGGTCACTTCCCGAGTTGGGAAATGACGTCACGCGGGAAGTTCGGGAAATTAGAACTACCATATAGGAGCCTTATGAAAAATGACCGAGATATAACTACTTCCGTACACATCTCATCTTCCCGGGAAACAAATATATAAACAAACATGGCTCCTATATGATAGTTCTAATTTCTCGAACTTTCCGCATGACGTCATTTCCCAACTCGGGAAGTGACCGGGAAATACTTTCGAATGCGCCCATGGTGTCCCCATTTTCAAAGTAAAAAATGGGGACATGTCCTCATTTCGGCATCTGAAAATTTGGTCACCCTACCTTAACACCAACAGCAAAACCACATCTTCAGTGCCTAAATGCAGTGTTCAAATCCCGATTCAGGCATGTGTTTTCCTAGGAGTTTAAAATTCATTTTAAACCGCATGTTCCGGTGTAATGAGCTTTAATGTGCAAAAAATGGGCGAATTGAGACACTGCTAAATCCTTAAATAAGGAGATAAATATTTTTTGAAAGTAGTGGTGTCTGTTTATATCCGAGTAAATTAGTTTTTAAACACCAATGTTTTCTAATAATATACGTGCGCTTATAAACTACGGAAATTTAGTCTTAAGTAAATCAAAATGTATTTTTTAAAAATTATGAGAATACCGTGGCCCATACTTATCTGGCATTCAATAGGCTCTACATGAAGCTCATTTTACTCAATGGAATTTTTTTTGTATTGGGTTCGTATAAATTTAAATTTTGTAATTTTTGAAATTAAAAACCCTGATATTTTGAAAAGATTTAAAAAAATTCTGTACCTATACTGTTCTGTACATATCTTTGTAGTTCGTTATTTAAATCTATGTACAGTATTAAAAGAATTAAAACAGACATCAATGTAGGTTACCGCGGATAAAATGAAAAAGGTAGAAATCTTAAAATTCCTTGATTTGTGTAGTTACTGAAGACGCTACTAAAATAATAATAATAATAATAATAATAATAATAATAATAATAATAATATGGCGTGTTACAAACGTTGAAAAATTGGAAAAACCCGAAAGGAATTTTTCACTGAACTCTGGATTGAAATAGATTAGTTTATCGCTCTACGATTTTGTTTACACATAAAGGCTCATTAGAACGGAAATCCCGGTTTAAAAATGATTCCGAACCACTACGAACATCCATACCTGAATCGGATTACAAACCTAGCCCTTGGGAACAGAAAGCTACAGACTTAACGATAATATCTGTAATCGGCAATTCCACAAACACCGTTATAGATATTAAAACCCGAATAAACTACTACGTCAGAAACGCCAAAAGAAAAATATTTGTGATGCATACAGCTGTTTCGGTAGCCTTAAGCGTACACAGTTAACATTCCTAAATTCCTATTGACCACACACTCCACCTTTCCCGTAATCCTATTGGTTGAACTAAATTCGGTCCCTCTCCTATATACACGAGCACTTCTACAGATTCAGAATTCTTTTTGCACTGAAGACGGTACTCTTAAGGCTACCGAAACAGCTGTATGCATCGCAAATATTTTTCTTTTGGCGTTTCTGACATAGTAGTTTATTCGGGTTCCGTTATAGATACTGTTGGTCAAATTTACAAAACATTGTTCATTTTACTAACTTTCGAATAAGGTTGCAAGGAATTATCTTTCTAGTCTGGTTAAGAAGTAATTTAAAAGTTTGTTTAGAACATATAATTGAATTTGGTGTTTCTTGAAAATAGAGGTTCTGTAAAACGTCCTCTTTTCCTTACTAATTCACTTTTGATCATAACTGTGCATTAATTAACAGTCAGAGTCTAATTAAGTCAAGGACACCCCGTTACCACTATCCTTTAATAATTATTTTTTGATTATAACGGAGAAAATATTTTCGTTAAAATAAGGAGATAAATGTTTTTCGAGAAAGAGTTATTTCTTTTGCTTTGTGTAAATTAAGTTATTAAACACATACACTATCTAAAAATAACTACTTTATAATTAAAACGCAGTATTTCTGTCATAAATACGTCAATAAATGTGTTAAAAAAGTAAAAAAAAAAAAAAAGGTGTTTAGGCTTAATTAGGTTTTGGAAATGAGCAATCTTTCTAAATAAAAAAGAGCTTGATGATATGGAGTTGGAATTATTCACAAATCGAAACTTATAAAAACTCATTAGTGTTGAAAAATTGTGTTGGTTGCGTGCTTCGGGCTTAATCAGGCTGTGCTCAGCAAAAATAGATAGGATTAGTTGATTTCTATTTGTAAATAATTCAAACAATATTAAACTAGTATGTTGTGGCGATAACAAAAACTTATTCCTTATTTTCCTATACAAATTTACGCAGTGCAAATTATTTATTAAAGTTATTATTTATTAAAATTATTTTACATGACACTATACGACACACACACACACACACAAAAAAAAAGAGCCGCACTTGAATATTTTCTTTTTTACCTTCTACAACCGCCAATTTTATTGTTTAAAAAGTAAATTTTCGAACAGATTTTATTATGTTGTCCTCCACTTACACTTTAGCATTGAGTACAGGATGCAATAGTTAGAAACACTGTAATTTTGGAAAATATTTAAAAAATGGTAAGAATAAAGCAGTTAGAGATGCCACAAAAAGTATTAATTTTTGAATGAAAATCAAAAAATATTTTAATACGTGAGATGACAAAATAATTAAATGTTAACGAAATATTGAAAATGGTTTTTAGCAATATATAAATTTTTTTGGCCGGTTGAAAAGGAAATTTGGCTTTATGCGGCCATGTTGCTCATCCAAGCCAGATAACAGCAAGTTAAAAAGCGAATGTTTAAAAAATTGATTTGTATCATGTTCAGAACTAAAAAGAGATTTTAAAAAGGTCTATAGTAAATTAGTTTCTTCAAAAACAATGCATTAACAATTAAACAAAGCAGGTTAAGGGAAAAGGGGTTTATCTGCGAAAAAAAACATTATTAAGGAAAAGAATTAGAAAAAACAATACTTTAGTTGACCGAAAATTTAAAAACATTATCAGTTAATTATTAGGTTTTCAGACTTTCCTTCAAACAGCATTTTATGATGCTAATGCACCTTACTGTACTGCGTCTGTGGTACGTCAATTTGAATCAAATTGTTAAAATTACCTATCCATTACCATGAGCACCTATAATTCTGTAAGTAATAATATAATTTTCACTCTAAGTTAAATCCCACCATGAATATCGGATAATTTCTTCTTTTAGACTTGAAAACAGTCCTAATCTCAATTCGCTCGAAAATGTTTAGTCATAAAAAGGCGCGGGAAGGGAAAGGGAAAGGAGGATTCAAAATTTGCAGCCTACAACTTTGCAAGAACTAGAAAAAATATTTACAATATTTAGCAGAGTGAAATTTTTGAGATTTATATCAAAAAACGGTATAATGCTATGCCACGTGCATTATAGCAGTAATTCCATATAAATGTGGAATTAACCCAATGCAGAATACATATTTTTATTAACCCTTTCGCTACCAGAGCCTCAGGAGAAAAACTTTCACCACAGCCCAGACGTCTTATTATTTAAATATGATACCAATTGTCATTTATTTTTGTGGGATGTATCTATAATGTTCTAACTAAGACCAATAGCATCCTGTATCTATTTTATTGTTTTATAACATAACCCGTCTGTGTGCAACACGATTTGGTGCAAACAATTATCATAAACTGATAATGAACACCCGTCACATATTTGTGACGCCGGGCTCAGGTAAGAAAATCGGATCGTCACACATATGTGACACTGGTAGCGAAAGGGTTAAAAAATTGCTTAGATCTAACAAATAAATAGTTTTATTTCATATATTAAAATATAACTTGTTTATTTCATATAATAAATCATAATAGAATACAAAGTGTATGGTTATTGCATTATGTTTAAATAGAAAATTTTATGTAGATTTTTATAAAATACTTCATAGAGTGTAATAAAGCGAATTATTAAATTGAAAATGTACATAGGTACATAGGTCATTTCAACCCTTTGGTGTTATGCAAACATGACAGTTTTATTTGTTCCAACCATTAATTTTAAAGTTATTACAAATAAAAAAGGTGTAAGTCATCTTTTCTGCTGTGCGGCTTTTTTTTTTTTTTTTTTTGTCGCTTAGTGTATATATTATTGTTTGTTTGCTTTTTTTCTGAGATTTTGAGTTCCACTATTGGCTTAAATTGTTAAAATTTTAATTTAAGTTTATTTAATGAAGGTATATAACTAAAATGTATTGGCTGCAGCATGCGTTGTTTATTATATGTGAGTGAAATTTTTGAATTAAAGCCCTTTTTTATATAGTTATTAGTATGTACTAAGTTTCTAAAAAGCATATAATATGACTTAAAAATGTACAGAACTCTTCTATAGATTCTTTATATATTACTTATTCTTCATATATATTCTTCACATAGATTTTTATATAGATTCTTCATACATTACTTATTATTAATAAATTACACTATTCTTACATATACACTGGCTCTCTTAATTATAAGGGCACCCGTTTTTCTATATTATTTAAACACTGAACACTATAATTTAAACAAATATATTTTTTATTAATTTGAATTTCATTAATAGACTATATTTAAAAAGCTTTATCGTTTTTCTATCTTAAAAAATTTTAAATACGGTCAAAAAGATGATTTTTGTTCACAATTATAAGAACAGCTCGAATCTTAGTAATTTTTTTTCAGTTATTCTTTAAATTAATATTTTAGGGGGTCTATTTTTAGTGTGAAACAGTCAGACATTCTCTCTGGTGTATACATACATATATATATATATATATTTACATTTTTTTTAAATTCAGTTTCAATATCATTTCACACAGCATAGATGATAGTCTGAATACATTTAAACTATTTAAAATTGCTTTCCATTTGCATGCACTTTTCTAATATGATAAATTAAGGGTTTTTTCAACTTTTTGGCCACTGGAAAGGCAATAATACAGAAGTTTCTTTCGTCGAACTATTTCCTATTGCTCTAGAAGAGTAGAGCAAAAATGTAAGCCTTGTTACAAAAAATATTATTACCCCCCAAATCTAACAAAAATCTGTGAATTCCACGTTTAAAATTTGCGGATATTCTCTTGATGTTCATAATAATAGAAAAAATTACTAAATTCATTCTGCCTTCAGTAGAAACAGCTCCCCAGAGCACCATAGATCCGCCTTTAAACTGCCCGACTCATATCTGCTCTGCCCTTCGCTATCATCAAATCGTGCCAGTAAGTGTTAAAACCATTTGGTTAATCAAGAATAAAATGTTTTTCATCTGAAAATGCAACATTTTACCATTTAATATTGTCTTTATTCAATTTTAACACATACGTTCTTTTCCCCATTAAATGCTTATTGATTATTACAGATTTTTTATTCATTTTAATATATTATTCACTACATGAACGTTCTTTTTTTCGAGGAATTATCAGTTATGTCCGTCCAGGAAAAATTGAAGGCTTATATATGAATTAATCTAGCTCAGTAGTTAACATATTCGTCTGTCAACAGTAATTTATCCTCTAGTAAGTTAAATAAAACGAAAAAATCTTGATTGTCCCTATGATTTTGAACATCTAAAAACATGAAAAAAAAAAAAAAAAAAAAAAAACAGTTTGCATTATTTTTTATTAATTTTGTTTCATATTAAAAAATATTATAGCAGTTTTGGTTTTTAGAATACTAGATATATTAAGAGCCCTTAGTATAATCTTGTTCATAATTATTTTTACATTAGTTATTTCAAAACATAAAGTGTCCTTATAAATATGAGAATGTGTGTAGATTTTTAACATATGTTCTTTCATAGATTCGTAATATAAGGTTCTTCATTTGGAGGATATTGAACTTTTTAAATTTTGGAAATATATTTGCAACAACATCAAGTGGTAATGATTTTTTTATACATACAGCCGAAACAAACAGAAGTATGACTAACAAAGTTCTCCAACATAATCTTCACTGGATAACTGTCTGCTAGCTTTGAAACAATGTTCAAATGAAATTGTATACTTTACTTGGGTCAGCCTATCAAAAAAGTTGATTATGAATGAATTATGATGAATTGCACTTTGTGTAATAGAACAGTAATTTCTACGTTTCGTCTTTAGAGCAAAAATACACAATCTTCTTTGCCTTTACATTCGTTTTTTTTTTTTATGCAGTTGTCTTTAAGATTTTTAATAATTTAGATATGAAAAGTTGTGTATCAGTGTTGAATCTTACTAAATATTATGCTACAATATTACACATATTATCATAGTTTAACAGAATTTTAGTTGTTTCTTTTCTTAAAAAATACAGTTTTTTTTTTTTTTTTTTAAATACAAAAAGTGAAATTTTTGAAAGCATCCTTTTTTTGTAAACAATTCTCTTCAAAATTTAATTTGCGTCTCATTTTTCATCATAAATAATTTTAATTAAATTCCATTCTCTAAATAGTGTATTAATTAAAGTACGTACGTCATTAAAGTAGAGAGCATTTTGAAAATTGCCAAAAACTTTTATAAACGTTCGATCAATGTTTTGAAGCAAGTAATTGTCTCACCTTTTACCCAGTGTTTGCGATATATCTACAAGAAAATCTGACTCACATATCATTTAACATCAAAAGTTAGGGGAATAATAAGCAGCTTCCATCTGTTACTGACAGGCAAGGATTTAACATGCTTCAGTAGAAGAGAGGGGTGGGATAAAAGTGCTCAGCTTATCTTGCGAAGTATAAAATCACCCGTTAAAACTGTGCATCACGGAACGATTCAAAGGATTCTTTCACATACATAATACATAAGGTCCTTGAAGTTTATTATGTTGCATTGTTTTACATTGTGCCATCTGATAGTTTCTTATTACCTCATTTGAGGATTTAAAAACCTTATTGACAATTTCCTAATAATAATAATAATAATAATAATAATAAATTACCTAATACTATGCTAAATTGATTGTTAAAAGACAAAACATTTTTTGGAAAAATTCCTGTCACACACTGTATGGACAAAAATATTTGAACCCTTCCAAATTTTTTTTTTTTTTTTTTTAAATATCTAAAATAATACGTGGTAATTGTCTAGGAATTTCAAGGTGTAAAGAACATGTTATATTTTATATGTTTTTGTAAAGCTTTAACTCCTAAAGCAAAAATGGGACCAGTAACAAGTTAAAGTAAAATTTTTAGGATCACCCTGTAAAATGCAATAATTGAAAGACATTATAGTTCTAGCATATAATTATGATTTTTTTTTAATTTGTTTTCTTTATTTGTATGACAAATGGAAATAAAAAATTTCTCTACAGCATCAAAATTTTTTCGTTGGCTTTTTGCTTGTAACACGCAGGTTTCTGAAACCAATGAAAACTTTTTGAGAAAATTTGACAAAATGCACTAGAGCCAATATCTTACAATCATAATAATATAACTTGATGAGACATGAGTATTTTCTGCTAAATAATTACACAGACTTGCGAAATCGTACTTTTCAATTTATCCCCAAATTCTTATGTACTTACTGTCATTCCCTACGTATGTATGTTTGTGAATCTCAACATAATTTAATTGTTGCCAATTTTTTTTCGAGTAAAAAAAAAAAAAAAAAAGTACATGTATGAGGAAAATAAATTAGAAATATCAGTCGTATCGTTACAAATAATGTACCAAATGAAAGGGAAAATTTTTGTGAATCCGATGGATTAAACAGCTTATCGATCGGACAATTAGGTTTTTTTAAATTAACTAAAGTATGAATTTTAGGTGGCAACAGCAGAAGATTGTATGGAAACCGTTAGGGGAAAAAAAAAAAAATCTGCTTCACATTAAGTCACATGTTTTTGAAGTGGGATTAAAAATTGCAGTTTTCAATTTTTTTTTAATTTTCTCTCACGAACACAAAAATATAATACACAGCCTGTACCCCACAAGACCAACTTGCATTTCAAATTTCATCAATTTTTTTGGTTAATAATTAAAAAAGTTACTTTTTTTTTTTCAAATTAAATTTTATTCTAACTTCGAAAAGATTTATGTGATACGATACATGAAGAATTTGGGTTTTAAAAGTTCTTTTTAATTAGATTATTTTTCACTGTGTTGGATGTACCTAATGTATTTTGATACGCTAATCTCAGAAATGCTAGTCTTTTTTAGAAGCTTTTTATATGAAATTGACTTCGTCATCGCCGTCTTCATGTCCCGCTAATAAACAAGGCGCCACCATTTAAAAGTAAATATAAGCGATTCCTTTTGTCGCTCCTTGGCTTAGTTGGTTAGAACGTCACGTTTAAATCGTTGTGGTTGAGAGTTCGATCCCCGAAGGTCCGGCGTGTTAATTTTTGCAGATAATTAGTAGAAAAGGCGTCAATTGATAAAAGAAAATTTTTCGTGACTACACAGTATCCTAAGAATTTTTGAAGAGTTTTTTTTTTTTTTTTTTTTTTTTTTTTTTGACATTAAAAAATGCAAAATATTTTATATATTTTGCAGAAAATGAAAAGTTTTAAGCAAAAAATACAAATATATATATATATATATTAGAAGTTTTTTATTCAAATTGGATTTTTTTATCGTGTTCTCGTGTCACACTGAAAAACAAAACGCCTCCACTTTAGCGTAAATGTTAGCACCTTTTTTCGTCACTTGATAGCTCAATTGGATAGAGCGTGATATTGATAACGCTGTAGTTGTAAGTTCGAAGACCTATGTGTTACCGTAATTTCTTGTAGATACCCAGCAGGTTATATAATCCAGTTTTGCACCAGAAATTTCAATTGATAAATAAATTTATATTTGTACGAGTTCTGCCTTCGAAAAAGTATAGATTTCTCTATTAAATAAAATTTCTGGTGGAGAAATGACACATCTTACCTGCGGGTTATTTACCAGAAATTACGGTATTTTATTGCATATAATTAATAGGAAATATGTCAAATGGTAAAATAAAGATCATTCGTTGTCTACACTCTATCTTAAAAATGTTTGATTAATTGTTTTAAAAAGCTTATTTTAGTTACTAAAACGCACAAGAATAAAAATGTAATAAAAAAAATAAAAAAAATTGGAAGGCTCTATTGTGTAGCCCTAAAAAGCATTAAAAAAATATTCTTGCAAGGACATGCTATAAAAATATAAATAAAAGTTTCAACAATAAGAAATTTGTTGAAACACAAAAATATAAATATTTAAAGAAAAATATAATTATTTCACTTTGCATGAGATAAAAATTTTTAAATATTCAAATTATTTAAAAAAGAATTCGAGAACATTTTTTTTTTTTTTTTGTATAAGTATTTGTTGGAATCTTTTAGCATCTTCTATGACTTTTCTTTACTGTTCTTTGATTTTGGGTTAGAGCTTCTTGTGTGTTCGATTCTCCAAGGGCCGATGTGTTACTTTTTGCAGATAATTAATAGAAAAGGTGTCGATTGATAAAAGAAAACCTTTCAAAGTCTACACAGTATCCTAAGAATTTTTGATTCGTTTTTTAAAAGCTTTTCTTGTAACTAAAAAGCAGAAAATAAGAAGAAAAAAAAAAAAAAAAAAAGAAAAAAAACAGAAGAAGCTTTTTATTGTGGAGCCCTGAAAAGCATAAAATAAAAATTATAATGTTGGAGAAAAATATAGATATTTCACTTTTGCAAGAGATGAAAATTTTTAAAATTAAATATATTTTAATAAGCTTTCGAGACTTTTAAAATTTATGGTTTAACAAATGCTTACGTAGAAATTAATGATTAAGAATATTGGTTTCGATAGCTTTTTAAAATATTTTGCAAAAGCGAAATATCTATATTTTTCTCTAAAAAATTTTTAGAGTTGAAATTTCATTTATATATAGCATGTCTTTGCAAGAATTAATTTTTATTTTATGCCTTGCAGGGCTCCACAATAAAAAGCTTCTACTGTTAAAAAATGTTTTTTTACTTAAATTTTCATTTTCTATCACGTAAGGTTTTTTTCACAAAGTAAGGAGGAAGATCGGAAGAATCGGTACAAAGGCTATAACAAATTCCAAACTTTTTATGTATAAAATGCATTAAAATAGGCTACTCTTTACACATTATCTTTTAAATGTATTCCTTTACATCAAAGCTCCCTTTAGAGATTTATCTTTTGTGCAAGGCTTGAAAGCTTGGAGGGGGGGGGGGGGTTGGATTCTCTATGCAAAATCAAAGAATAATCTGCTAACACATTAACACTCCATTTACCCTGATACCTCCTTTAGCTTTGATGCCTTGATGAAATAACTCTTCTTGTTATTCACTCACTTCACCCAGATTTTACGGGAAATAATTTAAAAAGGAGTTTAAAAAGGTGAGTTTTAAGCTCAAAAAATACCATTTTTTGTCAAAACTGTACGTGATAAAAGTCTTTGAATAGTTTTTCCTTAATCAGCATCCAAAAATACACCTGAAACACAAAACACCTTAAAGAAAAAAAATTTCACCGCAGGCCTGTGTTATTAGATGCGCAAGCGAAAACCTCAATTTTTTTTCCCCATAATTTATTAGCAAAATACATTGAGCTATTTTTGTAAAAACCCCAATCAAATATCCTGAAAATTGAAAAAGTTATCGACGATAAAAAAGGAATAATTTCAATTGCTTAAAAAAAAAAAAAAAAATCAATAAGGGATTTAGTTAATTTTATCGACAATAACTTTTTGAGTTTTCATATTTGGTTGGAGTTTCTACTTAAATAGTCCAATACATTGGGCTAATAAATTACTGTTGTAAAAAACCAAACAACCAAATAGCGCGAAAATTCATACGTCATTGAAAAAATGAGTTAAATTTCAAGTACACAAAAAAGAAAGAAATCTATGTACATAGGTGCCAACTTGTACGTTTTTTTTACACCACTATTTCTTTAATAATAATAATAATAATAAAGAATCGTCATGTTTAATTGAAGGAAACTGCTAAAAAGATTGTTAAAAATTTATGGTAGAAAAAAAAAAAAATGCTCAAGTTTGCAGCTATGAACCTATTAAGAGGTTTAACCACATTTTTATTTCAAATGAATTAATAATAAAATAGTTTACACTAATTCATAATTAAAAAAAAAAAAAAAAAAAAAAAAAAAAGAGCAATTTTCCTTATAGCATAGTTGCCAAGTCTCCTGATTTCGGCGGTAGACTTCATACTAGAAATCTTCTTCTGCAGGTTTTATTCTATTTAAGGATATTTGACACTGATGCAGCTTACATATAAAAGCTTATATTTCCATTTATTATTTATAAATTGAACTATATTAGGATTTTTGAATAAAATATGTATTTAGGCAACAATTTTTTTGAATTTTGACATATTTTTTATAGGCTTGAAATCTTTAAATTGAGTTTTCTCAGTCTGCATTTATTCATGAATTCATGATCCTCGAAATGCTAAAACTTCAACAGATATTGAAGAAAAGACTTCATATTTTTTGGATGTTTAATAGAACCTACTTAAAAGAATTAGAAATAGATTTTGAAGTTTTTAATTTATTTTCGAAAAAAAAAAAAAAATAAATAAAAAATAATAAAAAAAATAAAATAAAATAAATAAAAAAATAAATATAAAAAAATACATGTCTTATATAAAAATTTAAAGGAAAACAAATAATGTTGTTATTTTTTATTTAATATTTATTCTTTTAAAGGTATTACAAAATCCATCCCAAATTCTTTTAAGTATGTTCTATTGAACATAAAAAAAAAAAAAAAAAAAACAGTATTTACTTTGTAGATCATGAATTCATGAAAAAATGCAAACTGAGCAAACGCAATTTAAAGATTTCAAATCTGCAGAGCTGCCAACATAATCCGGCAAATTGTTAGTATCGCCCATTTTTCTACACCACTTAATTTTCAGAGTATTTGTTTTCTTAATTCATTGTAAATATATTTAAAGAGAATTTTTCTAAAAGTTAAGTGATGTAGAAAAATGGGCGGTACTAACAATTTGCCGGATTAGGTTGGCAGCACTGAATCTATAATATATATATATATATATATATATATATATATATATAACCATAAGAATTGCTGCCTGAATATATGTTTTATTGTACAAATTTGATTTAGTTCAATTTATAAATATCAAATGGAAATATAAGCTTTTATATGAAACATTCAGTGGTGCCGAGTCCCCTTAGCTGCAGAAAATTATTGGGCCATATTTCTGTTAAAAAGTAGTGGTGATAAATCTGATTCAAGATTTCAAAATGTTGACACGTGTGCTTGCAGATTTACTTGGAATGGAATTAATTCGATCGATTATATCTTTCTGAATATTCGCGATATTTGCTTGAGTTACTTACAAGAGTAATTCCATACATTTCGCTAAGATATACGAGTAATTTCTGGCGTGTAAGCCGTATTTCTTTTAAATCATATAGCTTCCAACAGTTCCGTATTTTGAACATTTATTTTATTATTATTTTTTTTTTAAGGAGAATTTTTATGAACTTTTGTAGCATATTTCTATGATTAAATAAGATAAAATTTTCTATAAAATAATATCGGTATCCAAAATACGAAACGGTTGGCATAGTTTAACATGAGGAATAACAATTATAGTTATGCTTGCTCATAGTTTTACAGTTATGCTTGTACCAAGTGCAGAAGTATTACATTTTATTAAACAAAAATTCCGGTGTAAAAAGGATTTGCCCGACCTGCAGCTTATAGGTAAGAAATTACACTAAGCAGAGTTGCCAAATTTTATAATTTATTCCGAAGCATTGTTAGTTTCGCCTTTTTTTCATACCACTTCTTTCTGCCAACCATCGCGTTAATAATCAGAAGATTTTTAGTACCCACCCTTTTCTTTTACGCCAGTCTACACAACTACATAATTACCCTAAAAATAAAGTGGTATGAAAAAAGGGGCGTACACTAAAAATCTTTCAATTCACAGGGTTCGTAGTCTCCGCCTTTTATTTCAGGACACTTTCAAGGATGAAAAAAATTCAACCTTTTTGCCCTCACTTTTTTCTTCAAGAAATCTTTATTGTATCTTTAAGATAATATGTGGTGATTAAACATTATTGAAATTATTGTATAAAAATAGAGGTAGCAAAAAAAGACATACATTTCACGTAGAGACTACAAAACCTGAATTCATAATTAGGATGTTGGCAGGTATGTAAATGTAACTTTATTTTTCATTTTATCGCAGTTAAATATTGAAGAAAATTATTCTATAAATAAGGTGGTATGAAATAAAAGCAGGACTAAAAGTGCTTCGGAATAAATTATAAAAGTTGGAAAAGTAGCCCTATTAACATCTTGCTGTCGGGATATTTTCTTATTTTGAATAGTAAGCCCCGCCTTTTAGTGTTCTTCTAAAATGTTATATTATCATACTTGCCAACCATCTCATTAATAACCATACAATTGTTAACGCCCCTTGAAAAAACGCCCCCCTTCTTCACACCACTTTATTTTTAGAATAATTCTCACCAATTGTTGTTACGATTAAATAGGAATAAAATTACTCTAAAAAATGACTGTTCTGAGAAAAAAGGCGGGTATTAAAAAGTGTACGGTTCATAATGAGATGGTTGGCAAGTATGTATTATTTAACAAAATTATTTTATATATTAGTGACATCTAAGTTTTATCCTCGCAATCGATGCCATAAATACCACTGGCGTATACATACACTAGCAGCAGATAAAGTGTTAAACACGAATACATAATATCGTTTTCAAAGTAAAGTATTTTTTTGAAGGAAAACCTAAAGGCGGGGGGATCGTTTTTCATAGAAAAACTTGGTTTTACGTCACTTGCAATTAATGTGCTAATATAGCATAAAAAATATGTAAATTTAATTTTAGCAAGTTAAAAGTCAGAAAACGTTTAAACATATTACTTTGAAACTTGGCATTTATTTCTAAATTTTAACTTAGATTTAATATATTTGATTGAAATCGGCAGTTATTACTGAAAATTTTAAATTTAAATTCTAAAATGTAGCTATGCTCTAAAAATCTAATTTATCTAATAATTTATTTTACTGTTAATAGATTATTACATGCTTCATTACATAATATTTTTCAGCAAAATTTGTCGAGTTGATTATATCATAGCTGCCAACCGTTTCGTATTTTGGATACCGGTATTATTTCATAGAAAATTTTATCTTATTGCTCTACAGAAGTTCATAAAAATTCTCCTTAAAAAATACCCGTGTTCAAAATACAGAACAGTTGGCAGCTATGATTATATATTCTTTTTTCGATAATAGTTAAGTGGTTTGTTATGAAAATTAAATTGTAAAAGAATGTGAACAATTTTATTTAAACTACTAAGCATTTCACGATTCGATTTTAAGCTTCTTGCTAAGTGGTACAAGGCTGTCAATCCTTCAGTGGTGCAGAAGGGAAAATCTTAATCCTTCTGTGTGGTTGACACTATTTTCTGATTTGGAATTACCCTATAGTACTGTTCTATAGTACGGTCCATGATCACTTAACGGAAAATTTTCAATAAGAATATAGTGGTGGAAGAGTAGGGGGAAAAATCATATCCGTAGCAACATTGTTTCATCTATTACGAAAGCGAAGGACCCCCCTTCCCTCCCCCTCCTTTTTAAAAATCTCCATTAATAGATAAATGATGATTAACCACATGAACAAAGCTTTTTGAAAAAGATCAATTAACACACAAAGTTCATGGATATTCGAAAATACTCTTTTTTTTTTTCTAAAAAATTTGAATTATACGAAGAGTAACGGACCATTCTATCAAGCAAGAATGGAAATAATAGTTGAGGATATGCAGCTGATTCTTATATTATCATAACTAAACAATATTAGAAATGGTATTTGATAATGTACGATTGATTATTATATTGATTGTACTAATGCAAGCAGCAACGCACTCATGCCTACACTTTTCATCCGATGGAGTGTCTTGAACATTACAACTGTGTTTACTCATGTAATTAAATAATCGTTAATCGCATTTATCGTACCTTGTACATTTCCATTTTTCTTTTATACTTAAATTGTTGAGTCTTTATGAAATAAATCGAGAAAATATTTTGATACTTTCGTAGTTAGATAATATTTTTGATTTTAGTTAGGGATAGGGATTTAAAAATGGATTAGTTAAAAATTTGAAATATTGGTAAAAAAAAAAAAAAAAAAAAAAAAAAACAGTGAGAAGCTTACTGATTTTATTTCTTTTGACAGCAGGTAATTAAAAAAAAAAAAAAAAAAAAAAACTTTGAAAAAGTACGGGCATTTTAATTATTACTATTTGCGATGTTTTCAAAGAAAATAAGATCTTTTTATTTTTTTCCAATTATTTATTAATTATTCTCTAATCATCTGTTTCATCTTTCTATATATATACCTGCAAACATCCTAATTAATATTCCGTAGTGGTATTAGTCCCGCCTTCTTTTTCATACTATTAAATTGGAAGAGTAAAATAGTCTCTAAATGCAATTCCGATTAAAAAGGAAGAAAAAAATCTCTCAAAAATTACTGGAGTAAAAAAAAAAAAAAAAAAAAAAAAAAAAAAAGCGTGGCAACTGGCAAGCTATACTACGGAATATTAATTAGGGTGTTGGCAAGTATATATACACATAAATGTCTGTGTGTGTGCGAGCACCCATGCTCTGGAGCTCAGGCCACTAATCACAAAGCTACAAAATTTGACAGAGGAATAGCTGCCAAGTTTTCCATATTCTAGATATACCGGTACTTTTTCTTTCTTTCTTTTTTTTTTTTTTTTTACCTTAATTAATCATAGAAATACGCTATATAAGCTCATAAAAAGTTCTATAAAAAACACTGGAACCCAAAATACGGATGTTTTATAGCAATCCGGTGGGATAGCTTCAACCCTGTAGCGTTGCAATTGCTCAAGAAATTTTTCGGTTTTTAAATTTGAACTTTTAAAGTTATTTAATATCGATTTTATCCGTTAAGTTTTCTGTTTCATTTTCTTAACATTTATTCGAACTTAAATTTTATTCTGCGTGATCTTTCACGTCAGTCGTCCGAGTTTCTTTGCAACGATTATTACAC
Organism: Salticus scenicus; assembly: GCA_963930645.1. Classification (NCBI taxonomy): domain Eukaryota; kingdom Metazoa; phylum Arthropoda; class Arachnida; order Araneae; family Salticidae; genus Salticus; species Salticus scenicus. Next base: position 257,014,243 of record OZ005657.1, read on the forward strand.
TATTTGTTATTTATTTATTTAATCAATGCGATAATTCAGTTTATTTTATTATTATTATTATTATATAATTAGATAACGCGTATTAAATTTCTTTAATCGTTGTTTTTTGAAAAGAACTGTTTATGTTGCGATATAAAAATTTCTTTGATTGGAAAATGACTTTATCCTTTACAGTGCGTTAAGAAATTATAAGACCACAAGCGTATTGGTGCATTTCTGAAGAAGAGAGCATAATATGCAAATTGTTAGTTGCGTATTTAAAATTGATAAGAAAACGCATCCTATACTAATTCCAACTTTTAAAATTAAATTAAATTTCATTAAAACTTATTCATTTTTCTAAAAATTAAAGACAGTGACTGTTAAGAAATTATAAGACCACCTGAGAAAATTAGCATATTATACATGACGTCAAACTCAATATGAAACGCATGCGTCAGTATTTCGTAAAAGCATTACCTAAGAAGCAAAGGCTAAGATTTTGAATGTGTTATAGCGGAACAGGACAATTCCGCCGAGATTTTAATCCCCTATTCCCCACATAGGACAATTCCGCCGAGAATTTTAACCCCCCTTTTCCCACATAGGACAATTCCGCCGCGCCATTTTCCTGTGACGAGAAGAGGGGGTCTGCAGCAGTATTTCCACATTTGGCGACGCATCGCACTTTGGCGGTACATTGAACATTGGTTGTTATAACATAACTACTAGTTGATATTGGAGGAACATTCAGAAGATAGTTTTTAGTAACATAGCTGATTTTGTTGAGAGACTGGAAAAAAATCACTCTGGGGAAAAAAAAATAGAAAATTTTACCACGAAAAATATCTTCCCAGAAAAAGAGCCCACGTATTAATGCATAAAGAATTTTATAATGGTATTTTGGATTGATTAAAAATGAAAATGATGGAACAGAAATGTCCGAAAACAACTCTTTTAAATGGATAACTTTTAGTAATATAAATGATAAACTGATTATTATGGAATGTTATTCAAATTTAATATTTGGTAATACCTGTAACTAAAATTGGTGTTAATTAACCTTAGAGATAGCAGGTGCTCTGTCATGTAGCAGTTTTCCCCATTCTAAGGAAGGTTATATCTCAGCTTCTACTTTGTAAAAGCACACCAAAACTGTGCATGTGATATGTAGATCATGTAAAATTCTGCTGATTATTATACTCAAATTTTATCATATTTACATGAACACTATATCCCAGATTCTATGTTATACAGATACTCTAAACTTGGTTTAAGATGTACAAATTATAAAAAAATATGCTGATTGAGATTTACAGATACATTGCACGAAAAGGTGTACAAAACACACAGATACAATGTACAAAATGTGACGCTGCTATTATTTTTTTTTAGTATGAAAAGTTTATACTTGAAATTTGATGTAGTTTTTACCAAGAGATGCTGAGGCATAACCATTAGGAAAATCGTAGAATTATAGTAGTACCACTTATCGGTCGATATACACCCGAATAAAATCAGCATAATCTTTCATGATACATATTTTACATAGCAAGTTTGTTGCCGGTATATAACATAAAAGCTGAGATGGTCTTAAACTGAAATGTAGTTAAATTGCAGCATAGCAGTGTCTTTTTTTGTCCAATATGCATTCAAAATGAATAGCATATAGTAATAAATACACTTTTTAAAAATAAGCAATCAAGTTTCAGTTAATTGGAATGCATTACGTTTTATATTTAAAAAAAATAAATCTGTTTTCAAATTATAGTTGACGTAAATCACAAATAATAATAATAATAATAATAATAATTACATCATAAATAATTTAGAAAAAATAATTATAACTTTTATAAATCAAATCTTTTTTTCTTTTTTTTTTTTAATTTGCCTCCATGTTCAATAGTATTAAATTACGACTTTTCATTCGTTCAGTCAATAAGCATTTCTAATACTAAAGATTGTTGCCTTTTAAAATGAAAAATCTGTAGTTGAGAAATATAGGGAAGCTACATCTATACAAATTACTGTGTCTATGGGTTTTACTGAAGTTTAAAAATTGACAAATTAAACAACTTTATTTTATAAAAATTTTTAATAAAAAAGATTACGTGTATAAGATGAAAAAGTGCATAAAAATAAAGATATTTTTAAATGCCTTTTTGACATTCTAATAAGAGATTATCTTTTCCCTTAAATTCTTATTAACCATAACTTTCTAACAATACCTTTTCCAATCCTTTACCCCTATAATTAATACTATGTTAAAAACGTACGACAAATTTCATGTTTGCGTATTAATATATAAATTATTACTATTCTTTTGTGTATTTAATTTTAACAAAATTTGAATGCCTGAAGTTTTAGCATGGAAAGTGTCGCCAACTTTTACTTCGCCAAAGGTAATGCCTTCCTCTCCTCATTCGGCGGAATTGTCCTATCGAGGGAAAACAGCGGAAAGGAATGCGGCGGAGTTGTCCCATTGGGGGAAACAGCTGATGAAATTTTCGGCGGAGTTGTCCTATGCTTCGGCGGAATCATGTCGTGCCCTGTTATAGACGATTAATTTGACGATGCCTCGAGGTAAAGAATTATCGGAGTGCGAAGTGAGAAAAATTTTATTTTATAAAGGTTCTGGTAAATCTGAAAGAGATATTGCGAGGTTAATGAACTGTTCTAAAACTGCCATTCATAATGCCATAATTAGAAAAGATTATTCAAACAAAATAAAACGATCTGGTAGAAAAAATATTTTGACAGCGGTAAATAGACGTGGTAATAGACAAATTTTTCGACTGTCAACTAAAAAAGGTCTTTCAACTCGTGAAATTTCGAAACATTTCAGCAAGAAAACTTCACATGTAACAGTCTGGAAGAGTCTTAAATTAAATATTAATACGAAATTTATGAAATTGAAGAAAAAACCAAAGTTATTGAAATGCCATCGAGAAGAAAGATTAAAATGTGCTAAAAATGTCATGTCATGGAATGATGAGTGGAAACAAATTATATTTTCTGATAAAAAGAAATTTAACCTTGATGGTCCCGATGGTTACAAACACTATTGGCACGATTTGAGGAAGGAACCAAAAGAATGCTTCAGTCGACAAATGGGTAGAGGATCAGTAATGATTTGGGGAGCTTTCAGTTATGAGGGGTTGTGTGATTTACAGCGGATTTCGGGTCATATGAACTCTACACAATATTAGTCTATGCTATATGATCATATGATACCGTTTGGACCTTTATTAGGTGGTGCTAACTGGATGTTTCAACAGGACAATGCTGCTTGTCATACATTTAAATCCACACAGGAGTGGTTTAAAAAAGAAAATAATAATGTTTTGCCATGGCCAAGTCGAAGTCCAGACTTGAACCCCATGGAAAACCTATGGGGTATATTATCTCGCAAAGTTTATGCTAATAATAAACAATTTTCATCTGCCAATGAACTGGAAGTAGCCATTGTAAAAGAATGGTACAATATTTTTATAACTGAACTTAATCACCTGGTTACTTCAATGAAAAACAGAGTGTTTGAAGTCATCAGGAAAAATGGAGGACCAATATCATATTAATTTTTTATACAATTTTGTTTTTTGACAAGTGGTCTTATATTTTCTTAACAGATTATTTTTCATTATTTCTAATATATATTTTAATTAAACATTTATTGCATTATACCAAGTTATTGCAAACTAATTATAAAAAAATATAGAGCAATATGTTATTTTATGTATTTAAACTATGATTAGAATCTTTATTTTTCTTATAATTTAAAAAATTAAAGTGTTCTTATAATTTCTTAACGGACTGTAATTTACTTTGTCATTTGGAATACAATGGTAATATAGTAGAAAGAATTAAAATTATTAAATTTTTAATTTAATTAAATTTTTTAACAACCAAGTTTATTTTTAATTTTCATAATATCATTAGTAATTAATATAGATATAATTATAAATTTTATTTAATTGTATAATAACAGAGCGAGGGCTACAAAAACCGTTTTACTAGCTTTCGCTGATACATGGTGCCAAAACCAAAATTTTCAGTAGCTGCTGAGATATAGCCATATTCGAAATTGTAGTTTTTTAAATAATAGCAGCGTCACCTGTTCTCCGAAAAATACCGAAACTGTAAGGCCTTAGATAAGGGGCTGCCGAAGGGCAGTGAAAACCTGTATTCGACATGCTTGCCAAAAAACATGCACCCGAAGCAAATTTGTTTAGTGATTACAATGGGATTTTATTTTTTAAATGATATAAAAAGTATAGTCATTAAAATAAATAAACAAATTATTAAATAAAATAAAAAAGTCGTTTAAATATATTGACTAGCCAACCAGGCAAAGTCTACTAGGAATAAACTAAACTAAATAAATTTATTTTAGATACGGAACATTTTTAAGCAGAAAGTCCTTTTGATGACAGGTTAAAACAACAAATTATTTTACATGTTAATACTTTTCTAGCTAGATATTTTTCTTAAGAATCCATGACACAATTACCTATCTAATATTTCTTATTCTTTTCTTTCTTTCTTTATTTTCTTTTCCTCTTCTTCTTCTTCTTTTTTTTTTTTTTTTTTATAAAATCAAAACCATTTGTAAGAGCTTAATATTTACATACTTCTAAAATTAAATTGCAGAAGTAAATAATGATTACCAGAACATTTCCATTCTTTTGTTATACAAATAAGCTGTTACTTCTTTCCTTAACCTTTTATCGATTTTAGTATTAAATTTATGAAAACGCTTTTTCTAAACTATGCACCATCATAAAACTGCTAATGATGTTCGTTATCTCTCAAAATCTTTAGTTTGATAACAAAATTTTCTCTTTCACAGAAACATTCTTTCCTTTTTTCTATGATTTACACTGTACTTAAGTTCACTCTTACGCTCATAGCGTCTGATGAGCTACATTAGGCGCTGATCCTATAAGAAATTAAAAGCATTTTAAGCTTTTAATTGCTCAGCGGATGAAAGGATGAGTGGTTGAAGTGTTATTACTTAGATACATTTATCGTGTAGAAGAAACGAAAAAATAGTGCTGTAATGAGGTCATTAGAAAAGTTTCTAATAGAAGATGCAATATCTTATTTGGATATAAAAGCTACGGAATGATTTCGAAGTAATTCGGACTATGAGAATTTAGATAGCAATAAACAACCAAAAAACAAATGATTTTATGTTAAATATTTTTCCATAATTGCGCTCAAATATTTAAAATATTCATTATTCAGTCTTCTATAACTAAAAAAAAAAAAAAAAAAATGTTAAAGGTTAACAATTTTTTACCTAAAACTAAAACATATAAGTATTTTATAAGATTTGAACTTACGAATTTGTTGTACTTTTTTTCGTTTTCGGTTTCGTTTATAAACGTATAACGTGTAATAAATTCTGAACTTGAATATTAATTTTGTGTAATTAATGCTATTTATATATAAATATAATCTAGCAATATATATTTTGTTTTAAAAGTTAATAAATTTTATTTTCGACAGCAATTACTTACTTCCAGCATTCGTGTGAAGAAAGAAAAACCATCTCCATGAAATTTTCATAGGTGCCAACTTATAACGGATTTTTAATACCAGTATCACTTAAAAAAAAAAAATAATAATAATAATGTTTAATCGAAAAAAATGCCAGCACATTTATTAAAAATTTCCGGTAGCAAGAAATCTTACAAGTTGGCAGCCATGAATTGTAGTTAAATTTTCATCTTGGGTGATTATATGGAAGGAGGTAACATAAGTCACAGTGAAGGAAGAAGTTTTTTCTTTTTTCTGCCACCACTATCACAATACAAAAATATTAATGGCACATTTACTGCTGTAATTGGGATTAAATAGGATAGTGATGTTTGTTAAAAAGTACTGGTGGAAGCAGAAATATCTCTGTGCGTGACTGATGATACATTTTTCGTGGAATTACCCTCTTACATTCATGAAGCATCAGGAGTCATATTATCATAAAGTTTGGACTACTCTTTAATTAATTACAGAAATTTCATATAAAATTTACTGAAATGTGAAGCTAGGGAAGTTTGCGCACAATTCAACAAAATGATATAAAAAAAATCCAAGTATTGCTTTTTTGCTAAACCATTCCTGAATAACTTTGAAATTATTTGTTTTCTATACATTTTCAAAGCTATTTTGTTGTTATGTTATACTTTTAAGCAACAGCCGTAATAAAAACAAAAGAGCTATTTTGTGAAATCTCTCCTTACAGGATAGGTGAGATTGTGCACATGGGTAAGAGAAATTGTGCATAATTATAACTACGATTAAATTGTTAACAATAATAATTGCACTTAAATAACATTGTTGTAAGATTTTTGTAAACAAGCATGTATGTATTAGGAGTTGATATTTTAATTTAATAATAATAATAATAATAATAATAATAATAAAGTAAATTAGAAAAAAAAGTAAAAGAATTAAAAAAATTTATTTGAAGAAAAATATTTAAGAATCAGAATAAATCAAGACCACATGAGATTGCAAAATGACATTAAGTTACTAGATAACACGTTTAATATTAAATTGCTACATTTCCTTTTTAACTTGAATGGTTTTTTTTTGTTTTGTTTACTAACCTAATTTATCGTTGTTCACAATCGTTGCATTTATTTTTTTTAAATAGTGCAGCTTTCGTATAACCACCTGCCACATGTTAATCCATTCGAGACAGATAGCACACCGAGTGTGCAATGCATTTCCGAGCTAAAAAGACCAGTAACAAGCCGTGTATCCAATGATATATGGCTGGTTCGGCCCACTTTTAAACCCAGGATCCGCCCAATGTTTATTTTTTATTAAACTTATTTGCTCAAAATCTTCCACACAAAAAGAAAACAAAACCTAAATTTCCCTTGGTTTGAAATCTTCTCCTTTCGATTTAGAAACCCTCAAGTTAATTTATTTTATTTTATTGAAATTTAGACAACTACAGTCCTCAAAAAGAAATATTGCGATTTTATTGCTTCTGTTTAAACAGCTGATAGCTGTACAAAACTAGAGCATTATATCTAAAAATATTGTAAAAATAAATAAGTAAAATAATTTGCAATAAAGTTTCCACAGACTAACATTGGCACTTGAGGCGAATATTACCAGAGGTGTGGCTTTTGTCGATCGTTGCTATTCCTGAATAATGTTCAATTTTGGATTCTGGGTATGATTTCCCAAAAGCTGCGCTGCTTAGAATGGGTTAAACTAGTCCAGTCACTTGTCAAAATTGTTTCCTGGTACAGCTCCAGACATTTAACAAAATCATCCTCATTGTCTTGTCATTACCAAAAGCTGCATAATTTGTCTTAATATACAATTTAATGAAATCAATGGGTAATCTCTCCTAAGTAGCAAATGCGAAAACTCTCCTATTACGGTTGGAGAAATTGCACAGCCCTTTATTCAATAATTATTCGCTTTTATAGAACTTTTGGTATTCCTACCGTTAGTCTAGATGAGTAGCTTATGAGAAACCATTTAATTAAAAAATATTTTTTACTACTGCGACTCTATAGAAATTTCTAGGAAGTGATATGAAAATTCAAGCATTCATTTATTTTTGAAAACAAGTAAAAAAAAAAGTTTTATCTTTAACAATCGAAACAATCAACATATAAATTCAAGTCAGCAGTCTACTCTTGCTGTTATACAACTTACTGGAGTAGCAACACTCGCTCACTACTCTTTCTCTCCAATCCTCTATGTGAGCAAACTCTCCTACCACACGATCTCTCCTAGCATTACTGTATGCACGAAGTAAGAATTATAGTCTTTTTCCTCAAGAGAGGTGGTTCAAGGTCATCCGCTTTCCCCTATTCTCCTATTATAGCAATGCATGAGTTGCGCAATGAGATACCAGCATTAAAATAGACGTTATTCTTTTTTTCCCCAAAAAACTTTAAATAAAACGGCATATTAATTTTTGCTGTTAAAAATTATAAAACTTAATAAAATCTTTTTGTAAAAAAATAGAACCGACTCCAAAAAGCAACTGCTATTCAAACAACTAAAAAAAAAAAAAAAACAAAAACAAAAAAAAAAGGTATGAAATGAAACTGTAAATTGCGCCTAAAAGTATAAAATAATTTTTTTGCCAAACAACCTATAACACTACAATTAATCATAACTTTTGAAGTCGGCGCAAAATTAAATAAAATTTAATTAGCTTTTAAAGGTTTGTTTTTAGATCGGAAGCAACAAATGCTGTTGTCTCGAATAATCCATTTTCATGTTCCCTTTATTATTTTATCACTGTATACAAATATGGTCCATTAGTAGCATCTACATAGAACAGTGAACATTCTTTACAATGCGGTATTTATGTTTTTACGAAGTTAGAGTTTCCTTTGCAAATTTGGTATAACTTTGATAACTAAGTGTCCTTGGTTGCTTTTGGATTTGGCGATCAAAACGTAATGCAAAAATATACACGCAAGATGTATATTTTTCTAATAATTGTATTGTTTCATATTCTTGATTACTCTCTTAATATACCTTATCAAAATAATCATGATATAACGAAGAAATTAAATATGTTTGCGAGATAATTTTACGATTTTTCTTTTACCAAGGAAGTCAGATACCAGCATCTTCCCACACATTAGCTGCTTACGAAATCTTATTTGTTTTCTTGAATCAAAGTAGTTTTCCGCTGAGTTTTGCAGGTGACAATGTGAGATGTGTACATTGAATAGGATTTGATTTTTGTATTTTATAAAGTTATCAATTTTTACTTAATTTTGCGCCGACTTCAAAAGTTATGATTAATTGTAGTGTTATAGGTTGTTTGGCGAAGAAATTGTTTTATACTTTTAGGCGCAATTTACAGTTTCATTTCATACCTTTTTTTTTTTTTTTTTTTTTTAGTTGTTTGAATAGTAGTTGCTTTTTGGAGTCGGTTCTATTTTTTTACAAAAAGATTTTATTTTTCTCTTTTCAGTGAAAACTTATTAATATAGCAGAACATCAAAAGACGTTCGACGGCAACTTCACAAATCACAACTTCCAAGAAAAGTGACATAACTCAAAAAATGGTTTATGTCACTGAAAAATACATGAAATCCACCCAATGTGAACAAAAATGTTACATCTCCATCTAGAAAGTTATCCACTCGAGAGACAGTTGTGCCAGTTTTATTCTAGTCAAGTCATTTTTAAGTTGATTTTTCTCAAATTAAATCATCTCTTACGAAGTTAAAAGCTAACAAATTTCAACAACAACAACAATGAGAAACATGGTTTGCATTGAAAACCTCTTCCTTTATGAAGTCGGTTTAAAACGGCTATGCGTTAATCGACGTGACTGCTTACAATAACCATACTTTGAATTTTACATAGCGTAAATGGCACCCGCTACGCTACAACATATGCAATGTCGTTCAAGTGTGCACAAAATAGGAAATTGTGAACAAACAAATGCACGTTTTAAGCGTTCTGTTTTTAGCATTAAGATCTGAACTATCTTTTCGTACTAAATCGATGATGCTCTGCAATTTTATCATTCACTTTTTTCTCCTGTCTTGAACCGTTTCCGAGTTAGGAACGCTAACTTCACTGTTTTCCACCAGCTGGCACTGTAGGCGGTTGACACGCGTAGCACATGTCTACTTTACTATACCTACATACCACTTTTATGACTATAGTTACAGTATTCAGCAGTTGAAAGAGTCTGGACTGACTTTTTTTGGGCACACTGTATTTTCTTTTCATCGTAAAGATATTACAATGGGACGTATTTCAGACCAAGATCTTTACAATAACAAAAAATTATCAAAATCGGATCATAGAAGTTATGAGCTAACAAACAAAAAAACATACACTTTGAATTGAGAACCTCCTCGGTTTTGAAGTCGGCTAATTAGAGCATCTCTTACGAAGTTATAAGCTTATAAACACCAACAACACATAGCTCGAATTAAGAACACCCTCCGTTCTGAAGTTGATTGATAACGACTTTGCGCTAATCGATGTGACTGCTTACAGTAACAGTACTTTGAACCACAGAGTATACGTGTCGTTCGCTACGCTGCAAATTGTGCAACGTAGTTCAAGTGTGTACAGTGTAGGAAATTGCGAACAAACAACTGTACGTTTTAAGCGTTCTATTTTTAGCAATAATGTTTAAGTACTGTTTTTTTTGTAGTAAATCGATGATGCTCTACAACTTCGTAATTAACTTTTCTCCCATCTTGAACCGTTTTTGAGATAGGAGCGCTAATTCCGTTGTTTTTCACCAGATGGTGTTTTATTTTCTTTAGATTGTAAAGATATTACAATGGGACCTACTTCAGACCAAGATCTTTACAATGTAGCTCAAGTGTGTATAATGTAAGAAATTGCGAACAAACCAATGCCCGTTTTTAGCATTGTATTTTTAGCACCAATGTCTAAACTGGTTTCTAACTTATCTTTTCGTACTAAATCGATTATGCTCGACAATTTTATAATTCACTTTTTCCCTCTGTCTTGAACCATTTAAGAGATAGGAACGCTAGCATGAATGTCTAAACTATCTTTTTGAACTAAATCGATGATACTCTTCAATTTTGTCATTCAGTTTTTTCTCTAGAACCGTTTCAGTGATAAGTTTCGAGATAACACTAACTCCGCTATTTTCCACCAGGTGGTGCTGCAAGCGGTTTAAACTTGTACTGCATGGCCACTTTGCTATACTTACATACCATTTTTATCACTATAGCTGCAGCCGTTTAGGAGTTAAAAGAGTTGGGACTGATTTTTTTGTGCACCCTGTATTTTCTTTAGATCGTAAAGATATTACAATGGGACCTATTTCAGACCAAGACCTTTTCAACAAAACAAAAAGTATCAAAATCGGAGCATCCGTTCAGAAGTTATGAGCTAACAAACATAAAAAAAAAAAACATACGGTTTGAATTGAGAACCTTCCTTCTTTTTTGAAGTCGGTTAAAAAGCATATTTATCATAAGAAAACATTAAAAGGAGATTAAGACGATATACGAAGAACAGAACTAACAGAACCTTTTCTCACTCATATCATACCTGCCAACCATCTCATTATGTAAAATTTTTAGTATCCGCCATTTTTTTCACACTAGTCATATTTTTGAGTAATTTTATTCTCATTTAATCGTATTAACATTTGGAGAGAATTACTCTAAAAATAAAATGGTGTGGAAAAAGGGAAGTTTTTTCAAGGGGCGTTAGCAATTTTACGCTTATTAATGAGATGGTTGACAGGTATACTCATATATATAGAGAATTTGCTTCAAATTACTTTACAAAACACATCTGCATATTAGTAATTTACATTAAAAAAAGTTGTTAAATGTTAAAGAAGTATCTCATTAAAAATAAATCCTACAGATGCAATTGAATTTAAAAGTTACATGAAACGACTAACTGGTAACTCGGGAAAGATAAAGGTAGGGGTTGGTTGGCTGGTTGGGTTTTACGTCGCATTAGTGCTGCGCAGATGGGCAATTGGCGACGGTCTGGGACTCACCCCTAGAGATGGTCCGGAGACATGCCATCGCAATTTTGATCCTCCACGGAAGGGAGATAAAGGTATGGGAAAAATTTAAGACGAGTAATGATTTTAATTAGAGATCAATCTATCGAGAAACCATTAAACCTATCTAACACTTGGTTTAAAGGAATTTTTAGATAATAAGAAATAATAAAAACCAACCAATCACATTACAAATAGAGGATTATGCGTCAGTCACTAAGTAGAACCTGTAATAGTTTTATAATATAAAGTCCTTTCATACAGCAGAAAACTCATATATATAGTTCTTCATACATTAGATAGTTAAAAAAAAAAAAAAAAAAAAATCAGGTGCGTTAATAGTTGTGATAGGATCTTCAATCGAGATCTTATAAATATATCGTCTTCCAGTAACTTTCGTGAGTTGAATGACGGGTTTTACCTTATTTAATATATAGATGACGACAATATTTATTATTATAAATATTGAAGCTCTACCATAAATCAGTTACAAAGTACATTAGATCAATTTAACATTGATTTTGAAGTATGGAATTGCTCAAGATACCTACTACCACAAAATTTATTTGAATAGTCAGTAAGTAGAACGTAGAATTTAGATTATAATTAGAACGGAAAAAAGAGATAAATGAATTAAAAAAAATCAAATTACAAATGTATTGATAAATGGCATTAACCCCTTAACGCGCGCTGTCCTCGCTGCGAGGACGCAAAATTTAAGATCCAGCTGCAAAAATTCATCCCGGAAATTTTTTAGCAAAAATTCACGTTTATATCATATCAGAAAACGTCGATTTTTTAAACCTTAAAATTAAAAATTTCTTTTAGTGTAATTTAGTTCATGAATTCCGGTGACAGTATAATTCAAATGTTTCAAATTGCCTTGCGCCGCAAAGGGTTAACAATATCGTCTCAATTTAATATTTCAATATATTACACATTACACACACACACACAAAAAAAAAAAAAAAAAAAAAAAAAAAAAAAAAAAGCGAAAAGAAATTTATTTACATTTTGTCAAAATTTATACATCATCAGATTTGTAGTGTTCCTCTGAGCCATCGTCCGAACTATCAGAAATATTAACGTATAAATTATCTTCTCCATCACTGTCCTCTTGCTCTCAATCCCCCTCCTTCCAATATTAACAGTTTAAATATCTTTGAAGTTTTGTTTAAAAAAATGTACACACAAAATTATATCAACGTTACATTACAAATCACATTAGCGTTGATATTAAAGTTAATATCAATACATGAAAAATAATTTTAAAAATGCCTGAAGAGCTTCTGAAGATGTTTGTTTTACAGGTAATTATTCATGTGATTTGATTCCCACCAGATCATTTGAAACAATATTTATCATCTTTATCTTCCCATCCATTATCCAAGATTGACAAGGTCGATGAATCAGTGATATGCATGACTCCGTAGATTGAAAAGGTACATATGTGAATTGTGTTAGTATAACTTATACATGCACGTTAAGAATATTGTACCGTCAATGGTAGGTTTTAAAGCCGAATTTTTTTTTTTTCTTTCATACTGTAATTTTTTACGCATACAGAAACTCGTTATGTGCTCACGTTATCAGTTTCTTTTAGCCCGTACATTTAACAAATTCTTCCATTATTCTTTGCAGTTCATCTATCGTCAATGTCTGACATGCCAGTAAATGCTTTTATGAAGGTTGGGGATTTTATTAATGACTCAAATGGTGTTGTTTTTCTTTTCTATAAAAGGAAGAATTCAAGTCCCATCCAGTAAAAGCTTACAGTTTGTTTTTGATGCACTTTTTAACAAGACTCGTATTCACATACCTTAGTCATATTCACATATCTTTGGCCACTTGCTGTTCCAAACAGTACATGTAATTTCGACTTATTTTGAATATGAGTCATATTTGTTAGTAATACAATCAAAATGTCAAAATCAGAACATCATGTGGTGGCATTTGTTTTAAAATACAATTGGAAAAATATTTTTGTGTTTGCCTCTTTGTATTTTCGGCTATCCAGATATTCTGTGCTTCTCACTAGTTTTCATTATTTTTTTTTTAAATATAGCGTGATTTATAATTCACGTAAACTCTTTTTTGATTTATAGTTGAAACATAATGATCGTTTTTCCAATCGTTGCATAGAAATATACATACTAAACATTTTGTATTTATATCAGTGAGAACTGAAATAAAAATTGTTTATTCTATTTTTTTAGGGGGGGGGGAGGAGGCAAAAATATATCTTATTCATTTAATTCTTTTAAATTCATATTTGTTTGCTTCTTTAACCCTTTTACTACCACTGGGACATATATGTCTCAAAGTCACTTTAAAATATAATATAAAACACTTTTCTGAAGGTTTTCCGTTTTTCTCTTTCATTGAGAAAATTCACCATTTATTGAATGAAACACATTCAGATAACTTATTTAATACTGTTTTTATTTTTTCTGAGGAAAAAAAAATATTGGTTGTGAAAGGGTTAAAGTGAGAAACGGGAAGTAGAAAGTCTATAGAAATGAAAATTCATAGGATCACGAATTTAATACATTGGTTTCAAAATGATATGAATATATATATATATATGTATATAAATTACAAAAAAAAAAAAAAAAAAAAAAAAAAAATAGAAAATAAACTTTAGATCTTATCAATGTTATAAATAGAACAAATATTTTTATTTCATAACAAAATATAATTCAAACAGACGTCTTTATATAAAGAAAAGTACATTTTTTGTTTTTAAGACGTTGCGTAATGATACAAACACGACCTAAAAATATGGATTCATAGCCAGTGTATGCACCAGATTTTGTAATTAATATAAAAACACTGTCAGGCATAGAGCCTTTTGATGTATTTTGGTCTTTTTTTTTTTTTTTTTTTTTTTTTTTTTTTACCAGTGGGAGATGATAGAAGCGTTTAATTCTGAAATCGTTGTATACTGATTTCCATTTGCATAAATTGCTCTAACAAGTAGGCTCCAAACTTTTACCATGAGTTTTAAATCACGAGAAACAGATGGCTATGGAATTACATGTACAACATTATTTAGGAAGAATTCCCAAGTGCTTTTAGCCATGTGAATGGGTGCCTTGTTCTGTTGGAACATCCAGAACGGCTCGCCAATTTCCTTGGAAACAGGCAGTAAATTTTCTGCAGATAAATTTTGGTAAGTTATTGCATTCATTCTGCCAAAGGGAAACGCAATGTCGACCTTACCATGAAATCCAAACACAGCCCAAACCATGAGTGACCCTCCATCTTTCTGCTGTTTTGAAAATGTTTTATTTTCTTTGCGCAGACCGGACTAATAGTAAGAAAAACCGCCAGTACCATCTAAATTGATTTTTTTCTCGCTGAAAAATATTACTTTTTCATATTCTAACTTCTAGGACATTCGATTTTTCACGCGATCCAAGTGATTCTGCTGGGGCTTTTTAGCCATATGTGGCTGAGATTTTCTTTTCTTGTACTTCAGCACTTTAGAGCTATTGACTGTTCTGTACAAAGTACATTTTGACATCGCTATCGCTGTATCTCTAGTAAGTTTGCCTAAAGTTGTTTTCTCATCGCTCCTTCTTTTCACAACGGCTCTTTTTTTCGTTTTAGATAGCTTTGGCGGACGGCCCGGCGATTTCTTTGCTCCGTAATCCTCTTGTAATCGAAGAAAATTCAAAATTACACCTGAGTATCTTTTCAATTTTTTTGCAATAGCTCTTTATAAAAGTCCTTGATCATGAAAAGCCACAAATTTGACTTTCTCAAAACCGTTTAAAGTGCTTTTACGACACTCCTAGAACTCAGTTTTTGGACTCTTTTAAAACTTTCCAATATGCTAAACTAATTTGCATATTTCGGTTTCTTCTTCTCGGAGTCGTATTCAATACTCTTGATCAGTTTATATGCTCGTTTAGTGGTAATTTCGATCAGTGTTCATATCATTTTGGAACATCATTTTTGAAATAATTTATATTTTCAATAAATTAAAAAAATTATATTCATTTTATCATTATGTATTAGGTGAAATTATCGCACTTGTCCAAATAATAGCGTTTTCTGATAAGTATTTATGAATATTGTCGTGATATTACAGAATTAATGGGTGTTCATATCATTTTGCAACCCAGTGTAAATGTAATTTCATCTATACTTACGGAAAAATTATAAAAAATAATATGCAAAAATTTTAATTCTTTATTAGTATACTATAAGGCTACGCCTGCTTCGCTGGTCACTATATTTAAATGATTTTTCAAAAGAATTGAATCATTGTTTATTTTTTATATCACATTATAAATAAAAACAATATATATATATATATATAACTACATTGGAATCGTCCTAAACCTTGTTTCGTGTACCTGCTGCCTACTTTTTCCTCCCGCTCGGCCTCTGGTCAAGGTTACCACTGCCTGTAGAAAGGTCTTTTCTGGATACTTCAATTTGGATATTTATCGGCGAAAGATAGATTTGTTACTTATTTAGGAACTACGATTTCAAATATGACTGTATCTCAACATCTACTAAATAGTTTAATTATTCTGTAGAAAAATTTCCTTATTCGCGTGAAAATATATATATTTTTTTTTTCCCTTTGTCGAAAACAATTAACTGGAAAACTTTTTTGGTAACGATTAAATTTAAAACTAATATTTAAATGGCTAATTTTCAATATATTGTTGCGTACTTGGAGGTTCGTGAGTTGTCCGAGAATGAAAGGCCAAACTTACAAAAGTTCAGTAATTTATTCACAGAAAGTTCCAGAAAAATACTGGTCAATAAACCAATTATCAGCTTCAGTTCAAGCAGTAACCATAGCTTAAACAACAGCTGTCAATAGCAAATCCACAGTACAAACTGTATAGCAATCACACTTGAAGCAAGTCTCTCTCAAAGAGGCTCAGAGCAATACAAGTACTAGCGAAGCTGGCTGAAAACTGAACTGAACTAACTGCCTTGGCGAGAAAGCGCTTCTTATATACTGTTCCATGGAACCCAGATTTTTCGAGAAAACTCTAGAAAGTGGTCAACCAATCAACTTACAGCTTCCATATTTGGTATATCCCTTATAAGGATTTTCTCGCCAAGGTCGCCAAAAAAATCGCCAAGGTGGGAGAAAGTCGCCAAATTTGGCGCCAAATCCATTACCTGCCTTATTGGGGCTTTTTAATGCGTTTTTAGGGGAAAATAAGGTTATTTTACGCTAAAACGACTAGAAATGCACAAAATTAGCACTCTATCAATTTACTAAGCCTCTTTGAAAGAATTTATACAAAAATAAACACAATTATTTACAATTTTGTAACACTGCCCCCCTCCCAAGGACTGCACGTCCCGGGCAGTGCAACACTTGGTCAAGAGGAGAAACTAAACAAATTTACACAATCTAAAATACAAGAACTAAGTTGCATATAACGATAAAATAGAAATATAAATCAAGGGAGAAATATTTACAAAATTGACAAATATGTACAAATATTTATATACAAATATTTACATTACGCATGCGCAAATTTTATCAGTATTTAGATTTTTAATTTTAATATTACCGGTAATTGTGGTACTTGGCTAGCCTGTTATATTGCACCATCTTCGGTTTTGATGAAGGTGTTTTAGTGATCCGCACCACTACATTATTCAGCCTTTTTAAGACTGTGTACGGTCCGTCCCAGTTGCACTGTAACTTGGAGGAGAGTCCTTTGCGTCGAACAGGATTCCACAACCAGACCTTGTCTCCTTCCTGGAACTCATGTTGTATAGCCTTTAGATCGTACCTTGTCTTCATTTTCTCCGTTGCAATGTGAATTCGCTCCCGAGCAAAGTTGTGTACGTCCTCAAATCGTGCCTGGAGATCTTGGATGTACTCCTCGGGCGATGAAGGCGCATCGGGTGGACAACCAAACAGGAGATCACAAGGGAGACGAAGTTCACATCCAAAGAGCATCTGAGCTGGAGTATAGCCGGTGGTTTCATGGACAGCAGTTCGATAAGCCAGCAGGAACAATGGCAACTTCAAGTCCCAATCTTGCTGGTTCCTTGATACTAGAAGAGAGAGGTTATTCAGGATGGTACGATTGAACCTCTTGACCATGCCGTCCGACTGGGGATGTAAGGGTGTTGTCCGGGTTTTGTTTATGCCGAGTAGTTGATACAATCCTTTGAAAACATCAGAGGTAAAGTTCTTACCTTGGTCGGTATGAAGTTGTAGGGGCGTGCCGTACCTTGACACCCATTGCTGCACTAGGGCCTCTGCGACTGTGCCTGCCTCTTGATTGGGAATGGGATATGCCTCAGGCCACTTGGTGAAATAGTCCATAACGACGAGGATGTATTTATTTCCACTGGAGGTCCGTGGCAAAGGACCCAAGATGTCGACTGCAATCCGTTCAAATGGTGCTCCCACGTTATACTGTTACAGTCTTCCTCGACTTCGTTTCTGCGGGCCTTTACGTGCCGCACAAGCATCACAGGATTTACACCATTTCTCCTCATCCTCCTTTGCCTTGCACCAGTAGAAGCGTTCCCGAACTTTCTGCAGAGTCTTCATTACCCCAAAATGGCCTCCGGTAGAGCTACTATGCAGTTGTTCTAAAACAACTGGAAATTTTGATATTGGTAATAAAATCTGCCATCTGAAGCTTTTCCCATCATCAGATTCCCACTTTCTGTATAATACGCCGTTTCTGATATGAAGAGAGTCCCAAAGTGCCCAATAACTTTTCGTAATGGGACTAAATCTGGAAATGTCCTGCCAGACAGGTCTGTTGCTGGTCGTCTCCTTCAGCTGTAATATTGGCTTTATGCCAGGATCTTCCAACTGGGCTTGTCTAAGTTCTTCGTCACTCCAGGGATCGGGATCTTGTTCTGATGGTGTTGAGACAGTGACTTGGCAGGCAACCGGATTTATCGGCAGGTATTTCTGTTCGGCTCTAGAGCAGTACTTGCAGCTTTCCGAGCAGGGCTTCCGTGACAAGGCATCTGCATTACCATGTAGAGTCCCTTTACGATGACGTATCTCAAAGTCATATTCCTGGAGGCGTTGTATCCACCTGGCAATCTGTCCTTCCGGGTTCTTGAACTGAAGCAACTACGTTAAAGATGCATGGTCAGTCCTGAGCAGGAATCTTCTTCCATAGAGGTAATGATGGAAATGTTCTATGGCTTTTACGATGGCGAGTAGCTCTTTCCTGGTGGTACAGTAATTTCGCTCTGGTTTAAACAGGCATTTACTCCAATAGGCATTGACACGTTCTTGACCATCAATTTCCTGCGACAGAACAGCACCGACACTCTCATGGCTGGCATCTGTATCAAGTATGAACTCTCTGTCCGGCTGTGGATACGTCAAGACAGGCGATGATGTTAAGGCCTCTTTAAGTCGCTTGAACGCATTTTCACATTCATCTGTCCACAGGAACTTCTGTTTGGATTCCGTCAGCTTGTGGAGTGGTCTGGCAATATTTGAGAAACCCTTGAGAAACTTCCTGTAGTAAGTGCATAACCCCAGGAAACTTCGTAGTTGGTGTATATTTTCAGGGCGACTCCAGTTCTCGACTGCAGAGATCTTCTCAGGATCAGTTCTCACACCTTCAGCAGAGATGATATGGCCGAGGTAGCTCACTTCACGACGAAACAAGTTACACTTGCCTGGATTCAATTTGAGGTTAGCCATTCTGAGTTTCTCTAGCACCTTTCGGATGTTTCGTAGATGGTCTTCAAAGGTGCGCCCCACAATGATAATATCATCCAGATACACCAGACAGGCTTCATAGGAAAGTCCTTTTAGCACTGTCTCCATCAGGCGTTCGAAGGTGGCAGGTGCATTACATAATCCGAATGGCATAACTTTAAATTGCCACAGTCCTTGTCCCATGGTGAATGCAGTCTTCTCACGATCATCTCACGATCATCTTCTCACGATCATCAGCATACAGATGTAATTCTACTTGCCAGTAACCGCTCTTCAGATCGAACGTCGAGAACCATTTATTGCCAGCAAGTGTGTCTAATGTGTCGTCAATTCTAGGAAGAGGGTAACTGTCTTTCTTCGTGATGTCATTCAAACGACGATAATCCACGCAAAATCTTGTTGAACCATCCTTTTTCCGCACCAGTACTATGGAAGAGGCCCAAGGACTCGTTGATGGCTCGATGACATCATTGTGCTGCATTTCACTTAGAAGTTTAGTGACCTCTTCCTGTTTAGCAAATGGAAGTCTTCTTGGATGTTGTTTGATTGGAGGATGATTTCCTGTATCAATTCTGTGCTGTGTGATGTTCGTTCTCCCGACGTCTTCAGGTGTTCGAGAAAAAAGGTCTTTAAATTCTTGGAGTAGCTTCTCCGCAGCACATCTCTGTTCCTTTCCTAACTCTGCATTCTTGAGCAATTCCGTTATTAATTGTTCAGAAGACTTGGATTCAGTTGATTGCGTGGGGCGGTTGATGCATGTAACAGGAGTGCAGGTTGCTAACACCTCATCCTTCTTCACTGACCTTAACGCTGATGTTTGCGACTCTCACAGGAATAGTACTCTTTGAGAGATCAACTAGAGATGAAGCTACCAGAACTCCTCTTGGGCTATTGTCTGTATTCGGGTATTCAATCAGTCCATAGCGGAAGTATTGCTTTGTAGGTGGTGTTCCTGAAACTATTGTCTCTGTGTGTGGAGGGATGGAAATTTCAGACTTGGCTGTTATCTGGCAAATTGTCTGAATGTCTTGATTTTCAGTGTTGAACACAGCGATGTCTTCCGAACTCGAATGCAGTTCATTATTCTTGAAGTCCAATTGAAAGTTAAATTTTCTCAGAAAATCAACTCCAATGATTAAAGGATCTCTTATATCAGCCACATATGCCATATGATGGTAACTGACATTCCCAAAAGTGATGGTCAAGTTCATTTTCCCATATATTTTGTTTTCGTCTCCGGTCACAGTCTGGAGTTTAACACAGGGCGGCGTCCAGATGATCTTCTCTTTTAGTTCTTGAGCCAAATCCGCTCTAATGATGGTCACGTTGGCTCCCGTGTCCAGAATCATCCGGCAGGTGGTGTTGTTAACTTGGCCATAGACGTGAAGTCCATTATCACCGCCACTCATCGATGAAACATGAAATACTGTAAATTGGGGCTCTTTAATTTTAGGCAACCTCCGCCCCGCGAGATGGCCTCCTCTTAGTTTCCCTGTAGTGATGGTGAAGACGGGTGATGTCCTATAGTTGGTCGTACAGGGCAGTTCCTCTTCACGTGACCATCCCCTCCACAGCACCAGTACTTTATCTTCCGGTCCTTTATTTCCTTATTATTCTCCAGGCTGCGCAATCTCTTTAAGATCTCTTCGATACTTCTCTTCATTTCATTTTCACCAGCAGGCGTATCGTTTAACGCGACTGCTCATATGGTATGGCGGTCTTTACGGGAGGCTTGTTGGGCTGCCTCTATCCTAAGTGCATAGCCTAAAGCTGATTCTACGTCTCTGATGTTGGAGAGTCTCAGCGTTTTTTGAATTTCTGGATCACGAACAGCATCGATAAAGTACTGAAGAGCTAAGTCGTTTCGAGTGTCAGCATGACAGTCTGAGAATGCTAGGTGTGACAGTCTCTGAATGTTCGCTGCCAGCTCTTGCAAACTTTCGCCCGTTTTCTGGTAACAAGATTTTAGCTGGAGGCGACTATAGTCCTTAGAACACTTCTCTCCGAACCGTAGCTCCAGTGCTCTAGTCAGGGCCTCGAAGTCGTTCCTTTCTTCTTTAGAAACATTTCTCAGGATCTCGGCTGCATCTCCCCGTAATGCTGCAGCTAAGTGGACTGACTTGGCGGTAGAGTCCCAGCCGTTAGCTTCAGCTACGATGGAAAACTACGTCTTATATACATGCCAGGAGGAACTGCCGTCGTAGGTAGATAGCTTAATAAATTCGTGATTCCGGCTTCTTCTCTCTTTCTTTTCAGTTTCCTGGGGCATGGATTCTAACTTTTCTTCGACTTTTCTTTTCAGATCTTCTTCTATTCTCTTCAGTTTACCTTCTATCTCTGAAAACCTTCCTTTCAGTTCCTGATCAAAATTTTCTTTAACTTTCTCCTCGAAACTCCGTTCTATCCTCGTAACACTCTCTTCAACCTTCATAACATTTTCTTCTATCTTCATAGCTTTCTCTTCAACCTTCATAACATTTCCTTCTATCTTCATAGCTTTCTCTTCAAAACTTTCTTCTATTTTCAAAACTTTCTCTTCAAAATTTTCTTCTATCTTTATAACTTTCTCTTCTATACCATCCATTCTATTTTCCATCACCGTTAATTTACCCTCGTTTGATTCTTTCACCGTTGAAAGCTCTCTCTTCATCTCATCTTGATTAGATTTAATTTCTTCCTGAACTTCACCCATAGTGTCTGTCATTTCCTTCATCTCTTGACTCAGGCTATCTTTCATCTCTCTTTGCGATGCTTCCATACTTTCTTTCATCTCTCTTTGCGATGCTTCCATCTTTTCCTGTCCTGTTTCCATTTTCTCTATCAATCCAGATCTTAACTCATTCATCTGAGCAGTGAGACCTTCTAGAAATTTCTTCATTTCTTGCTCCATAGCTCTCGTTATCACCATTCACAGACGATCCCCGCTTCTGACACCAGAAATGTTGCGTACTTGGGGGTTCGTGAGTTGTCTGAGAATGAAAGGCCAAACTTACAAAAATTCAGTAATTTATTCACAGAAAGTTCCAGAAAAATACAGGTCAATAAACCAATTATCAGCTTCAATTCAAGCAGTAACCACAGCTTAAACAACAGCTGTCAATAGCAAATCCACAGTACAAACTGTATAGCAATCACACTTGAAGCAAGTCTCTCTCAAAGGGCTCAGAGCAATACAAGTACTAGCGAAGCTGGCTGAAAACTGAACTGAACTAACTGCCTTGGCGAGAAAGCGCTTCTTATATACTGTTCCATGGAACCCAGATTTTTCGAGAAAACTCTAGAAAGTGGTCAACCAATCAACTTACAGCTTCCATATTTGGTATATCCCTTATAAGGATTTTCTCGCCAAGGTCGCCAAAAAAATCGCCAAGGTGGGAGAAAGTCGCCAAATTTGGCGCCAAATCCATTACCTGCCTTATTGGGGCTTTTTAATGCGTTTTTAAGGGAAAATAAGGTTATTTTACGCTAAAACGACTAGAAATGCACAAAATTAGCACTCTATCAATTTACTAAGCCTCTTTGAAAGAATTTATACAAAAATAAACACAATTATTTACAATTTTGTAACAGTATTATAAGGAAATTATTTCCATATTTTAATTAAATAAAAAAATAAAAAATAAAAAATATAACAAATATAAAATGAATCTCAAATGTTGTTCTCGAATGCTTTTTAAAATATATTGATTGGTTAAATAATTTCATATCTTGCAAAAGTGAAACATGTATATTTTTCTTTAAAATTTACTTATTGATGACGCATTAATTTTTTACAGCAATATCCCTTCAAGAATAAATATTTATTTTATAATTTTTGGGGCTCTTGTTTTTTTTTTTTTTTTAACTTAAATTTAATTTGTGCGTTTAAGTAACTAAAAGAAAGCAAGAAAGCTTTTAAAAAATCCAATTCGAATTTCTTGGGACACTGTGTAGACAATGAAATGTTTTCTTTTACAATTGAAATCTTATCTATTAATTATCTGTAAAAAAAGAAAAGAAAAGAAACACCCGCCACCGAGTATAGAACCCACGTCCATCGCATTAGCAACTTGACGCGTTAGCTGACTGAGCTATTGACCACCGTGGTGAATATTTCACATTTACTTTCAAATGGAAACGACTTTTTTTTTTTAGCCTGACACTGAAACACTATGCAAAATCCAATTTCACTAAAAGAAAACTTCTAGTTAAAAGCAAACTAATCAAAAATTCGAAAATCAGGTTTCGAGGTGCATCAGGAGAGGTCTTTACGAACTTCCATCAAATTTGTGCACCTCTGCAATCAGCCGTTTTCCTAAAATGCTCCGGAAAAACATACACGATGACACACACACAAACATCTTATTTTATTATATACATATATTATTATATGTTTCTTAAATTTTTCTCTAAAGAATTAAAAATTGAAAATAAAATTGCAGAAATCTGCGACATTTAAACGAAATGGCATTTAAAAAATACTTTTATTTAAAGTAGAAAAAATAGCTATCAAAGAAATTGTATTAGACTATATGAAAAACTGAATCATCATCTTAAATTTTTTATTTCACAATTAATCTTGATAAAACAATGGAATGTACAAATTTAATATTAATTTATATATACTTTTTTTCCATTGTTCCTATATTCTATGAAGTATAAGTTATTTTATTTATTTATTTATTTATTTTCCACAAAACTTCTGTATAGTGTAAATTCTGAAGAAAATGGTTGAAAAGAAAAATATGCATTTGAAAATATTAAATAAACGAGTTGCGATATCTCAAAATAATGTTATCGGAGAAAACTGGAAAGATTCCAAATGGATATTGTCTGGAAAAGGAAATTTTAAATGGGGCTGTTTCCGATAAATAGGTGTATTGTAAGTTCTCAAAATGTCTGCATATATAGATATAGAAAAAAATTTCAGATGTACGATGATATTTGATAGTGAAAAATCATTTTAAAATTAGAAAAATAATATAATGTACTCTTTGCGGTTCTCTGCAGAAGAAATTAAAATCTTGTTAGAATTGAATTTAAATATAGATTTATTTGAATTTGTTTCTATCTCATGCATTCACAGATATTTGCCTTTTATCTTATCAATAGTATGTGAAAAGAGAATGAAACAGACGATATAATGTTGTTTAATGTGGAATATAAAGATATATATATATATATATATATTTAATAAAACTTGAAAAGTAAAGAAATTATTTAATAAAAAAATAGTGTAACTCAATAGAATTATTTTCATTTCTGGGATGGATGAAATGGGATTATGATTGTATATCTTTTAAAAATGTTGTCATGCATCCGCCCTTTAATCCTTATAATAGAGTGAAACACTAAGAATACTGAATAATCATTAAAATAAGTTTTCATTTTTATACATAAAAATTCTATAATTTTTATTTCAAAGTAGAATATTGAACAAAAATTAAAAATAAATAAAGGTGTGAAAGATAGTTATTGTACGGTTTTTAATCAGCTTAGAAAGTTTTCATAATAATTTTAAAGAATTTCAGCTTATGTATGTAATTTCACATTAACTAGATCTTAAAATGGGGTAATCAGGAAAAAATTTCCATGTTATTGAATTTTAATCCAGTTATGCTTTAAAAGAAGAATATTTCGCTTTCTTATTTTTATAAAAAAATACTTCAAGGTCCAAATGATAGATTGATAGTTTGCAAACATGAATAAAAATGATTCAATATGTAAAGTAAATTACCAATTCTTAAAATGAATTATGAAGTGAATTGAATAATTCTGGCAATAGGGGATTTTACCTGGACAAAATCATGGTAGCTCTGAAAATTGGTTTACTTTATGGTTTTTGGGTCGCTGAATGTGAATTTTCATTTTCGCATCAAAATTTCCGTGTGCGCCTCCCACCCTCTAGTTTCGCAACCCCACCTTCCCTTAAAAAAAAAAAAAAAAAAAAAAAAAAAGAAAGAAAGAAAGAAAGAAAAAGAAAAAAGAGCTTTTTGTTTTCGTTTTCGGAAAAAATAGGTTGAAAGTAGACAAAGTTTGCAAAAAAAAAGTCTTTTTAAATTTTTATAAACGACAAATTTGGAAAGGAGGGAGATGAAGCAAGCAGACATATTATAGCTTCATACTGTCCCTCTGCTCTCATGTAATCTACTATTTTCTCTCAGCTTTCGAGCTTCTTGGAGCTAAAACTCCCCTCATTTTTTTCTAATCCACCTTTTTTTCAGTCAGAAAAAAAATGCGATTTTTTTTCTAAGTTTTTTTTTCGTTAAAAGTAAAAAGAAAAATCGATAACTTTGTTTTAAATTATCGCATATCGATGGTTCAACCAATCGTTTTAAAGGTATTGGCGAGCTCTTTTGAAAGATACCCATCATGAAAATTTACTCTCCTCGAGGGGAGACTTCCCCCCAGGGGGGGAGGCGAGGCTCCTACATACACAAAATTTTTTCCCCAGTTAACTATCTCTATTACAAAAAATATATATTCGTTTCATTTGGTTTAGTGCAGTCTATAGACGTTAAACTCTACTTACCTGCAATTTCCCCCATAGACGTAATGTATTAGAATTCTCTTGATTGTCCCTGTACACGAACCATTTGCTTGATCTTAACGAAAAGCTTACTGTAGCATCCCTATATGATACACATTTAGAATACCAAGTTTGAACTTTCTGCGATAATTTGTTTTTGAGATATGCTGATAACAGACACACACACACACACAGACACACACACACACAGACACACACACACAGACAGACACACACACAGACCATTTGCTAAAAACATGATTTTCGTATTCAGGGGACCTCAAAACGTGTAAATATAACAAAATCTCGCATTCGAAAATTTGACCCAAAAACAATACTTTCTCTACCTTATGGGTAAGAGAAAGTAAAAAGGAGAAATTTTGATTCCAGTTTATAAGTTCTTTCAGAATTTTATTCCGTCTCTTTACTCAGACAGACAGTAAATATGCCTCGCATACAGGTGCGCAAACAATATGCGCAGATTTCAGTGTAGTTGGGCTCAAAGAAGGTGATTCGTCTAACTTGCGAAAAAAAAAAATAATAATAATAATAATAAAGAAAAGAAAAAAAAAATCAAATAAAAAGTTAAGTTTTTTTTTTTTAAATCCAATATAGCCATTTTAACGTATCCAAATACCTACATATAATTTTTTAATTGGTTACAGAAGCTTTTTTTGCTCATGTATGTAAATCTAATTAAAATTTTGAAATGTTCGTTGGATATAATTTTATGTTGAGTACAAATCTAAATTTCAGCCTAGGTTATTGAATTCTTCGAAGCAGCTTTCACGTGACACTCGGTCGAAAGTAAAACATTCTATATATCTTCACCGCCTCTATACACACAGAAATAATATTCTGAAATCATTTTTGGGTTCTGTGATGTCTAAAACGTAATGATAACGCAATTTTTTTTCTATTCAAAGCGTTTTACTGAGAAAAGCCTTCTGACACATACGCAGGCGATTTTTACTCATATTTCTAAATCTAATAAAAATTTTGAAATGATCTATAAATGTAACTTTTAGTTGGGTACAGACCTAAATTCTTACCAAGTGTCGTTGAATTCCGCCCAGCTGTTCTCGCGTGATACTCGGACAAATGTAGCCGGAACTTATCACTCTTCAATTCAAATAAGATACTGTTCGGGTGTCATTTTGAATAAATAAAATGGATGATATTTAGCCCATTAAACTACCATAAAAGGTTATATCATTGAAAAAGCTTTTTAAACTAAACATGTTTGTGCGAACACTGTATACGTCAAGTTAATAGCTTAAGAAATATCGGATTAGAAAGACAGGTATTTTTAACATTTCGTGTCAGATATTGAGTGAATCACAACTGATATCATGATATTTGTTCTTGTACTTGCAAACATCTGTTTTTCATCCATTTTAATAGTGTTCAGCTGACTGGCATTCGGTGAAGACGAAAAATAACCAGATTTTATTTTATTGAAAGCAGGATGGCTGTAGATAGGCTGGATGTTTGGGTTTAACGCCGCACTAGTACTGCGCTATGGGTAATTGGCGACGGTCTGGGCCGCACCCCTAAGGATGATCCAGAGACATGGCATCACAATTTTTATGATTGCTCCCCGCTTCAGGCTGTAAGAGAAAAATAATGCTCCGACTTTTATTTATTTATTTATTTTAAATTGGGAAAGTGGCTAAGTTTATGACCTTTTCAAATGCTGTGATTCCTGAATTTAAAACTGTAGATTTTAATATTTGAACATTTAATTTTAAGGTATTTATGTCATTTTACACGAATGTCTTATGAGTGATCAGAGATAATTAATTTCATTATTTGCAAGTCAGGTGATTATAGTCTGCACTCGGTTGGTTGGTTGAGTTAGGTTTTACGGCGCACAAGTGCTACACTATTAGGAATTTGTACTGAACTGGGATAAAAGTTGTTGTTTTGTAAATTCAAGAATTTTATACCAATTTTGACATAAATCGGAAATTAACCAAGAACATCTATTATTAATTACCAGTCCGAAAATTTCCAGAATCAGCTAAAAATTAAGAATTTTTCAAACTAAATATTTATTTAAATTTAAATTTCCGCCTGACTGTATGTCTTGAAATCAAACGATTTCCATTTTTTTGCGTGAGTGCAAAAGTTCTACCCGTTTTTTATTACGCATAAAGAAGCGAAAATAAACGCAAAATGAACAGTACATCCCCATTGCTATCTATGACCTCTTGCCACTTTTCTGGTAGGAGATGAATCCCACGGCAGTAAAATTCCGGCGGTTTCGAGTCAAAAAAGTCTTGGATGGCAGTTTTCACAGTATCAAGATAATCAAAGATTTTCTTACTGAAGGAATTGTTCAACGCACGAAATAGATATAGTCAGTTAGTCAGAAAAATAGGGAGGGGGGGGGGTAAAACTTCTCAACCAAAGCTCAGTAACTTCTGGCGAGTGATGACAGCAGCATGTGGCCTGGCGTTACCGTGATGAAGGATAGCACCGCAACGACTGATGAGACCTGGCCGCTTTGCTACCAAATTTGAATGTAACCTGTCTAACTGGAGACAGTAGAAGGCAGCATTGATGATTTGGCTAAGTGTCAGAACATCCCAGTGAATTATTCCCTGCACATTCCACCACACACTCAATAACACCTTTTTGGGATGAAGTTCAGCTTTCGAAGTCGATGCAGGCGGATCAGAAGGGTGACACACAGTCCTACGACGCTTTACATTACGTACATAACTCACTTCTCATCTCTTGTCAAAATTCGTGTCAAGAATGTGTCCCTTTTGTACCGGAAAAGCAAGGAAACACAGGTGGTTATTCGGTCATGCCTTTGGTTAGCTATCAGGTTATGAGGAACCCAACGATTCAACTTTCTCGTAAAACCCAACTTAACCAGCCGTCTCTCGACCGTTGTACAGTGTACGTTGATGGTTTCCGCTAATTCTTGAACAGTTGGGTTCGGGTTGTTCCTTACGGCTTGGTGAATATCATCGTCTCCAACGTGTGATGGCCGTCCACTCCTAGTCTGAACTTGGCAGCTTCTGTCTCCTTCCCTAAATTTACGAAACCATCGACGACATGTGCTTTCGTCTATTGCATCCTCCCCATAAACTGGACAAACATTGCGACACGCTGCGGCTGCCGTACTTTTTTTATCGAACTCGTATAACAAATAATGTCTTATACGCTGCTTCTCGCTTTCCATGTTGCACCGTCTGATATATATATATATATATATATATATATATAATATATTTGAGATGATGAACTTTGTGAGACACGATGGATTTATATGTGAGGCATCCACACGTTTGATTGGCCGAAGATTTGCGTCATTGCAATATCATGTGGGACGTCAATTCCATTGGAAATTTGCATATCAAAAAAAAAAAAAGGGTAGACCTTTTGCACTCACCCAATATATCCCAGAAGATATCCCAGGCATTTCGCATAAAAGACAGATAGCAAAATTTTATTTTTCGGGTATTGGCCTAAAATTAAAAAGGACATAAACAGTGAATCGTTGTTGCAGATTTTTGTCAAAATTTTGAAAATATGGTTAAATCTATGATCTTATAAAAGGCTGCGAAAAATAACTTTAAAAATTAAAAATTACAGATTTTACAATTAAATATCTCCAGTTTTGTCAAAGTTTAATAGAATCCCCCTTTCAAAGTTGACATTTTTTAAGATCTAAGAAAAGAAAAAAAAAAGTTATTATTTTAAAAAAGTGTTTTAGTTTGGGGCTGGAATCAAACGTAATAGTAACATGTGAAGTGAACTAAATTCACTAGCTGTAAATAAAATGTAATATTAGGGTATTTTACACAAAATTTGAAAACAATTTTATATAAATTCGTATGATTATTTAATGCTTGTACATTCTCGATTATATATATATATATATATAATTGAAATCTTTATCAATCGAATTCTAGACTAATGGATGATCTCTTCCTTTTAAAAAGCAGTCATTTATTAAGCACTTTGAATTAAGTTGCACTGGTATATAAAATGTGCATGATTATTTGGACGCTAGCCAGCCACTTAAATGAACTTAACGTATTTGAAATTTTGCCAACACTCATTAAACACACTACTGTAAATTTGAAAAAAAAAAAAAAAAATGTTAATTTTAAAATATACCTTATAATACTAACTTTCTTAGATCTTTTAGACTGTTTCGATTTAATTAAGTCCTGATTAGGTTCCTGAAATTCCTTACAATCTAAATGTTTAAATATCGCAAAACATAATAATATTCATTTTAAATAAAGTGAATATTATTAGTGTGAGTTCGTGAATAAATATTTCTAAATAATAATATTCATTACAATGATATTTCAGCTCATAAAAAAATTATATAATCCTGAGGCTGCTTACGTTTTTATATACAGGGATTTTATAATTTAAGTTCTAATTTAACCCTTTCATTCCCAGTTTTTTCCCTCCATAAAACAATAAATCTTATATTTAGTCATAAATTTATTTCAAAGGTAATATATATAAATATTTTTTTTTAATAGGAGTAATAGTAGAGCACGAATTAATATAGCAAACAAAGCAACTGAGAGGTGTTTATTTATGCTCACATTACATTGTGTACCTAAATTTAGTCATATGAAAAACACCTAACGCAAAATAAAATACATTTCCAGTAATTTCCAAGTATAATCCCTATACATCAAAGTACATTGCGTAGCCCTGTAAATGAATGGTGAATGATTTTTATAATCACAGCGTACACAAAACGTGCTTTTAGCCATATGAAAAATATATTTATTCCATTTTGTTTAGTGCAGCTAGATGTTACACTCTACTTACCAGAAATTTCCGCTATTGACGTAATGTATCTGGAATCACTTGAATGTCTCTGTATCACAAACCATTTGCTTGATCTCGGTGAATAGTTTAATGTAGCATCCCTATATGATACAGATTTCGGAAACCGAGTTCAGACGTCTTGCTACTATTTATTCTGGAAATATGCTGATAACAGACACACACAGAGAGTCACAGAGGCAGACACATACATATGCACGATGTGACATATGTGTGACACGCACACCAACCACTAAAAACACGATTTTCGGATTCAGGGGACTCAAAACGTGTAAATATAAGAAAAACTCAATTTTGAAATTTGATCCTCAAACAATACTTTCTCTACTATATATATGGGTAAGAGAAAGTAAAAAGGATGCAGGGTAGGTTGTGGTTGCGGGGGTTAAAAGGTTGATTGACTACGCTAGGTTCCTAGACATATGGATGTAATGTCCTCCGTGAGGGGTCTTTCTAAATGATCATAGCTCATATTTATGCGAGTTTGGGAAAAAGCTACGGAAAACTCAAAACGGCTATGTCGTCGAGTACGACCTGGGATTGTACCGGTACTTCTCGTCTACAAGCTTTGAACGCACAACCGCTCGGCAACTGGTGGGGCATGCAGGGGTGAGAATTTGGCGCAGAACTCATACCAGTATTTGTTAGAAAAATTAATTTACCTACAAAATCGTTGGTTTATCAAGAAGGAAATTTTGTTTTATATATTGTGGCATGAATTCTGCGCTTCTCTGAGTATGGTGATCTTTAGAATTATTTCTGGATTGTCAAAAATTTATGGACATTCCAATACATAATTGGTTCAGGTGATGTACTGTAGGCAGCAAAATTATTAAAGCGCTAGCAATAATTCGTATTTAAAAGATGTGTACCTAATACTGTTTTGTTAAGTAAATATTTGTCGAGTCATAATCTTGGTCTTTATGCTGTTTATAAAAAAGTAAGTTGATGGTAAAATTTAGGGATTAAACTGAAAAAAAGAAGTGAAAAATGTGGATGTTATGCTTCAATAATTTTGCTACTGTCTTTATTAATGACTATTGAGGCAGAAATTCCCTAGGGGTAATGGATTTTACTTTTGAAAATCTGTATAAAATGAGTGAAAATGTCAAACATCAATATTAAATGTATCTAATTCTAAAAAAATTCTAAAACATGATATTATATGAGGTGTTACAGATATGAAAGACGAACTCAACAAGAGGTGGTTGCACAAAATCGCATTTGAAAACATTATCATTCTCTGCGTATTTTGAGAGTTAAAGAAGGGCGAACTCAACATGAAAAATACGCCTGTAGATTCTCTGAAAGACCTAGATTCAGATGGCGATTTTTTCTTCTTTTTTTGAATTGATTTTTAGATCATCTTTCGTAACCTCAACGCTTCATATTATTACAGGATTCCCATGGTGTTTATTGTTCGAGAATAGTGGTAGAAGAGTCCTTAGAAAAAGGTGGATCTGAAGAAAACCTGTATTATGGTAAAGGTGTCTTATGTTTGTACATAATGTTTGTGTTTGAAATAAAAAGAAATAGACATTTACATATAGAAAATTTTTATTTCGATTGCGCACATTCACAAATAATCTAGATTGTATTTACATGAATAATGCGTACATAACTGTCTTCGCTTTAAATAAAACAATGTTCTCGAAAAGAGACCTTCTCATGTACATTTTAATTTTCTTGGAAAAATAAACATGCATTTTTTTACTGCGACTTTAAATAAAGTTTATAAAATATGGAACTTAGAAATATATGAATGAAATGATATTATTTCACGTAGATGAAAACTCCTAAATTATCTTTAATTTGCAAGCAAAACAGTCACATTTAGAAGTTTTCAGTACTTAATGTGGACACAACTCAAATTTAATGCTGTTGAGATTCGAATAATTTATACAGATCTTTTATATTTAACACAACTTCCATATTTATGTATGGAACTTCAAACAAACATGCTACTGAAATCAGATGCTATTACCAATCGTAGAATGGATGAATATAAACGCAATGTTTTAAAAAATCAACTTCTTCTTGTAAAATATATCATTCAGAAGTAGTCTATTCCACACTTTACAACAAATAAAATGCTTTATTCTTTTTTAGTTTCATTTGATCAAATGTTGGGAATGTTTAATTTAATATTTTATTTTTTTACATAATATATTCTCTATAAAAGTCTGTTACATTCCATCACTGATTCATGTTATCCAAAATTTGGTATGTAACTAAAAATGAAATATTTTTGCTGCATTATTGAAAACGTGTAAAAAATATATAATGAAACACATGCATATGAATGCATGTTAAGTTTATATGGTTTTCATATGTTATAAAAGTTTAAAACGCAATTAAATAATAGAACATTTACACAAATGCTTCACATATTTTTTTTTTTTTATGATCACATGATAAATATGTAACATGAAAGCACTCAGGCAAAATAATGAGATTTGCGTTTTGCAGTAAGAAACATGATGCCATCATATGTCTAAAATTTGCATTTAAACCGCAACCTTACTTTTGGCAAACGACGTGTTTATAATAAATGGACTTGCACTGCAATATATCATCTCTTTCCAGTTTTTGTCGGTGTTATATTTAAAAACTAGCAGATGAATAATGCTTTTTATGCAATAATTTCAAAGGTTTTAGGTCATCACAGGCAATTGCATTAGTTAATGGCCTTTTAGAGATTCGAGGGTATGACGTATCCACTGCACATGCTCAAACGTGTGATGAAATCTTCGTCTTTTGTTTGAAGTTGGACATGTTATTTTTTGACTGCTAATGCCGAGGACATACCATTTGTCATTTATATTGCACAGTAGTGGACTGCCTTCGGATTCATCCCCCTATAAAAAAGAAGAAAAATAGTTAACTATTACGTAAGATTTTATAGTCTATAAATATTTTTATTTTATTTTTATTTTTATTATTATTATTATTTTATGCAACAAAATGTATCTGTGTCACTTCTGGCTGGCCACATTCACACCGCAGCGTGAAAAAGCAGGAAAAAGTAAACACACAGTAATTCTAGAGAAATATTAAAATGGTAAATTATACAACTAAAATAAGTCAAACAACGTGGTTGGGATAGAACCAGGTTGGGGTGTTTAAATTGTCCAGTGGCTGGTGGCTTCAAGCTTGAAGTACTTTATAGACACAGAATCCTAGATTCTTTGAAGAAATATAGCAAATAATAAAAATATTAAAATAAATTGAAAAAAAAAAAATGACATAATGTAGTTAATTTTTACATTCCATGATTATACTACTCATTATAATGTGATACATTTATTTTTAAACTCTGTTTTTGAATAAATTATTATGCGTGTAATATTGAGGGCTTAATTAAATTGGTTAAAAATATTCTGTTCGATCATTACAGAATGATTCTATATTAATTGTATTTACCTTAATTTATTTTTTATTATAAGAATTTCATAAACGTATGTAAAAAATACTATTATACATCTACATACTACTATACATATACATTATAGGTTTTGATTTTCGAAAAATGACTTTTTAAACTTTTATTATTTTACTTTGAAGCTGTAATTCGAAAATAATATAAGATACATGGAAAAATGAATATTTCTAACTAATCATAATTGAGAAAGTTTGAAAATAAAATAAAATATTCGTTTGTGATAAAGCAAAAGCTTAATTCAAATGATATATCGTAATATAATTTATAACAAAAAAGTATGCTGAAAGAATATCTGTATTATATTTTAAAAGTATTTATAAATCGCAATTTTGTTACGGCTTTATGCTAATAATAATAATACTATTCATATGAATAAAAATAAATTATATATATAAAAAAAAAAGAACCCACGGATTTATCTATAGAAATATCTATCCAGTATTTATTTATAGAAAACACGTATTCTACATCCCTATTCATTTTTTCAATATTACTTGGAAATTTCAGTATGTAAAAACTATTTTTATTACACGAACAACGGGTTGTCGAATAATTCATATAAGTACTTTATGTACTTACTTGACAATCTTCGTCATCCATCACATCATTTTGTACTGCACATATAGAACTTTGATCTGTTGTTGAGGAGTTGTTATTTTCATTACTGCAGTTGCTTGTAATTGTTAATTTTACTTCGTGTAAATGGCTTTCTGAAATTAAATTAAAACATTTTTATGATATTCATTCAGACAATATGCTTTCATAAGCATTTGCTATTATAAAAGCGAGTCTAAAATAATAATAATAATAATAATAATAATAACAATAATTAATATCTTCTCGGTAATTAATTTAGAAATGTTAATTAAAAAATATTCTTGTTGTTTAATTCAGTAATGCTAAGGGTGTTTGTCAGTGAGTGTCAAGGTTATTCAAACCTCATGCTAACCTAAGGAGAAAATGATTCCTGTTATCATTCACTAATTAATGCCGATTTTAAAATTTCGTTTCCACATTCAGAAAATTTATGACTATTTGTTTAGGTCTTGTTTTACGAAAATTGATTTTTAAACTTTTAATATTTTATTTTGAAGCTGTAATGCGAAACTTCACAGAAATGAAATTTACACTTCAAAATACACTTAAAAAAAAAAAAAGGAAACGGGAGAATAATTAAGCAATCATGAATTTCCTGAATGCGAAAAAGGAATTATTAAAAAAAAAAAAAAAAAAAAAAAAGCATTACTTAATGAAAAATAACCAGGATTATTTTCTCCATAGTTTAAAGTGGCATTTGGGTAACCTTGACGCTCATTGATTAAAAGCTTCAAATTAAAAAAAAAAAAAAAAATTGTTCCTCATGACTTATCATTATTTGAGAGTTTTAGTTATGACTGAAAAAAAAAAAAAAAAAAAAAAAAAAAAAAGAATCTAAAAGAAAAACTAAGACCGCGTGGTCAAATAACAAAGAAGAAGAAGAAGAAGAAGAAAAAAATATATATATTGACTTTGCGGAATTCTATGTTATCAAATGAAAGGAATAAAGAAAGAAGAAAATATATTAGCTTTTTAATACTTTAGACGATAGAGAAATGCATGTATAATATTCCTCTCGTATATCACTATTCTGGATCATATACGTGATCGTTTAAAATTCAAAATAATTCTCAGACATGTTCAAAGCAACAGTTTAAAAAAGGCTTTTAAGGCGTTTAAATTGTAAAACAACCGTGCAGAAGAAATTTTCATTTAAAATCCAGAAGTTTAAGTCAAACTTTCATTGTGTGAGAATATTTGGTATTCGTTATATATTATGGAGAACAAATGCTATAACGTTATAGCAAATAAACTTCGATATACCTAACTTTTATTTTTAGACTATAAAACAAATTTATAATTTTAACATTTTTTATACTTTTAGCATTATCTATTATTTTCACGAATATAGATTTTATAAATAGGATATCTGCTCAATCTAGGTTTTACTAAAAAAGAGAACTTGATTTTGGGCAGCAATAATGAACTCTTAACTTTATGCTACACCTTTTAATCATTTTGTGATTTATTTAAAAGTAATGAAAAATCGGTTGGTGCATATATGGGTAAGGAAAAGTAAAAATAATGCAGGGATGAGTTGTGGTTGTGGGGGTTAAAAGGCCGATTCACTATTCTGTTCTAGATGGAGTGCCCTACGTGAGGGTCTTTCTAAAGGGTCCTAGCCCGTATTTACGCGAGTTTCAGAGAAAACCACAGAAGCCTCCAAACGGCTAGGTCGATGAGCGCGACCTGGGATCGAACTCAGCACTCCTCATCTACCAGCTTTACGCGCAGAACATTTAAGCCACTGATGGGACAATATCGGTTAAGAAGATAGTAGACATTTTAAATATTTTCTGTAAACTACTAACTTACAGTTACGGAAATTCTCATACATCTGCTTTGAAATAAAACTTCATTAAGTATTCTTCGACCACATTTCATGAAACCATGGAAGCATCTGCGCAAGTGCTAACTCAACGAGTCCAATGCTAAAATAGGGGTGATAGTCATCTGACTCAGAGAAAATGAGCAATGACAGAGCGCGGAATTATTGGATGTTTTCCAAATTTCAAACCGTCGGTCACGCTGGCATCCCTCCAACATTTTGGACGCGTCCTCACTGCTAGTTTTAGAATATGTGGCTGCACTGTATATTAAGTTTTCTAGAAAACTATTTAAATATGAAAAAAAAAAAAAAAAAAAAAAATCAGAATTTTAATAAATTGTTTTTGAATGATTCTGCTAACTAATTAAATTTCCCCCTCGATTTTACATTATTAGATTTTATATCGTCATTTTTTAAAAGGACATACATTTTAGCAAAAGAAAAATAAATCCACTTTTTTAATTATAACACGTTGGGTATTAGATCCAGTGCAAAGACATTTTTAGGAAATTTAGCATACTACATTAGACCCAAGCATACTGCAATCAGAATGTTAAAAATTAAATATCTTGCAAAATATGAGCATCTTTACTAAATAATTTTTGGCTACGCATGCGCTAGCTTTTAAAAAAATCATTTGCATTATTTGATAGCCAAAAATTTTGAGCAAATTATATCAAAACTCTAACAAAATATTGTGTAAATTAAAAAAGTTATGAGAGATAAAATGAACAGAATTTCAGTTCTTTCAAAATAAAGGCAAAACTAATAAGGGGTTTTAGTCACATTTTTCTTTTGAACCAATGACCAATGGTAATACAGTGTTAGCTGATTGTAAATAAATATTGATAAAACCCCCTAACCATCTTCCTTCTTTTTGAGAAGAACTGAAATTCTGTTTATTCTATCTCTCATAACTTTTTGAATTTATATGATATATCTTTTCATATAAGTTGTTCAATACCTTTGGCTATTAAATTATGCAAATGCAATTTTTTAAAAGCTAGCGCGTGCGTAGTTAAAAATATGCTCACATTTCACTAGATGTTTAACATATTTACATTCTGATTTCAATATGCTGTATCTAATGTAGTATGCTAAATTTCCTAAAAAAGCCTTTGTACTGGATCTAATACCCTACGAGTTCTAGTTAAAAAAGTGATTTTTTTTTTTTTTTTTTTTTTTTTTTTTTTTAATCCGCTATAACTCCATGAATATATGTGGTTGTCTCATAAAAATTTATACAAGTAATAAGAAAATCCTCATAATCAAATGCTACAGCCAAAACATACTGATCCAAAACATTTTGATTTTTGCTTAATTTTTTATTGGTCTTCCTTTCCTCCTCAGGACACAAATTTTGCTGAAATGTATGAGGTATAATATGTTCCTTACACTACTAAAAGTTTAAGATGATCCCTAAAGAACTTTTCTAGTTATTTGACAAAGCGTCTAAATTCTAAAGTGTCCAAATACTTATTGGTAGATAGTGTGTATTCTGAACAGATTTGGCTATTACTTTGTATTCATTGAAAAAATAAATTTTTATAAATATTTTTATGTTTGAATGCTAAAACTTCGCACTATATATTTCAGCATTCAAGCATAAAAACATTTTGAAAATAATCAATTAATAATTTAATAATAAAATATTTCAATGAATTCAGAAAGCAATGCGTTTGGAATATATTTATTTTATAATAATAAAATGAAAAATCGAGGTAAAAAAATAAAAGTTAATTTATAAGAAGCATTCAAAAACATTTTAATTAAATAAAACTTAACATATTAATTAAGAAAAATTATAAAATTACAGTTTTTGAATTTTAATTAATTTTTAGTTTAATTAATTTTCGAGAAATTTTAATGCACTTATTTTATTTTATTTATTTATTTATTTATTATTTTTTTCCCAATGCGTATGTATGCAAAATTTTATAATTCTAAGATAATATTTTACAAAAATGGTTTATAAATATCGACAAGTACACCCTCGTGCAAATTAATTGAAACAAACTCGAAAAATTGTTAAAACTGAGAATAAATGCTATTTTATTTAAATTTATTCAAAATCAAAGGTTTTTAGTACATAATATGATCCTCAAGACTCTTTATAAACATTTGGACACGATTTGGTATGGATTCTACCAGTTTTTTA
This sequence comes from Salticus scenicus, assembly GCA_963930645.1. Taxonomy (NCBI): domain Eukaryota; kingdom Metazoa; phylum Arthropoda; class Arachnida; order Araneae; family Salticidae; genus Salticus; species Salticus scenicus. The sequence goes on from OZ005657.1 coordinate 257,052,796, forward strand.
CAACCGTTTATAATATTCGTGTCCTCGCATCACACATGAATTAGCGCTGTGATTAGCTTTTGCATAATTGTACAGTCCATATTTAATAGGCGATTCTTGCATATATCCCAGAAATTATCCATTGGGTTGATATTAGGAGAGTTCCCAGACCATTCCAGTGTCTCAATTTGGTTCTCAGACATGAATTTCTTCACGATTTTGGACGTATGGCACGGGCCAAAATCCTGCTGAAAAATTCCCGTTCTATTAGGGTATTGTTTCTTCAATTCTGGAACAACTTTTTTATGCAAAATAGTAATATACTTCTCAGAACGCATCATACCGTCTACAGACTACAAAGAACTAACCCCACTGTAACCGAAACAACCCCAAAACATCTTCTTTTGAGGGTGATTATCAATTTGGTTCTTGTGTCAATCCCGAATTCTTTCGCCGGGCGATCTCTGCACGTGTTGAGTTCGCTGGCCTTAGACAAAAATATGGCTTTCGTCGCTAAATAGTACTTTCCTCCAATTTTCGAATGTCGAATTATTATATTTAACGCCCACAAGTACGACTTTTTCTTCAATGGTTAGGTCAGAAGATGTTTCTTCATAGACTGATAGGCTAGCCGACCGGCTGCAAGAAGTCGCCTTCAAACAGTAGATGCGCTAATATTTATTCCATGCTCTTTTAAATCTCTATTAAGTGCAACACTAGTCTCTTGAGGGTATTTTTTACTTTGTATAAGTAGAAAAGAGTCATCTCTTAGCGTTGTTTTCTATATTTATTCCATGCTCTTTTAAATCTCTATTAAGTGCAACACTAGTCTCTTGAGGGTATTTTTTACTTTGTATAAGTAGAAAAGAGTCATCTCTTAGCGTTGTTTTCTTTTTTCGGTTAAATTTTACTCTCCGCTTTGGAGATATGGATCCTGTTTCTTTATTTTGTTTTATGATACGGCTCACAGTTGCATTACTAATGCCAACTATCTTCGAAATCTCTTTGTAAGTCTTTGGAGTATGTTTGCACAGAATAACAATCTGTGCAAGCTTTCGCGGCATCACATACATCTCTAACGACAGTGGACTCTCAACTGATGTGATCGTAGCTGGAGCTTTCATCTACAGAGTTTCTGCGCATGCGCTCGACGAGCCTCTCTGTTTGGTGGAAATTGTTGCTAGGGAAAGGATTTATTCATTCCACCCATATTTTAATACATTTTAGTATGATTATAAAAGAATAATAGGAATGGATTTAAAATTCACGAAAAAAGTATTTTGTTTCAATTAATTTGCACAAGGGTGTACATACATCCCTTTAAATAATGATTTTTAATCATTTATATTAATCAGTGGGGTGCAACGTAGACCTACCTCCCCGCTGGTGCACCCTGGGCAACGTTCTTGTAACGGCAAAGTGGTCTACATCGTTCGGCAGCTTCTGGTATGTCTTCTCAGCGCTGTATTTCAGAGAGCCTGAGTGTTTTGCAATGGAACGCTGGTGGTTTGTCTCAATCAAAAAGACACTTCGTGGCAACTCTGAAACTGGCGTGCCAGAGAACTTTTAAGGCAATGACTTCGTTCACTTCTATTTTTTGTCATTTTTTTCTTTTTTTGTGTGTGTGTGTACTCTTATTTGATTTTTTTTTTTTTTTTTTGTTGTTGTTTTTGTTTTTGTAATCATTTTTCTTCTGTATTTGCCTTGCCATTTCGGGATATATATATATATATATATATAAATCAGTTAGTTTAAATAGTGTATGCATCAACCCTGATTTATTTATGGTAATAATAAATTATATTGTCATGAAAATACGAAAGACTAAATATAACAATATTTAAATCAAATTCAGTTTTAAATTGATTTTTTTTTTTTTTTTTTTTTTTTTTTTATGATTAACATTTTACACGTAATTTTAAGTTAAAAAAAAAAGTTATTACTTACTTCTAATACTCCACCTTAAAGTATTGCATGGTATTCCTGCTAAAGAATAGTTGTGACTCGGAAGACAGGATGGTCGGACATAGTCAGATCCATTTATAGGCTTTTCTAGCTTCAGTAAGGAAAGAACGCCTGATCCTATTGGAGATTTCACCATTCCAGTAATTCTGGATTCTTGATCAAAAGGTGAAGTTGAAGTTAGTCTTACGATTCCCATGTGAGCAGTCCATAGTGAATGCTGTTCTCTAGGAAAAATAAAATCGTACACTGTTAAAAATTTCAGTTCAAACTTATAAGCAATACCATAATATGGTTCAATTTCACTTTTATGTTTGCTATGTTTTGCGATTGAATTTAAGTTGCACCAAAATTTGGAGCTACGATACATTCACTCACAATGGAAGTACCAATTTGTAAAATTTCTATGGAAACCAAACCAAGCTTAAATTAAAGAGCGTGTTCGGAAACATAGGATAAAGTGCAAATTATGTGCAACAACTCACCCATGGGCCAAGATAAAACCCTAGAAAATTTAGCCCCTTATATCAAAATCAGTAAAACAGAATTAGCGGGCAAGAAAGCGTGGCTTTGTGCTAGTGTGTTTGACTTGAGACAAGAAGATCTTCAGTTCGATCCCCGTCTTGGTCGAATTTAGATTTTTTTTTTTTTTAAACATAATAAATATTTTGTTCTACCTAAAATTACCAAATCATGGTGAAAGGTTAAACCATCAGGTGGTTGCAGCTACTTCAGTACTAAGTTTTGGTTCAAACTAGCACCAAAATTTTTAACAGTGTATTCATACAACATTACAAGTCACATAAAGGTAAATTAAAGGAACATTTTAAATAGTGCATTTAATTACTGGCTTCGATTTTTCACTTTAAAAAATTTTAAAACTTAGTTTGAAAAATCATTTTCTCGCCATATACGTGATTTCTTAAGTAGGAGTTTCCAGTTTTTTTTTTTTTTTTTTTAATTTAACCAAATAAAACTCATGCTCTGGTAATACAAATCCATGTTATCTAAAGACATATTAATAAGTGTTACATTAATTACTATTGAATTTAATGCAATAAAAACCTGTCACATTTATATGATTTCACACCGACAGATTATATCTTCTTTATAGTTCTTTCTATTTGTAATATCTAATAAAACGCTTTTTGAATCGGGCTTCATTTGCCATATAGGGTAACTCTAGGACATATGCCCATTCTAAATATTTTCTAAATTTGATCATAGAATGGCAACATAAACATGGTTAGTAGGAAACAGTTCAATGAGTTCATTCATTGCGACGTGCAGCTGTGTTTCTCGATCATAAAAAGTAAGTGTATGTAACTTTCATGTTTACTTATTTTAGAGTCTGAATATTTTTTTTTTTGAATTAAATATGCGATTGTTTTACAATGTTTACGTTACATTTTTCTTTACTATACGGACTTTTAAGGCACGTATGTAATCCAATCTTTGCCTCTGAGCCTAAAACAAAGACGTACAAGGACGAAGTGACGCTTTAAATTGGGTGGATATCTGTTCTTCAATTTCATGAGAAATGGCCACATCAAGTCGAGAAGAGATGACCACCTTTAAAACATCAAAAACTCATGATGTACCCTCATCAACAAAAGCATTTTATGATTTTGCATCAGTTCCTGATTTAACCATGGCAAACACAGTTAGGGAACGTACCAATGGTATTTATGGCACATTTAATGGCAAATGGGTGGCTATGATTTTGACATCACCAGAAAATTTTGAAAAACGTTGAAAACTTTCATCCCAAACAGATAAAGTTGATAACAAAGCTTAAAACCATGAAAAAGTCTAAAATAAACGCATACACACACACACACACACAAAAAAAACAAAAAAAAAAAACATGATACTTCCAAAAGCGAAGAAGGTGAAATACTTTTGAAATTATCAGATTATAGCGATTTCGAGGAAATAGAATTTGACGAGGATCACTGTGTTGGTTTTGGAGAAGATCATAATACCACAACCAAAACGAATGATGGGATAAAATGCTTAAGGTGCCTGAAGTAGCTTAATGAAAAATGTACAAACTATCAAGACCTTTCACAAAAATGTGGTAAAACTTTGAGAAAAGGGTATGATTGAAACTATACTTCAACATTTTTTATTCGAATTTTACTTACTCATTTTCCGTGATATTATTGCATCTTTACAAATTTCTATATATGTTTCATGATTAACATATGCAGAAAATGTTAATCATGTGATATAAAATGTGTCATTTTTTGTTATTTTAACTTCAAATTTTCTTCCTTGATTTGGATGACCATCTCACCTTGACTTGAAGGAGAAATGGCCATCTGCCATGTTAATTTCAAACGATGATTCCATCTTTTTGTTCTAACATTTTATTTATTTATTTGTTTGTTTGTTTATTTGTTTGTTTATTCATTCATTTATTTATTTATTTTGGGAGGTGGGTGGTGAAAAAATGATAAGTATATGTATAAGAATTTTAAATATGCGTAAATATTTCTTGTATTTACATTTTAAGAATTTTTATTTCAATCTTTAAAAACTATGGTCATCTATCCTTGAGTTACTCTACTAGCTTAAATACACTTATAAAAAATGTATGAAACATCAAAATAAAGAAAAGTTTTATGTAAAGTAAAAAAAAAGTATGTTTATAAATCTTTTTTACTTACCCTTCAAAACAAGATGTAGTAGTTATTATCCAGTCATCTGATATAAGCGTTGCATCACATGCATATTCTCCATTTTTAAATAAAGCAACATGCCATGGCCACTGACCGTGAACTGCTCCATATGGTCCTTCTGGTAAATTAAGGGCAAAATTTCTAGCAACTCTCGCAGAATAAGCCGGTCTTAATCCGCACGCTACATTTTAAAAAGGAGGGGAAAAAAAAAAAAAAAAAAAAACGTACAATCAGTAATAGTTCGGAAAGTTTAAACATGTTTTGATTAGAGTGGACCTTATTTTTTGCTTATTTTTTTTCTCTTGAGTTTTTTACCACTAATTTGGATCAGATATTTTTCACATAAAATAAACCTATAAATAAAAAAAAGTATTATTCGAGAATAGGGGTGGAAGACTCGGGGAGAAGCGGTGAGTCCATATGAACTCTATATTTCTGATGCATATTTTACACAAAGTTCTCACGGTCCATTTTTTTCTTTAAAACTCATTCTGAAAGCATTTTTTGTATTAAAATTAGCTTATGAATTAAAATTTGAAAAACTTCTTTACACACCAAAAAATTAATGAAAGCGCTACCGGTTTCGAAAGGACGTGACCTTTCTTCGTCAGGTGCAAAATGTGTGATACTGTCTTGGAGGCAAAAGAAAGACTCTCTTGCTTTGGCCTCAAAGGAAGCCTCATGAAGAAGAAAGACCACATCCCTTCGAAATCACTAGTGCTTTCATTAATTTTATGGTGTGTGAAGAAGTTTTTCAAATTTTAATATTGATTGTACACCAGTTCTTTAACTTAGTATTGAAGTTTATAAATTTCAAAAGAATTTTATTGTTTGATACTAGTGGTGGAAGTTCGGGTCCATGGGAACCCTAATATTATGACCGGCCATTCTGAAACATTTGAATCTGTATTAAGTTGTTTTTAGAAACATTTATGTAGGTCTCCTATGGATCCACATTTAGTCCAGGATTTTCTCCCTACGATTTTTGAACACCGAAATTTTTTTAAATTTACAGACTAATTTTACGAGAAAATTACTATTCAAAAGTACTGGTAAGAAAAATTAATAAGATAAGAACTGTGCGAGCTCTGGAATGTCAAACGATTATTTAACAGCAAATACTGAGGCAAAATATGTTCTTAAAACACACTAAAGTAATTAAATGAACTGATGTATGAATATTCGCTAAAAAATTTTTTTATTGTTTAATTTTCAGCTGGTTTTCTAAATTTTATAGTGCTTGTTTGTTTTCGTTATAAAGACTAAATTAATAGAAAAAAGAAATTATTATTTCTTTTATTGATACATTAATAATAGTTAATAACGATTTATAACAGTTTCTTTGAAATTTTATAAAAATGTTGCAAAAGATTCGTACTATAATACATCCGTTAAAAAGAACGGATAAGGATTTTCTTTCTCGTTTATATAGATGAAGATACGGATAAGCTTTTTTTTTTTTTTTTCTTACGGATATCTTTGGATACGGGTACAGATGCGCAGCTCCGGCATGTGTCTACATTTTAGAAATAAGTTCGGGCAGGGCATTCGTTTAACCAAGTTAACGACAATCTTTTGGAGATGCCGGAAAGTAAGGTTGCATTCGATCCCTATACAAAATAATTAGAGGTCTCGTTAAAAAGCTCTGTATTTATTTTCCTCCTACAGATTAGTCCTCACTTTTTGATCTCCGCATCATACTGCACCCAAGTCCTTATCTTCGGTGCAAAAATAAATAAATAAATAAAAAAATAAATAAAAAATAAATAAATAAATAAATAAATAAAAAATAAAAAATAAAAAAAAAAGGTCTTGCACTTTAAAAATAAGATGACAAAATATCGATGATAAATTTAACATGTATATACATATAATTAAAGCAATATCATAATTAAAATTCCCTTTAAAATATTAAAATTAAAAATTAGCAACAGCATTTTTAGTCCAGCTCAAATAAGACTAAGCTCAAATTAATTCGTTTTAATTCAACTTTTTACATTCCACACTCAGCTTGAGCGTTTAAATCTTATCTTCTTTCATCATCTACCGTTTTTCTATAATCATTTTTAATCTAACTGCTTACATATGTTATTCTTGGATTTCACACTTTTTCTTTTTAATTATCTTACCTTTATTATTTTATTATTATTATTATTATTTCTGTGCATTATAGCTCATCTAAAATTGTTGCAACTGTGATGTCATCTATCTTGTCAATTTATGATTTTTCATTTATGTTTCAGAATAAATTGTTTCACCTATGATGTCATGATATAGACCTTTCCAAAGATGTACTTTTACATGTTTTAAAATTAGCAACATTTTATTTTCAAAATAAAAGATAATAATAAAAAAAAAAATGATAATAATAATTGACATAAAAAATAAAATTCTATTATAGAAATAAAATTAAATTTTGAAAAAAAGTGTAGAATGTATTGCGTACTTTTTTTCAAAACCTTAATTGTTTATTTTACTAAAGGACAAAAAGAAAACACGTTTTCATTTCGTCTCAAAGAAGTATGTCTAATTCTTAAAAAGTCAGTGGTCCCCCCCCCCAATGTAGGATGCTGACAAAGAACTTATTATTGGATACTGTGACCACTGTAAGGATCAATTCTCCTTATCGTGGTTTTCGTTTCTTAGTTATTTTGTGGAAATGAGACGGCTGAAAACTTGCTTGTTTTATGTATTAAAATTCTTTTAAATTCCTGGTGACCTACGACTTGAAGAAAAAGAATGTAAAAGTCTCATATAGTTGTTTTAATTTTGAAATAGTTTAATTTATATCTTTATAAAGAAACAATTTTTCGATGTAATTTTTTTTAAAACTGAAATATTGATAAAAAGCATAACTTAAACTAGCGATCAGTTAAAAAGCGACTTTCAGAATGAGCATATTTTTACGAGAGATTTGTGATCTCAAACTTTATTATCTCAAATTTGTAATTTTAGATTGAATCCGGCCTTTATTTCCTTTAACAATATTGGACACACGTCATTCTCTCCCTGGTGGTGAATTTTTAACGCCCTCCCCCACTCTAAAGTGTTACCACGTTTGATAATATTTCATCCAGTAATTTCCCTTTATTATTTCAAAGTTGAAATCAGATTATAACCACCCCTCGTTCATATCTAAAGGAATTAATTGTGCGAAATGGAAAAGTTTCTCTTTTGAATACCAGTATTCATATAAAGCAATTGTTGTAATATTCAATCGAAGAAAAATACATCAAACGATTACTAAATATTACTTTAGTAATCGTTGACTTAAAAAAAAGTCGCATTTAAAACAAAGACTACTTCGATCCCTGCAATTGACATCTCACATTTTGTACCTAGTGAGACACACTGTATTTGAAATTAGCAAGGTTTGCACCTGATTTTGGAATGAGAAGAAGATTGAAATTTGGTCCAGTAGTTTTCCTTTCATGACTATTTCAAAGGTGAACTTTAATTATAATCAACCTGCATAAAAATTTTCACTTTTTTGATATCTAATGGAATTAATTGCGCTAAATGGAACAGTCACTTTTTTGAATAGTACTATCTATATAAAGTAATTATTGTAATATTCAATCGAAGAAAAATACCTCAAACTATTGTAGTAATCATTGACTAAAAAAAGTAGCATTTAACACAAAGATTGCTTCGATCCCTGCAACTGACATCTCACGTTGAGACCAGTGAGACATCTCCCAGTGAGACACAATGTATTTGAAATTAGCAGAGTTTGCACTCAATTTTGGCATTTAACACAAAGATTGCTTCGATCCCTGCAACTGACATCTCACGTTGAGACCAGTGAGATCATCTCCCAGTGAGATACAATGTATTTGAAATTAGCAAGGTTTGCACTCAATTTTGGAAAAAGGAGAAGATGGAATGAAAGTTTCCGATGGATATTATGAAACAATTATTTTTTAATAACCTACCAATCTCCATAATCAAACAATATTTCTATAAACACTATTAATCAAGTGAAAGAAGAAAATTTTATCCACGCATCTAGTTAATGTACTTCGCGCAATTAAAAAAAAAAAAAAAAAAAAAAAAAAAAAAGAACTTTCAGTTTTAGTTAATGCTATAGAGTCAATTGCAGCAAAAGCTGATATTTAATTCGAATAGGCAGGTATTACTTTTTACTATTGACCGCAAGCATGATTCGATTCCTTTATTAATATTACAGGTTTTTGAAAACATTCAACATATTTCCGTACTTTAAAATTTATTTTCTTTCGTTTGGTAACAGTGATCTACCTGAACGCATAGCTGCTAATTCTTCCGTTTTTCTCGAGAAACATTTTTACCAGAAATAGTCTACACAAATTTGAATTTATTTAATCGTAGAAAAAAAAAGTAGGACATATTTTCCATTTAAAAATAGTTTTGATAAATCTGATTAAAAAATTCAAAATATTATAATGTGTAGTATGCTTTTAGAAATAAATATTGATTTACGTTTTATAAGTTAGTATGCTCTGCAATTTAGAAAACGTATGTAAATATGGGAATAAATATAATAAATATGTTTTATAAGTTAGTATGCTCTGCAATTTAGAAAACGTAGATAAATATGGAAATAAATATGGAAAATATGGAAACATGGAAATAAATTAGATTATAAAAAATATGAATACTTACTACTGCTTCCACATTTAACATATACTACATTTTGACTGTCACAGGAAACTTGCACAAATCTAAATATAAAAAAAAATAAGCGAATACAACTATTGAATTTAAAAAAATAAAAATAATAATATATATAATGCGAAATTTTTTTAATTAAATGCTTTAATTTGAGATTATTATTTTCCTTTACTCTTTAACTTGCTGAGAAAAATTAAATATTGATAAAAAAGGTTATTTTTTTTTTCTTTTTGTGTTCAGAATGTAATGCTATCCTTATCCTTTTTTCTAGTTGGATTGTGTGTGTGTTTCTTTCTTTCTTTCTTTTTCTTTTTTTTTTTTTTTTTTTCATGAGTTCAAACTTTTATACTTTCATGTACTGTGCCTTCATTTAAATTTCACGGATAATTTAGTTTCAATTCTATTCATCTTATTGCGTAGATGCGGGTCGTTGCGAACCTAAGTGCTACGCACTCAAAAATCTGCGATCGTCTCATTTGTCTATTAATTAAAATTTTGATGCAAAACAGATTTATTGTACTTGCGAAAAAACAGAAAAATGCTAAAATTTCCAATTTATGTTTTCTTGACTTTAATTTTTATCATTTCTTTTTTCCTTTCCAAAATATCTTTGAAATATGTTACTACATCTAGCAATCATTATTAGATAACACAGGTCAACATAAGTAATAATGGCAAAATTTGATTTGATAATTTTTGCTGATAAGTATGTTTATTGTGTGCTGGAACTGAAAATAAACCCAGTTTTCCTCTAACGTGTATAAATTTCCGTTAATACAGGATATCTACCGACACAATTTCTTTATTTTTGGTACTTTCTAGTATGTTTCCATGCTTAATTATAATTAATCATACTATAATAGTTATCATATAATTATATCGGTTTAAGAGTCATGGAAGAAATTGCATCGGTAGACACCCAGTGTTGGCAGAAAACTATATGTGATAAAGAAAAAATGGCTTTAGTTCCGGTTTCAACACACAAAAATGCATAAAGATGAGCCAAAATTCTCTAATTAAAATTTTAGATGAAGATCTGTGTAATGATTCGTATAAAGAATTCTTTTATGATGCATAATGAAATTTTAAAACTGCCCAAGTTTTAATATTTTACATTGAATTTTTACTTAGAATACGTTGAAATTTTATTTAAGCTGCGATTTACGTTTATTAATATAACTTATTTTTAAATTTAATTTAAATATTTATGTGTTTTCTATATAGGTACATAAAATATTTATTATTGTAACTTAAATTATATGGTTTAGAAAACTTATACTAATGCCTTATACATTTTACTGCAATTCACTGTAAAAATAAAGTTATTATTTTAATTAGTTGCTTAAAATTATATCATGAATAAATTAATTAGGAGTTAGTTGGGGGAAAAGGTGCATAGTATGTTGAACATAAGGGAGAATTATAAATATAGAGAAAGTACTTTCTGTTAACTTAATGTAAACTGCCTTTAATTAAAATTATTTATTCATCGAAATCTCAAAATGTATTAATTATAAAATTAACCAATTTACATAGATTATTTTAATTGAATGAATATTTTACATTCAATGGTGCATGAAATCACGTATCTAAAAATTACATTAATTAATCTTGTACTTTTAACCTTTAGGTTTTTTTAAAATTAATATTTGTTAATGAAAATAGTTAAAACTGAAAAGCACGATCTTTTGAAACAGAATCAAAGCTGAGAAAACTACAATATTTATTACATGCTATGGTTTTTTTTTCAAATTTATTGATCAGGTAAACATTTAGTTGAACATGAATAAATAAAATGTGGCTTTATATATAAGGGAAAAAAAAAAAAAAAAAAAAAGGTACAACATTTTGTTTATGTATCGAGACTAAATTGACTTTAAATTTTATCATACCTTTCCAAAATCATAATTTATTTTACAAATAAAGTATCAGGATGACCGAGTTCACTCGGTCTCATTGTAAAAATCATTCGTAGTGTATATAAAGTATTTGTTTTCCGATATTATATATATGTATATATACACTGCATAAAAAAAGTAGACGGACACTTCTTTACAATTTTATAAAACCCCGTCTTTGTTTAATAGGAAATGTCAATTAAAATTCTTTAACATGTTTATACTTATCAATCTTCATATTTTTGAAAGACAAATAAAAATATTCGATTAATTATAATTTAATGTAGGGAAATGCAGAAAAGATAAAAGATATACATTTGCACAATATATATATTTTTAAAAAGTAGACGGACACTGGTCAAAAACTGCAATTATCTAAGTGGGTGCTTCTTACGGAATATCCGTTTTGCATGTACATGTACATTTGGCGTTTTGCCAATTGCTAACGTGCTTGACAAGATGGTTTTACGTAGTTAAATTTCTTGGAGATGAATGCGCCATGCCACGAGGAATTCCTCTAACTGACTACCAGAAAGGACAGATTATAGCACTGAAAAATGTTAATAAAGGAGTCAGAGAAATTTGTAGGCTACTTCTAATGAGAAAAAGTAGCATCAGCGATTTTCTACGTGCTCCTGAAGCCCATGGCGTAAGGAAAAAGATTGGCCGGCCAAAGAAACTTTCGCTTAGAGACCAAAGAAAAAATTTTACTGAGGTGAAAAAAACTGGAGCATCAACTCCCAGAGTTCGAATACGCTCAGGAATTATTAACGTAACTTCTCAGACAATTTATAACTACATTAAGCACTCAGAGCTCTTTGAATATAAGAAGAGAAAACATCAACCATGCTGGAAGGATCACCACGTGACAGAACGCCTACAGTGAGCTCAAAACTATATGTCTTGGACTGCAGAATGGATATCTGTAGTTTTTTTCAGATGAGAAAAAATTTAATTTAGACAGCCCAGATGGATATCAATATTATTGGCACAGTTTGGAGAAAGAAGACGAAGTGTACTCTACTCGACAAGTTCGTGGTGGTGGCGTGATGGTGTGGCTAGCTGTTGGCTATGGTGGAAGGACAAATTTAGTGTTTCTAAGTAAGAAGCAGAGTCACAAAGGTTATGTTGAAACACTAAGCTGTGAGCTTTTGCCATTTGCATGTGATCTTGGAGGAGAAAACTAGATTTTCCAACAAGATGAAGCGCCAATACACACCGCTAACAACGTTAAAAAATGGTTTCATGAGAACAACTTCAATGTTTTACCTTGTCCAGCCAAGAGTCCGGATATGAATCCTGTAGAAAACATTTAGGCTATCATTGTTCATAAAATTTATGAGGGTGGACGCCAGTATGAATCAATTCACCAGCTCAAAGAAGCTCTAACATACATTTGGGAAATTTTCTGTGAAAAAAAAATTCAGAATATCATTGTTTCGATGCCTAACAGAGTATACGAACTTATTTAAGGAAATGGGAGACGAACCACTTACTAAAAACGTTTTATTTTAGAGATACAAGATGTGTCCGTCTACTTTTTTTAAGAAAAATTACAGTGCAAATATGCACCATTTTTGTTTCCTGAATTGTTCCACTACATAATTCAAAAGGATTGAATCTATATCCAAAAAATAACATTATATGATGTCTCAAGAATATAATTATATTAGAGAAATTAACCTCATATCTCTAATTAAAGAAATAAACGGCCTTAAAGTATTACAAGTAAGTGTCCGTCTGCTTTTTTTATGCAGTATATATATATATATATATTTTTGTCAGAGCAGAGCACGGGTTACCGCTGAAAGCTAATTTTCCTGGAGGTAATAAAAAAATCAAATTAATTTATCATATCAAATCTCTAACTATAATTTGTTATCAAAATCGTTCAAGCAGTTTCTTAAAATACTAGATCTCTACTATATATTGTTCCAGGCAAAGGCCAACGACTGCTGATTTTTCAGAAGAAAAAAAAAGTAAGACCGATTTTTTATCTTAAAAAAAAAAAAAAAAAAAAAAAAAACTCTAATTTTTTTAAAAAATCATTTTAGTGACAAGAAAACAACGTTTATGCCGTATTTGTCGTGGGTGCCACGCGTGTTACCAGTGAATACTAATTATACTGAAGATGAGGGTATTTCATATCGAAATGTCATCTCAGAAACACACCAACTCTAAATATTTATCAAAATCCTTCGTGTGCTTAGGGAGGGGGGGGGGGGAATGAAATGAAATTTCTGCCATTTTTACCTTGAGGAAGCACGAGTTACCGGTAATCGCTATATATTCTAAAGAGAACTTTGGATTTTTGTGTTTACAATTCAATTGTAAACTCAAAAGTTCTCTAAATCTAATTTTTTATCAAAATCATTAAAAAAAGAAAAAAAGTCTCTGCCATATTTGCATTGTGCAAAATGAGGTTTAAGAGTGAACGCGAATTTTCGTGATGATGGGAATAATTCAGGTGGGTTTCAACTTTCAAAAAACCCTTAATGTCCATTTTTTTAAATCAAAATCGCTAGAGCCATTTCCTAAAAAGGAAAGTTTCTGCCGCCGTTTTGCATTGGACGAAATGAGGGTTAACTGTAAACTTCAACTTTCCTGAAGATGAGAAAAATTCATCTTGAATTTTTATCTAAAACAACCCCAAACCTTAAATATTTATCAAAGTTGTTCGAGTAACTTCCAAGTGACCCAAATTTCAGCTAAACCTTGCCATGATGGAGCAAAGGTCAACGTAACATTGAACGCTAATTATATTGGAGGTGAAGATCTGTCAAATAGGATTCTCATTAAAAAAAAAAAAAAAAAAAAAAAAACCTCAATTCTATGTTTTTCTTAAATTCGTCCAATTTATCTTTGAGAAAACGAAATTTCTGCCAAATTTTGCAAGCGACGGAAAAGAGTTAACAATTAACGCTGTTTTTTGTGAAGAAGTGGATAAGTCAGATAGTTTATCTTCTCAAAAAACCTTTAAATCTAAGTTTTTATTAAAATCGTCATATCCATTTTTTTGTAAATCCAAATTCTGTCATATTTTTAAATCAGCGGCCGCTGATGGGTTTGCAGAGAATGCAAATTTTCCTAAAGATAAGGGTTAGTCCAATCGATTTTTCACCTAATAAAATCATTAACCCCAAACTTTCCTCAAAGGTATTATAATTATTTCCGAGTAAACCAAATTTCTGCTGTATTTTTCAACAAGAGGATAAAGGGTTAATAAAAAACGAGAATTTTCGTAATATGAGAATGAATCTAATCGATTTTTCAATTCAAAACACCATTAACCCCAAACTTTCATAAAAATCGTTACATTTATTTCCGAGCAATCCCTATTTCTGTTATACAGGGTGACCATAATTAAACTGACATTGATTACAATGTTCTGTAGCGCAATCTAGTCGCAAGAATAGCTCCGAGCTTTACAGAAAGATTATGGGAACGAAGAATTAAAAAAATAAATAATAGTAATAAATAAATAAATAAATAAATAAATAATAATTATAAATAAATAAATAAATAAAAAGAAAATCAGAAATAAAAAAATAATAAATTCTAAATTCTAAATTTTTCTACTACGGGAATATGTAGCTCTGTTTTTTTAAGTAAAGCTTTTTTCATGGATAATTTAGCGCGGTGTCTCCAATTTCCAAATAATAAATGGGAAAAAATTAGTGCTTATAAAAAGTGCGCAATCATCAAGTTCAAATTATAAATTGCGATAAAAGCTTCACTGAGAGGAAGAAAAAGAAGAATATATGTATATACCGTCTTTCTCTTGAAAGAAAACAAGTAGTGATTTTCTGGACGGATCTAGCCGTATCACTCATCTCATGACCAATAAAAATTATTCTCAATTTTTGTTATCTTTTGAATAGGAAATTTAAGATAGAATGCGCTCTCTTGTCAAACATATGCTCTAGGAGATACCCCCAATCTTTTTTTACCCCAAGAACCCCCTAACCCAAACTTTCATGAAAATCATTAAAGCCATTTTTGAGATCCCCAGGACAAATATATGTATAATAAATCACGTAATTAACTCGTTTAATATAAGAGAAGGATATATAGTATGCATTTGAATTAGTGTAGCAATGTAACAAAAATATCGAATTGTCTGATTATGATACCTCATGCACCCAATACTGTATTTCCAGCGTATAAGCCGCAAGTCAGAAACACATGTTTTACACCAAACATTTTATTTTATAAATGTAAAGTTTTAGTATCTGGCGAAAATGTAATTTTGTCTGTTAAATAACATTTCAGTTGTATAATGGATTTTCTTGATCTGCGGTGTAGACTTGGAAATTGTAGTATCACACCTGCCAAACTTTAAAACTTATTCCGTAGCATTGTAAGTACCTCCCATTTTTTCACTCTACTTTTTTTTATAGAGTATTTTCTTCAATGCATCATTACTATCAAATAAGAAGAAATCTGGTCTTCAAGGGAAAAAAAAAATGTTTTAACACAGGCGGACATTTATACTGATGTTTATTTCATTAAAGTCTCAGCCTTGCCAAAATTTTTAATTTATTCCGCAGCATTATTACATACCTGCCAACATTGTAATTAATATTCCGTAACATTGTTAGTAACCGCCCTTTTCACTGCACCTTATTATTTGTAAAGTAATTTTCTCCAAATGTAGTTAGTATTAAATAAAAAGAAAAAATACTCTACAAAATAACTAGTGTGAAAAAAAAAAAAAAAAAATCTGGCACTAGCAATCCTACGGAGTATTAGTTAGAATTTTGGCAAGTATGTTGTGAATATTTGTCACCTTTTAATACCACTTTTTTTATTGTATTTTTCTCCAATGTATAATTATGATTACGTGAGAAAATAACCATTCCAAAAAAGTAATATGCGAAAAAGGTAAATACTAACAATGCTACGGAATAAATTAGAAATATTTGTAGGTATGCAGTCTTTGTAACCTAAGTTTATCAGTTATTTAACGTAGCTCAGATCATGCAGTTAGAGTAATAATTATAAGTTTAGAGTAATAATTATTTTGAATAAATGTACACGAAGAAAATCAGGCATAAAAATTCCAAAATCTTTGAAAACAAATATTTGGACTAGCTAAGTTATTTTAAAAATAGTTTGGTAAAATTTTTCTTAAAAACAGTGATAGTTATTATCAATTTATGCATTAAACCAGAGCAGCCAAATCTTCTAATTTATTCCATAATATTATAAAAACCTACGTTTTCTTCATACCACTTTTAGTGGAGAGTAATTTTACCCAATATGTAATTAAGATTAAATAAGAGGAAAAATATTCTTTAAAAACTGCGGTATGAAAAAAGACGGATACTAACAATGCTATGAAATAAATTAGGGATGCTGGCAACTCTGTTAAAGTATAAAAAATAAAAAATAAAAACAATTTTAAGTTTAGGACTTACGTTATACTAGATGCCAGTGGATCTAGGAGTTGAACGTAATCAGTTGGTATAGCATTCGAATCCTTTCTCATTTCTACGGTTTCTGTTACGCTAAAAAGTAATATTAGAATTATAAAAATTGCTTTTTCTTTATATATATATATACATATGAAAAATAGAATTTTATACACAAATTTTACGAAAAATGAACAAATAAATAAAAATAAATAGGAGGTCTCAAAATATATATTTAGATACGTTTTATAATATTTAGTTCACATTTCTTAAGTTCTTGAACAAATGGTGATGTTGAAATAAACCAGGAATAGTATCCAATATTAATAAAATTTCATCTTTTAGTGCGCTTTTTACGATTTTAAATACTTAATTAGTTGAAATAGCATTCGAACTCTTTTCATTTCTACGTATTCTGTTAACACATTCGCGACCGCATGATTTTGACTTTTTGACAGTAAGGTCCGCCTGTGGTCGTTATTCTCCTAAGTTACAATATTTCAGAACAAAATTTTCTGTATTCACATTTATATTACAAATGGATATACATTATAATTATATTCTTTCTAATCAAAGTATTTGTATCCATAGTATATTTTATTGTAAAAATGTGAATATTGGTTATATACTTAAGAAATAAATAACATACAAATTGCGAAAGAAACGCCCAGTGGCGGAGTTACAAATTTTCAAATGACGTGAATCTACGTCAGCGGTCGCGAAAGTGTTAAGCTAAAACGCAAATTATGCATTCTTCAAAAAACGATTTTAATTGTTTTAAAGCTTAAAATCATTTCCTTTTTTTTTTTTTCTAGAAAATATTTTTCATATATACATATATATACACTCCTTCTCATAATTATAAGGACACCCGTTTTTCTATATTAACTAAACACTGAACACTATTATTTAAACAAATATATTTTTAATTAATTTGAATTTCATAAATAGACTATATTTAAAAAGTTTTATCGTTTTTCTATCTTAAAAAACTTTAAATATGGTAAAAAGATGATTTTTCAGGTGTTCACAATTATAAGGACAGCTCGAATTTTAGTAATTTTTTTCAGTTATTCTTTAAATTAATATTTTATGGGGTCTCTTTTTAGGGTTAAACAGTCAGACATTCTCTCTGGTATATATATATACATTTTTTTAATATTCAGTTTCAATACCATTTCATATAGTATATATGATATTCTTAATACATTTAAACTATTTAAAATTGCTTTCCACTTGCATGCACTTTTCTAATATCATAAGTTAAGGTTTTTTTCAACTTTTAGGCCATGGGAAAGGCAATAATACAGAAGTTTCTTTCTTCAAACTATTTCCTATTGCTCTAAAACTAGAGCAAAAATCTAAGTCTTGTTGAAAAAAATATTATTACCCCCAAAATCTAACAAAAATCTGATAATTCCACGTTTAAAATTTGCGGATATTCTCTTCATGTTCATAATAATAGAAAAATTTACTAAATTCATTCTGCCTTCAGTAGAAACAGCTCCCCAGAGCACCATAGATCCACCTTTAAAATGCCCGATTCATATCTGCCTTTAAAAAATCTGCTCTGTCTTTCGCTATCTTCAGATCGTGCCAGTAACTGTTAAAACCATTTGGTTAATCAAGAATAAAATGTTTTTTATCCGAAAATGCAACATTTTACCATTTCATATTGTCTTTATTCAACTTTAACACAGACGTTCTTTCCCCCATTAAATGCTGATTGATTATTACAGGTTTTTTATTCATTTTAACATATTATAAATTATTTTAAACATGCATAATTGTAGACCCTAACCTTTCGTTAAAAATTACGAGCAAATTCGGTAGCAATCCTTATGAGTAGAACAGAAGAGGAATTATGAGTCTTCGATCTCTGTAAAACAACTCTGATTTTGCATCAGATCTCTCTCCTATCGAACCAGCAGTTCAATGTTTGATCACATTTCATTCAGCAATTTTAGACCTTCGAATTTCATTAGAAATTCGGCGGATTGAAATTATCCTTCCACTTAAAAAACACATTTATCATACTTCACTACTTGAACGTTCTTTTTTTCGAGGAATTTTCAGTAATGTCCGTCCAAGAAAAATTGAAGGCTTATATATGAATTAATCTAGCCCAGTAGTTAACAAATTCGCATGTCAACTGTAATTTATTCGCTAGTAAGTTAAATAAAACGAAAAAATCTGGATCGTCCCTATAATTATGAACATCTAAAAACGTGGAGAAAAACATATTTTGCATTATTTTTTATTAATTTTGTTTTATATTAAAAAATTATAACAGTTTTGGTTTTTAGAATACTAGATATATTAAGTGTCTTTAGTATAATCCTGTTTACAATTATTTTTACGTTAGTTATTTAAAAATATAAAGTGTCCTTATAAATATGAGAAGGAGTGTATATATGAAAAGTATATATATATATATATATATATATATATATATATATATATAGAGAGAGAGAGAGAGAGGGGGGGGGGACAGAGAGAGAGAGAGAGAGAGAGAGAGAGAGATAAGACGATAGTACTCGTTTCTAACCGAGAATGAGTTAATATACGTGGATATCTGTGAAAGCTTCTGATTTTTCAACACCACTATTTCAGGTTTAATTTACTTGTAAAATTTTTGTCTTTAAGGAAAAAAATATTTATTAGGAAACAGTGGTGTTAAAAATCGAAAGATTCGTCAACTATACACAAAATTTAATCTTAATATTTTAAAAATCGTTAGCGAAAACGGTATGTCTTTAAGTTTAAGTTTTACAAAATAATTTAAGTTTTTGCTTTAGACTGATGGAGATCTTGAACAAATGATTGTCTAATAAGTTAGGACTAGTATCCAATGTCCAGGGTTCTCGACAGTCACGATTTTGAATACCACTTTCATATAGGAAAATCTTGAAACGATTAATGAAGATTATTATAAAAATAGTGGCATTTAAAATAGTGACTGCTGAGAACCCAGCAATGTTAATAAAAAAATTATCTATTAGTTGAACTTTTAAAATTTTAAATAGAAATGACACTAAATAAGAAATTTTTTTTTAAGAAACTAATTTTTCAGGATAAGATAATAATCTGCTTTTTAAAATAAGAATAAGATTATAATTAATTTTTTTATGATATTATGTTAAAAGAAAAGTAATTTTTAATATGGAATAATAATAATAATAATAATAATAATAATAAATTGATTTGTGAAGTAAAGATTATAAAACACTTTATTAGAATATTCTTTGAAGCTCTCACATTTCAGTAAATGACAGAAAATTTGTATGTAACTATATTGGTATTATATATTAAGAGAGAGAAAGAGAGAGAGAGAGAGAGAGAGTAATAATAATTGAAGAAATTAAATAAAATGAGAATAACGATATGTCTTTATTCAGCGCATATTATTCAATCGCAATGCAGAGTTAATTATTATAATTCCCAGAAAATAAATAAACAACAAAGTAATAACAGATTAAAGCAGGAGCAATGTTAAATTATTTAATGATACAAGCTGTTTGCTAGCAATAATGATTATTTTTAGAGTCATTCCCAATATCTTTGAATACATAAAAATGTGTAAAACAAATTGTTACAACACTGGTAGAATTCCACAAACGATATTTGTTGCTTTAGAAGAGAAATATTTGAAATCCTAAAGGTAATTTGTATCGTTGTTAATATGTGGGAAACAACGCAAATTAAGATTTTTCAAAAATAAATGTTTTGCTCATAGCTTTTTCACTATGATTATCTATGATTATCACTAGGATATCAATCAAAGTTAAATAAGATGAAAATATGTATAAAATTTCATAATAATTGACAGCAATGCACCCAATTTAAAACTTCGCTGTGTAGGTAGAATTTGACAAAAAGTGAATTAAAACTGAAAAGTCTAATTCAGTTGAATTCACTTCTTCGTAAAACTAAATGTTTCGGAAAACACACTTAAAAAATAAATAATAATAATAATACAATGAGCTACAAAGATTAGGGAGGAAAAAGAGTTTCACATTTTATTCTACCATTATTTCAGCGCAGACATGTTTATAGAAATTTTTATTTTATTATTAAATGGATAGAAACTATTGTTTGAAAATAGTGGTAGTAAAAGAAGCTGAATTCATTCATCCCTGTCACGTAAAGTGTAATAGAAATTCCAAAACATGAAAAGACTCAAAATATTGATAACTTGAATTTCTTTATATATTTAGATAAAATATGTAATATTAGCTTTATATATTTATAGATAAACACAAAAATGTTTGGACTTTCATTCAAGGTGATAGATAAAAATTGGTATCGATGAAAAAACAGCCGATTGAAAGAAATAGTACGACCTGCCGTGCCAAAAAAAAAAAAGTATATTTGCATTTTACTCTTTAAGTGTTGATGGCGTATACATACGCCAGTGGAATTTACCGAATCGGTTGCTAAAGATAAAATTTAATGATTTAATCAGGAATGTGTAGAGTCTTTTTGTTAAAAAAAGTATATTTTATAGGAGTGAAAAAAATTTGCTGCGTTTTACAAAACAATGTGTCGTTTTAAGTGTTAAAGCCAATTTACGGGCTACATGAGGGTTCTAGGCTTAGTCCGAGTGATTTCCATGGGACTTTCCTAAGGTATCCTATAGCGCGAGTTTTGGAGAAAGCTATCGAAAACTCCGAATGGCTATACCGACGAGTGTGACCTCGGTTTGAACAGAGCACAGGATGTATGCCAGCTTTCAGCGAAGAATCCCTCGGCTGCTCATAGAGTTAGTTCAAAATAAAATTATGCTCACAATAAAGGGTTAAAAGTGCTTCAAGAAATTTTTGGTAGATGTGATAAGGCTCAGCAATATGCAAAGAAGATTAAGATTCTTTATTTCACTTTGTTAAAATCGTGCACTCACTGTGAAATATAACATAAGATTTGTCTCCAGAAACAAACACGATTAAAAAATTACATTTTGCTAAATAAAAATCGAACATTAGAAATAACTACAGCTTTAATAGCCCCCTACCCCCGCAAAATATATATATATATATATATATATATATATATTAGCTTAAAAAAGTGCTGATTATTCTAACCGTTTTGTTTATGATTCTCTATACATATTCATTAATATTGAGAATTCCAAGAGTCATTTTATGCATCTAAATTTATGTTTAAACGTTTTTAATAATTTCCCTTATCTTTTAATTTTATTTAATTCAATATGCTCCGAGGTACTATAATATACTTTTTACACATTTTTCTTATTTAAAAATTTAAGTTGAATACAAATGCAGAGCTGCCAACCTAATCCGGCAAATTGTTAGTACCGCCCCTTTTATACACCACTTAATTCTTAGAGTATTTGTTTTCTTAATTCATCGTAACTATATTTGAAGAGAATTACGCTAAACATTAAGTTGTGTAGGAAAAGGGGCGGTACTAACAAATTGCCGGATTAGGTTGGCAGCTCTGCAAATGAAAGTGT
The DNA here is from genome assembly GCA_963930645.1 of Salticus scenicus. Lineage (NCBI taxonomy): Eukaryota > Metazoa > Arthropoda > Arachnida > Araneae > Salticidae > Salticus > Salticus scenicus. The sequence goes on from OZ005657.1 coordinate 257,074,859, forward strand.
GCTAGTGAATTATGCAAACTGAATGCTATCAAAAATTAAGTGAAAAACGTTTTTAAAATTTATTCATGTAGGTATGACTATTACTTTTCATTAAGAGTTGGGATACATATTTGTAACCCCAACTCCCACCACCGAAAAAAAAAAAGTTCAGTTGAATGAAAAGAGTTTGCGTATCAGACACAGCACGAAATGCATTTTGAGTTGTTATTTAAAATATGTGCTCTAAACATATTTCAAAGACCCTAAAAGATTCCTATCACATTTTCTATGGCATACCTTTTTTATGACGTGGAATGCACATTTTATAACCATTTTTTAGGGCTAATTTATTTTTATTTTTATTTTCTATAAACGTAAGTGGTTTTAGCGTTTTTAGATAGGATAATTTTTATAAAAAAAATTTGAAATATTTTGTGTGGTTTATAAATATTTAGTAAGAAGAAATAAAAAATGTTAGATTAAGTGTAATGTGGTGTTTTCACCAAATATTGCGTGATAAAGGATACTAATTTTATTGCAAAAAGTTTAAAATATATATGTTTATTTTATGAATGTATTTTTTTCTCTGGTTCAGACATTTAAACTTTTTTTAACAGATAATCATTTCTTCAAGTTAGGAGGGAAAAAAAAAAGAATTAAAAGAGAAAGTTTTTAAAGATAGGAAGTTTTTAAAGATAGGAAGTTTTTTAAAAAGGGAAAGCTTTTTATAACTCTTTTTTCATATATTCTTGATAATTTATGCTGTGCTTTTTTACATTATAATTTAACATTTCTAATTATTCACAGCAATATTATATTCACTAGACTTAAGACATTACAAACATAAAATGCGACATCACATTATTTTTGTGTTCCCTTGCATTTTCTCCCGATTTCTCTTATCATACTTTATGTGATATAAATATTTCCCTTCCAAAAGTTTTTTCATGCATAAAATATCAGTTATCAGCCAATGCATTAATCATTCGAAACTAACAGCTGTAGTGAAACGTGATAACAAAAAATCAACACCTTAGCAGATATTTATGGAAATAAATTATACTAAATTGCAAAAGTTTTAAAAAGTTAATGATTAAAAATATGATAATGGTATTTGAAAATATATTTATAATGTTTGGTTAATTTTACAGAATAATTCATGCTGAAGGAAATAAAATTTACATTTAATAACGATATAAAATATTTCTTTACGTTTATTTTTAAAATAAATGGTTTTATTTATTTATATTTAATTCTAAGAATTAGAAATATCTAATTATTTCTATCTCTTTGAACAAATCACATGCAAAGATGAATGCATGCTGTTTTCCGTAACATGCTGCAACACTTTTTTATGGAATTTTTCTCTACTTTATTGAATCGGTTAAACATAGCAAAAAAAATCTGTTATTCGTGAATAGTGGTGGAAAACGTTGCGGAAAATGGAAAATAGCAACTTTACCCATGTAAAAAAAAAAAAAAAAAAAAAGAAAAAAAGAAAAGAAAAGAAAAAGAAAAGGAAAGAAACAAAAGTTTCCTTAAAAAGATTTAGCACCGTATTTTCAAAGAATAAGCTTTAATTTATTTAATCATGAAATTAAATACAAATAGATACAATAATATATTTCTGATATTTAAAAAACATGTAATAAACACGAGTTTATTAAATGGAACTAAAATAAAGACACCAGTGCTAGTCACCCTTAAAATCTACACCAGTGTTCGTCACCCTCTTAAAAGACATGTCAAAATAACCGTTAATTAACATCTATGGATTTGAATCCACTGGAGCTAAATTCTTTGGTTCTGGGGAATTTAGTGCCGGTGGTTTCAAAATCGTAGATGTTATTAAACGCTTATTTTAACATGTCTTTACGTCTTTTGTGAGGGTGACGAACACTGGTGCAGATTTTAAGACGAGCACAGGTGTCGTTTACGTCGAGCACGTCGAGCACGTCGTCATTTGTTATATTTACCTTATATAACAAAAAAATCAGACTTTTATCTGTAAATTTCTCAGAATCCAAACATTTTGCGTTATCTTCACGCTTAGGACATCGTGAAAGCCAAAAATGTCTTCAGAAAGTTTTCGTGTGTGTATGAGTTGACATGCCTGTATGCCTCTAACGCTATATTTGTCCGGGTATCACGTGAGAACGGCAGGAAGGAATTCAGTGACACTTGGTAGGAATTTAGGTCAAGCAGGTTGGCAGAAATTTACTTAACTTAAAATTATGTCTACTAACTTTTGCGAAATCCCCCCCGTCATCCCCTGGGGGGGGGGGAGGGGCAGTAGGCAAAAACGTGTTTGTAAGCATAACTCAGCTCCAAATTATTTCACGGTGAAGAAATTGCACATGGGGAGACTAGACATAGGTACAAAAAAAAAAAAAAAAAAAAAAAAAAAAGAAAGAAAGAAAGAAAGAAAGAAAAAAAAAGACAATAAAAAGAAATCTGCAATCTTGGAATTTTTGATTTTTGGGAGGGGGGAAATTTCACAAACTCTGGATTTTTTAGTGGAACTCTACCAAAAATAGTACAAAGATTTTAAAGACAGCCACGCGCCTTCTTCAAGTTAATTCCAAAGACACATAATTATTTTTTTGTGATTATCGATTTTTATTTTTTATTTATTTATTTATTTATTTATTTTTTTTTTTTGGGGGGGGGGGGGAGCATTACAAAGGGGTAAATTCGAGACCCTCTTTTACCGCTGAATTTGTCCACCACTACCGGACACAGCGGGAAATTTAACTAAGGTTTTGACTTATTTCAGTTTTTAATTTTTTAATTGTTGAGATTTTATTAATAATGATATCGAATTTTAAGAATTCACTTAAATATAGTGACCAGAGAAGCGATCAGAGCCTGCTAGTATTTTAATAGAATCATGAAAAAGCATTATTTTATGAGCTTTTGTAATTAGATGTATTTCTTGACATTTAATTATAGGAAATTTCCAAATTGTTAATCGACCTATATTCATTCTTATTTATTTGTTTATTTATTTATTTATTTTTGAAAGCAGGTATAAGTAAGGCTTTCACAGAAGCTTTAAGTTATATATATGTACTAGCAGACCCGGCCACGCGTTGCTGTGACTAAGTTATACGTTGAATTATACGGCTGTAAACTATTTAGTACAGTTAAATTATTATTTACGAACAAAGACGAAAACGTTGTAGCCGATGTAAAAACCCACAGGGTTGAGATTTGAAACTTAGGTCAAAATTTGGAAGCGATTGATAAAAATTTTCGTAGTGTTGATATTAAGCACAAATTAATTTTATTGTAGGGTCCTATAAATTTTAATGGAGAAGTGATATATATTATTTCTAATGCTACTTTGGATAAAATTGCTAAAATGACTAATATATAAATTAAATTCTATTAAAATTCTATTAAAATAAAAGTATAAAAGAAACAGACGATTTTAAAATCAATTTTTATGGAGGAGTGAAATATAATATATGCTATAATGGATAATTTTACTATTAAATGACCTCATCATTTTAAATATTTTAAAGAGGGCAACAGCTGTAGTTATAAAAGGGAAAACAATAAGGCTAAACCAGAAAAATAAGTAAATTTGATAAATATTTTAAAACTTTAAAATTGGAAATCTTATGAAATATTGGACATTTAAAGTAAATACATGTATCATTTTAAATACAAAAAGATTTTGGAAAAGTTTAGTGTATTTTAACGAAGTGATGAGAAGTTTTTGAGTATGTTAAAATTTTAATAGTAAATTCAAGTCAATAAAGATGGGAAACATTGAGGATTAAGATAAGAATAATTATAAGATTAAAAAAAAAAAAAAAAAAAAAAACTTTTTATATACCATGCTTTTAAATTTTAATATACTAATAATATACAAATTAAAAGGAAAATGATAAATATTCTATCATAGTTTGAAGTCAAATTTGTTTTCAAATGTCTAAATAAAATATCTGATGTAAGATACTAATATTTTGCAGCGGAATAGATTTCATTTCTGTCATCCTTGGCGAAAAAAAAAGAATATCGCCAAATTATCTGGCGAAAATATTTAATTCCTTTCAAAAATCATGGTTATTTTAACAACTTATATTAAAAGAGTAATGAATAATATGAAACAATATTTCGTACAATACATATTACATGTCATACATACGTACAATGAATAATACATATTACATTTCGTACAATGCATACATCTGGCATGTATATTTTCGTGTTACGCTTTTGATCGCCAAATAATAATAATAATAATAAAAAAAGCCAAGGGCGACAGAGTTTAAAAATTTAAAATTAAAATTTTGTCAATTTGACAGCAAAGTAATTCAATCTAACACCCGCGATAACTAATACATATCTATACCCAAATATAAGGATTAAAATCGGGAAATAAATTTCCTCGATTTTTAATAATTTCTTACAAAAAATCCAGTGGGCAATTAACATAGGAAATCTTTTTCTTGGCTGCACAGACGGTCAGTGAGTCACACTTCGCTTGCGTATAGAACTCATAGATATAGTATAGCATATATAGAATAGAGTGATCATTGGGGAGAAAAAAGTTATTCCTTTTCATTTGGGAAAAGACGACGTTTTTACCAAAATATGGCCGTCTTTCCCCGAGTGAATACACACGGGAATACATACTAATATTTTAGCAAATAAAATTTATGAATAATTTATTTGCTAAAGGGGAATGGAAGACTCCAGATACAGTTTCAAATTCATATTTCTTTCTTTCTTTTCTTTTTCTTTTCTTTTCTTTCTTTTTTTTTTTTTTTCAATACCACTTAATGGCTGTTTCCAAAGCTTTTATTTTTTATCTTTTTTCGGCATCAAAAATCTTTCTACGATAACATGGGGATGAGAGATCTATATATATTACTATATCTATGATAGAACTACATTAGCACTTTATCAATGTGTATAAAATCTTTAAATTGATTATGACGTCAATTTTCGTGAGATGCATAATTTAACTTTTTATAATTTTTTAACGTTCACGTTTGATTAAATGTATTTATTTTTGTGTCGAAAGAAAATGAACTCGTATTTTTTTTTTTTTTGGCAACAATTAAATTAATGGAACTCACAGATATTTTGGAGCAACTTTAATAAAGGTCTATAATTAACAAATAATTGCAATAAAACAATATTGTGACAATAAATTGAGATAAAAACTATCCTATCTCTCAAGTTGGATCAAACTGCACACAGTGTGCAAAATTTCATCAAAATCAGTTCCTTAGTTTAGGAGTTTACCCCGGACAAACATCGTGACACGTAATTTATATATATATACAGATTAAATTATAAAGTTTTGATCAATGAAGCACAAATAAGTAAAAAACAGGATTAATTTCACTGTATTATCTTCATTATAATATGAATTCAATTTACACTTCAGTCTAAGTAACACGTGGCCGGCTATGCTAACACCAAAAATTTAAAAAGTGGAAATAATTGAATTATACGAAATTTATTAATAGGTTAAAAAGTTGAAGATTCTTTGTGTAGATGGCAGCACCAAATATATTTCAGCTTTCCTTTCAACCCAGTCGAAAGGTATCGACATCTGTTAGAATCATTTGGAGTTAACAGATAATTGTGACTGTCAAATAATAACAGACAAATAATTAGCAATAAATTAAAATTGCGACTATAATTTGAGATTTAAACTATCCTATCTCTCAAGTTGGATCGAACTGCACATGGTGTGCGAATTTTATTATAATCGGTTAAGTGGTTTAGGAGTCCATTGAGGACAAACATTGTGACACGAGATTTATATATATTAAGATATTTAGTATAAAATATCTCTAGTAAGAAAAGCATCGAATGTCTCTTCTGAAGATGAACAACTTTTAAGTTTTAAACCAAAAATTGCTGGACTTGCAACAGTTTTTAAAAAAGCAGAATGATAGAGGTTTTTATTTATATTTATTTTTGATACTTCTGTTCAACAAACTATCGTCGATAATACTTTGATTTTTTTTACGAGATTTCCTTGTGTCTTTTAAGTAGCTTTAGAACGTTTGATTACCACTGATATTGATTATTAATTAATTACCTTATGGATTTACTTTATTCTCATTACATATTTTTTTTCTTTTTGCAGTTCTTCATGTGATATATCGTTTGCTGGCATGAGAGCACTGTAAAAGCAGTAACTCATTGAAGCAGTTTGAAATTTGCACGGTTATCAAACTTTGAACGTAGAAGAATCTCGAAATCGATTATTAAACTTACAAAATAAATAACGATATTGATTTCTAAAGAGGTCTTTTACCGACAAGTATGGAAATGTATTTGTTTATATATATTACCGACAAGTATGGAAATATATTTGTTTCCATTTTCAAAATATAAATACAAATGAGGAAAAAAAAAAAAAAAAAAAAAAAAAAAAAACTAGTTGGCATAGGTGGACTTTGTTCAGTTCTCCATCATGTATTTATTCTTTTGAATTTCTAATACAGGGTGAACTACACTCTTTCTCAAAAGTTTAGCAAGATTTACAAATTATCAGTTTTTTATTTTTTTTTAAATTTTAATTTAGAGACTTATCTCTCAATGAAATGCTTTTAAACACAGGATATGTAAAAAACATTGTCTCGTCATGTTTTTCAATGAGAATTAGGTTACGACAATAACTAGTGGGCCAGCAACAAACTGAGCAAAGTCAATAATGATTGCGGTCACCCTGTATTGTTAAGTGAAGAAAATGATCTGTAGTTCTAGGATATGTTAATATAGACCCAGAACAATTCGTGGATGAATTCGTGTGACGATAGCATGTTAAATAAGGAAGCACTCATTTTAAAACTCAAAAAAAAAAAAAAAAAAAAAAAAAAAAAAATCAGCATGATTTTTTAATTTTTTTATTTTTGATATATACAGAGCTTTAAACGAAAATTATTCCTTCTTTCAGGTAGTTTGATAAAACACTTTTGAAACAATATACTGCAATTGGAATACAAATATCTTAAATATCTCTTGAAATATGAACATTTTAAAATAAAAATTTCTAAATTATGAAAAGCGTTTTCACTGCTCATTCGCGCAGTGTTGTCAGACTTTGCCACTTTTTTACTCAATAGTCACCAATAATTTTGAAAAATTTACTATACATAACAGACAATTCTTCGATTCGATTCGTCTGTTATGTGTACCACATACCACTTCTATAAATTATTGGTGATTATTGATTAAAAAAGTTGCAAAGTTTGGCAACACTGTATGCGCGAAAGATAGAAAACCTTTTATTACATAAGTTGAAAGCTAGATATATTTTGCAACTTTTGTATCCTTTGATTGATCCTTTTGGATCTTCTTTGAATAGAAAGCAAATTGTCGTCTAAAGAACGAGCTAAATTTTAGGTATTTTACAGAGTTGAAATTTCATAAGGGGTTTTCCACATGCTGCGTAATTAATATGAAGATGCAATTATTTCAATCACGTTCCAATTTTTTTTTTTTTTTTTTTTTTGGTGTGTGTGTAAATCCCTTATAAGCTTGCAGTTCTAATATATTTTTTGTTTATTTACCAAGATTTGTGAGATTATAAGGGTTTTTTTTTTAAATAAAAAAGACGTTTTGCATTATGGTTGAAATTATTGGATCTTCAAATTGATTACTTAGCATTCGTAAAACCCCTTATGAAATTTCAACTATGGAAAATACCTAAAATCTAGCTCGTTCTTTTGCCGACAATTTGCTTAATTTTTATTCTATTCAGATGAACTTTTGACAAAAGTTTCCTAATATATTTACCTTTCAACCTATGTAATAAAATTTTTCCTAACTTTCACGCTTGCGCAGTGAAAACATTTTTTATAAAAAATGTTTATATTTCATAAGATATTTAAGATATTTTTATTCCGATTGCAGTATATTGTTTCAAAAGTGTTTTGTAAATTTACCTGAAAGTAGGAATAATATTCGTTTAAAACTCTGTATATATTATAAATAAAAACATGCTCTTTATTTCTTTTTTTTTTTTTTTTTTTTTTGAGTTTTAAAACAAATACCTAAATCTCCCTTATTTAATATGCTATCATCACACGAATTCATCCACGGATTGTTCTAGGTTTATATTAACATATCCTAAAGCTACAGATAACTTCCTACACTTAACAATACAAGGTTATCGCAAACATTATTGACGTTGCTCAATTTGTTGCCAGCTACCTAATCATTGTCGTAAACTAATCTTTACTGAAAACCATGAGAAAAACCCTCTTCTTTACATATCCAGTGTTTTAAAGTATTTCATGTTATGAAATTAAAAGAAGAATGATCGTTTGCAAATCTTGCTAAACTTTTGAGCAGAAGTGTATATTCCTGTTAACAGAAATGAATTTGACCGATCGTTTGTCAGGGTGATAGTCTGAAATGCCCCACCCTTCATTTCATGCAGTTACATACTATTTCCAACGTAATGTGCCCATAATGAAAGTTTATATTAAAATATATATTGGCGTTATGGGTCCTTATCCTAATTTGATAATTCATTTTATTGGGGTAAGTTTCATATTTTAGTTTTCATCCAATTTTATACTTTTCTAATGCAAAAACCACCACAAAGTAACACGAGTTCACAGTCCTAAAAATGCTAAATTCGGTTGAAAATTAGATATTTTATAGAAAATAGTATTTGATTAAATTCAAGGCCCATCATGCGTTCACATTTTGTAGTATTTTTCCAACGAAATTCATAGATTTTATAGCACAGTGATATTTAATTAAATTTAAGGTTGTATTTTTATTTATTTATTTTTTTTTTCAAATAAAGCTAGCTTTACCTTTGTTTTCAGGATACTTTCCACCACTAATTTTCGACAGCAATTTTCGTCATAAAATAAGCTTATAAATTTATAAAGTAATTTTTTGTTCAAAATTAGGGTGAAAAATGTTATAAAAATAGCCGGTGCTGTGAACCCTGCGTGCGTTAAAAACTACGTATATTTTACTATATACATTCATATTTTATCTAATTTTGTCTGTTTCTTTGATTAATTTACTGGAAAATCGGACTATAGAAAAATAATAATAATAATAATAAAGTCATAGGAAGTTTTACTTATGCAGTTTCTTAACACTTCACAAAGCAGTGTCAGCAAATGGAAAAAAAAAAAAAAAAAAAAAAAAAAAAAAAAAAAAAAGAACGAAAAATCATGCAGTACGTATTGATTAGTAACACTTTCCAACTGTACGCAATTGTTGTATCGAATAGCTATTAATATTCTTTGCCTACGTTATCGCACAACAGACAGAAGGACTGAAAAACATACAGATAGACTAATTGATTTTAAAATTACTCTTAGGCATTTTGGAAAGTGTTAAAAAGGCTTAACGCATAAGAAAATGCAGCCGTTAAATTATAATTACAGCTTTTAAACTCTCTGAATATTTTACTGTAGCCCTGTAAATCTGAAAGTTAATCATATTATATTCTATAAAAAACAATATTTTAGAATATTAATAATACATGTCAATGTTTTTAAGGTTTTTGTAGCAGAAAGTTTTTTAAATATAACTTTTAAAAAATTCTGTCCTAAAACGTAATACATTGGCTCTTTTGTTATTGCTGTTGATGTTGTCCCTGTAAACAAACTAGTTGTAGAGGACCTATTAATGACATTTTAAATAGGGAACATGAGTGTATCATTATAAAAAAAAAAAAAAAAAAAAAAAAAAAAAAAAACTCAAAATATTCGCGGATGATAGGTGCCGGAGACAAACAGATAGAAAGGTACACAATCGGACAGACAAATGCACAAATTGAAATCATATTCCCGCTAAAATTATAAGAAAGTGTTAAAACGCTCATGAAAACGAAAGTGCAATTCCAGCAAATTTTTATTAATACCTCTTAATGTAACTGATTATTTTTGTGTGGCCCTGTAAATCTAATGCTAACCATAATATATTACATAGAAGGCACACTCTTTTGTGGATACGAATAACATATTTCAATTGCATTAAGCTTTGTGGAAGATAAAATTATTAAAATTTGGTTTATAAAAATAACTCTCATATAACACAATGCTTTGGAGTACTTTTAAGTGCCCCTGTACACAAACCAGTTAGAAATGTACTCTACATTACATAGGAAACATCCGATAGGGAATTGAATAACATATTAAAATTTCATTAAAGTTTCTATACATTGAGGGCCTTATTCACCAACTTCTTAACACTCGGATTAAACCATGGATCAACAAATCCGAGAATTAAAGTAGCCGGTGAACAGCGGATTTTGTTGATCCGTAGAACAGAGGTTCACTTTCTGCTTGGCGAACTTCCGTAGCGAGAAACTGCCTATCCTAGTAAACATAACTTAACAATTCTATTATGACGCAGTATGGAGAGATTTGATTGGTTCATTTGTTTTTTATTGATTTGCGTGTATTTTACATTGCACTAGAGCTACATTATGGGTAATTAGGCTATATTTAATTGGTTCATTTTTTTGAGTATATTTTACGTTGCACTAGAGCTACATTACAGGAAATTAGGCGATATTTGATTGGTTCATTTGTTTTGAGTGAATTTTACGTTGCACTAGAGCTACATTATGGGAAAATAGGCGATATTTGATTGGTTCATTTGTTTTTTATTGATTTGAGTGTATTTTACATTGCACTAGAGCTACATTATGGGTAATTAGGCTATATTTAATTGGGTCATTTGTTTTGAGTATATTTCATGTTGCACTAGAGCTACATTATGGGAAATTAGGCGATATTTGATTGGTTCATTTGTTTCGAGTGCATTTTACGTTGCACTAGAGCTACATTATGGGAAATTTTGGTCTTAACATGCGCGATAGGGATTGCCGCGGAGCCGAGTTACGTGCGTTTTCAGATTCATATCTTTATACAGCCATGTTTCTTTGCTGGTTCATATACCTTAGGGGTATGTCCCAATTCATCCTCCGTCGTTACAGTGGCCGGATCCGTGAACTTTTAAAACAGAGAAGCTTTAAATTGCTACAATTAACTAATTATGCATGTATTTTTTTTTTTCATTTTTAATTAATAAGCACTAAAAAGAAAATTTGAATATTAAATAGTTTACTTTCTATAATTTTAAAAAAAATTATAATAATGCGAATAAAGTAAACGCTGTCTGTAGAAAATGGGGATATTTGGTTGGCGTACTCATTGTCCACAACGTAGCACTAGTTCGACGTAAAACTCACTCACTCAATCACTTGTTGGTCAAGTTTATGAAAACTAGGGAATTTTCCCCTCCGCTGAAATGTAAGTGTTAATGAAAAATTCGAAACGATATGCGTCTGGAGAAATGAAAGCGTATCATTTGATAACTTGAAAATATGTTTTTTATTTTATTTGTATATTCTCATAATTTTTATAACGATCTGTTTCGATTCATTTGAATGCGGTTTTAGAATCCTCGAATGTTACGAATTAACTGAGCGCGAAGTGAAATATTTGATATGTGATTTACGTATTATGGAGTCAACAGAAATTTCAAAAAAATAAATAAATAAATAAATAAATAAATAAATAAAATTCATGATGCATATATTGTAAGTTTTCATGCTTTTTTAATTACTTTTAAAGTTATATTTTTATTCTGAATTTTCATTTATCTAATTACATTTATTGTGTTGTTGAAATTAATTTGCTCTTAAAACTTCGATGACAAAACGTGCATTTTGTTAAGTATTTGCTTATTTATTAAAATATTGTAGTTAAAAAGTTAATTAACCATCGCCATTTTATGAAATTTCTTCGATAATTTTATTTAATTACGTCAAATAGTCGTCTGCATTAATATTTCTTTCATTTCGAACGTAAACAAACGTTTTGTAAGGTTGCCATAAGATAAATTCATTTCCTTGGTTCGTTGGCGCACGGATAATATCGCCAAAATGTAAACAAACACCAGTGAACCTCTGTTCTACAGATCTGCCGCGGAGTTTTGTTGGAGAATACCGATTTTTGTATGATCGAGCGATTACCACTGATCCGAGGTTTAATCCGAGTGTTAAGAAGTTGCTGAATAAGGCCATGCAGGTATTAAAATATCATTTATAGAAACTCCTCTCATAGAACACAATGCTTTCGAATACTTTTGGGTGTCTCTGTACACAAACCAGAAGAGGTATACATTTCATTTTCAATAGGGAAAATCTGATAGTGAACTTCAATGAAATATATCGGTTTAAAGAAATTCCATAAATATTTACGGGAATTAGAGCGCAGAAAAACAGACAGAGAGATAGACAGACGGACAGAAGAACAGTCAGACATATACACAAATTGAAATTATATTCACACTAAAAAAATGATAGAAAGTGTCAAAAACGCTCAATGTAAACGAAAGTACAATTCTAACAACTTTTTATTAATAGCTCTTAATATAACTGAATATTTTTGTGTCACCGTGTAAATCTAATGGTAACCATGCTATATTCTATGCAAAGCATTCTTTTGTGGATATAAATAACATATTTCAATTTCCTAAAACTTCGTGGAAAGTAAATTTATTAAAATTTGATTTATAGAAATATCTCACAAAGAACGCAAAGCTTTGGAGTACTTTTGAGTGTCCCTGTACATAAACTAGTGGTGGTACGTAATATATTTTATATAGGAAGCATTCAATAGTGAACTTGAATAAAATATTTCAATTTCATGAAGATATTGTACAGTAAAGGTATGAAAATGTGGTTTATAGAAATACCTCTCATAGAACACAATTCTTTGAAGTACTTTCGGGTGTCCCTGTACACAAACTAGTAGAGGTATAAACTCCATTTTCAATAGGAAACTTCCGATAGTGAACTTAAATAACATATATCAGTTTCAAAATATTCCATAAATATTTACGGGAGTTACAGCGCGGGCAGACAGAGAGACGGACAGATACAAAAATTGGTATCATATTCACACTTAAAAAAATGTTTGGAAGTGTTAAAAACGCTTAATGTAAACGAAAGTAGAATTCTAGCAAATTTTTAATAATAGCTCTTAATATAAAAGAATATTTTTGTGTCACCCTGTAAATCTAAAGCTAATCATGCTATATTCTATGCAAATCATTCTTTTGTGCACATAAATAACATATTTCAATTTCCAGAACTTCGTGGAAAGTAAAGTTATTAAAATTTGATTTATAAAAATATCTCTCATAGAACGCAATGCTTTAGAATACTTTTGAGTGTCCTTGTATATAAAAGAGAGTTGGTATTTAATCCATTTTGTACAGGAAAAATCTAATAGTGAACTTGAATAATATATTTCAATTTCATTAAGATACGTGCACAGTAAAGGCATGAAAATACGATTTATAGAAATACCTCTCATAGAACACAATGCTTTGAATTAATTTCAGGTGTCCCTGTATACAAACCAGGAAAAGTATAAACTCCATTTTCAAAAGGGAACATCCGACAGTGAACTTAAATAACATATATCAGTTTCAAGAAATTCCACAAATATTTACGGAAATTAGAACGTAGAGAGGCAGACAGGCGGACAGACAGACAGAGAAACCGAACTCTTTAACACTTTTCAACCTTGTTGGGAAGTGTTAAAAATGTTAGAAAGTGTTAAAAACGCTTAGTGTAAAGGAAAGTACACTTTTAGCAAATATTTATTAATAGCTTTTTATATAACTGAATATTTTTGTGTCGCCCTGTAAATCTAATGCTAATCATGCTATATTCTATGCAAAGCATATTCTTTTGTGCTTATAAATAACACATTTAAATTTCATAAATCTTCGTGCAAAGAAAAGTTATTAAAATTTAGTTTATAGAAACATCTCTCGTAAAACGCAATGCTTTAGAATACTTTTGTGTGTCCCTGTACACAAATCAGTGGTGGTATTTGCTCCATTTTATACAGGAAACATCCGATAGTGAACTTGAATAACATATTTCAATTTCATTAAGATTTGTGTACAGTAAGGGTATGGTAATATGGTTTATAGAAATGCCTCTCGTAGAACACAATGCTTTGAAATATTTTAGGGGGTCCTTGTACACAAACTGGTAGAAGTATAAACTCCAGTTTCAACAGGGAACATCCGATAGTGAACTTGTATAACATATTTCAATTTCATTAAGATTTTTGTACAGTAAGGGTAGGAAAATATGGTTTATAGAAATACCTCTCATAGAATACAATGCTTTGAATTATTTTCGGGGGTCCCTGTACACAAACCAGTAGAGGGTATAAACTCCATTTTCAATAGGAAACATCCGATAGTAAACTTGAATAACATATATGAGTTTCAAGAAATTCCATAAATATTTGCGGGAGTTAGAGCACGGACGGACAGACAGACGGACGGACAGACAGACAGACAGACCGACAGACAAACCCCTTTTAACCTTGTTGGAAAGTTTTAAAAAAGAAAGAAAGAAAGAAAGAAAATAAATAAAGAAATAATTTGCATGTTCATATATAACACGTCAAGTACCGTAAGTGCATACATACGATAGTGGAATTATCCACATGGATTCCTGTGAATTAAATTTAAATAATTTTAACATGAATACTTAAAAATGTTTTAGAGAATGCCAAAAGTCGAGGTTTACTGTTTAAAAAAGAAAATTTGTTGACCAGAAAAGATTAAATGTTTTAGCAAGAATATAATTCCAAGAAATGCGTAGGCGTCTTTTAAATTTTGAGAGATTTTCGAAAAAATGCTTAACTTTTCATATCATATAATACTTGTTTTCATCATAAATTTAAAAAGTGTCTCCATCTGCATTAAATCACATTTAGGGAAAGTTTCTAATTCTGTAATTAATCATACAACATCCTTCTCTTTAAATGCTTAACAAGGAAGAAACTCATTCATTTAGTTCATTAATTGTGAGGTTAACTACGATTAAGTTATAATTCACTGCGCCATGAATATAACTGCCTACGTTCGGAATGTCAGTAATTAATTGTAGCTAGCTTAGTACTGAAATATCTCTTTAAGATATATTGAAGATAAACTCATTAGCACGCGAATCTGTGTTTGAAAATAAAATATTTGATATTAGATGTTCTTTATACAATAGCAGTTTTTATCATTTTTAAGTTATTATTATTATTATTATTGTATTTTAAGTAATGCTGATGATATAGAAATTCGAAGCAGTGAAATTATCATCCTAATATCCAGTGTATTAATGACACCGAGTTTTGTTTTTATCTAACAGTTAAATAATGCAAGAAAGGTATAAAAAGGATAAAAATATATTTTTTAAATAATTAATAAAATATCTAAAATTAACCCAGAGTCTGGTTAGACCTGTGGTAAATTGCAATCACTATTTTTTAACAACATTTTTTTACTTATTTATGATAGAAATTTTGTGCTTTAATCTGAAAATAAACAGTATTAGAAAATAATAGTGCCTGAGAGCATTTCTCACACACAGAGAAACAGACACTATTATTTTCCAATACTAAATTTTTTAAGAAGAATTTATGTGAATTATAAAGCAGAAGCTATTTTTAAAATTTAATGGTAACAGTTTGCCCCTGACGTAATCAGGCTCAGTATTAAATAATTTTATAGTGGTTTATTATTTTCTTCAATATGTATTAGAAGAAAGTATTGGATTCGTTAAAATTTTAGAGCTCTAGTTTTCAGCGGATTTCGGACACGTTTTGTGGTGTCCCGAACACGATTTGACTGTTTTTAGAAAATGTCCGTCTGTCTCTGTGTCTGTGTGCGTGTATCACAAAATTTACGGATATTATGTCTCACGAACCAAAAAATGAAATTTAAAGAAACTTGGTATTTAGTTGGACACTGACCTAAACTGGTGCTGATTACATTTGGGTATAAATCGCTCAACAGATGGCGCTATGATATCATCTTTTCTAACTGTTTAACATGGCAATATAGGACAAAATTTCATATAAATGTATATAATGAGAGTAATTTTTAACGCATGATTGTAAAATTAATATGAAATACAGATAATAATTGTAATAGTAAACTAGGGAAATGAATGTGTGTGGATGTAGGAGCAGGGGATGTAAATTTCCAATATGGGTATCTTTTGAAAGAAAATGTCAATACCTTTAAAATAAATGGTTGAACCATGATCTGTGATAATTTGGTACGAAGTTATTGATTGTTTTTCCCCTTCATTTTTAACAAAAAAAAAAAAAAAAAAGATATATGTATCACTTTTTTTCTGATGTTGGAACAAAATTGACTTTCTTTCGGCATTTGGTCTTATATTTTTCTGAGGTAAAAGTCGTCTGCATTTATCATGGAAAATAATATTAATAAATAATAATTTAATAAGTAATTTGTATTGTGTGAATTTGTATAAGATTATATATAAGAAAGTCTTGTGTGGCTACAACATATTAGTTTTTTCTTTTTTACCCCAAATAACACTTTCAGGGCAGTTTTTTTTTTCTTTTATAATTGTTGGAGGTATAGCTTATGACTACTGAAAATTTGTATTACCACTTTTTCTAAGTAAACATTTTCACATTACTTAAACATACAAAAATATTACAGAACATTATACAAAAAAATATTTGTTAAATTAGTGATGAACAAAAAATCGTACTCGCTGGCAGTTATATATTGTATTTTTAATAAAGGGTGGTGGTGTAGGTATTGTCATTTATAAACACTATAAAATATAAGAACTCACAACAATTTTTTCGGGTCGAATGAAAACACGACCCTTCGTGAGGTGCATAGATTAGGCACGAGTGCTGCAAACAAAGCGGCAATGCGTTTTTTTTTCGTCCCGAAACAATTGCCAGTTCTTATATTTTATGGTGCTTATTTAAAGTTTTGTACCAATTACATTTGGTACGCCAACTCTGTGGTGCTTTGTTATAATTGAGGCCAATTGTTTGCGTTAACGACCTGGATTGCAGTGCCCTCCGTGGGTTTTTTTTTAAGGGGTCTCAGCCCGTATTCACGCGTGTTTCGGAAAAAACTGAACGGTTGGGCAGACGAGCGTGACCTGCGACTTTAGTGGAGGGTACTTTAGGTAGCAGTGAAAATTCGAGATAATTTCGGAAATACCATTTAAGAGTTTCGGTTTGGTTTTCCCTCTGCAGTCAATCTGGCACCTGAGAACTCAAGACCAGAGTCCGAACAATTAAGTTGTTAGATGGGCAAAAACTTAAAAGATTAATGACTTGAAATCCAAAAATTACAAAATTTGGAAATTGCAATGGTTAGTTGCAAACGTTACAGTGCATATTTTACTGGGTTTTCGAGATTTGTTAAAAAAATATTCTAGATTTGTTAAAAAAATACGTTTGATGTTCTAAACCCTCTTTCAAAACGTCTTTTCCTTCAGCCGTTAACAGTTCACAATGGCTACAAATTGGTGGTTAATTAAACAAATTCGCATTTAATTATATAATCATCATTAAATATGTATTAGTTTAGTTCTAGTTTTTGCATGCACAGCGTGCGTGAAAAAGAAGTTTTCATGATCTACTTATTTTTTAATCTAATTCATTTATTAAATAGGAATGAATACGAAATCATATATAATAATGTAAGAGTAATGTAAAGCTAAATGAGGGAGTTAGAAGCATATATAAAAAATGTAGTTGTAAGCCAAAGATAATAAAAATATTGACAATGACCTCTTCAATATTAAAAACTCAGTGTAATAAATGTAAAAGGAGATTTTGCACAGTTAGCATATGATGTAATTGAGTCATAAATAAAAGCATATCACTTACTGTTCGGACTTCTTTCCTATTATTTTTAAGTTTTCATTTTTAACACTTTCCAACAAGGTTGAAAGTTGTTAATGACTTTGGTTTGTCTCTATGTCCGTCAGTCTATCTGCCCGCATTCTAATTCACTTAAATATTCATGAATTTCTTGAAATTGATATATATATATTTAAGGTTACTATTGGATATTCCCTATTGAAAATGGAGCAAATACATCTACTGGTTTGTGTACAGGGACACGCAAAAGTATTCCAAAGCATTGTGTTCTATTTCAAAAGCATTTCTTCTTCCAAAGCATTGTGTAAGTATTCCTATAAACAATATTTTAATACCTTTACTTTATACAAATCTTAATAAAATTGAAATATGTTATTTAAGTTTCCTATCCAGTGTTTTTATTGAAAATGGAGTATATACCACCACTGGTTTGTGTACAGGGGCACCTGAAAGTATTCAAAAGCATTACGTTCTATGAGAGGTATTTCCATGAACCAAATTTTAATAAATTTACACAAATATTAATGAAATTGAAATGTGTTATTCATATGTACAAAAAATGCTTTCTGCAGAATATAGTATAATTAGCATTAGATTTACTGGACCACACAAAAATATTCAGTTACATTGAGGGCT
This sequence comes from Salticus scenicus, assembly GCA_963930645.1. Taxonomy (NCBI): domain Eukaryota; kingdom Metazoa; phylum Arthropoda; class Arachnida; order Araneae; family Salticidae; genus Salticus; species Salticus scenicus. The sequence goes on from OZ005657.1 coordinate 257,093,182, forward strand.
TTTTTTGAAAATTTGCTGGAATTGCATTTTCTTTCGCATTAAGCGTTTTTAACACTTTCTAAGAATTTTCACGAGTGAATATGTTTTCAATTTGTGTATCTATCTGTCTGAATGTCCATTTGTTTATCTGTCTATCTGCCCGCTACCACCGTCCATAACTGTTTTCAGAATTAAAAAAAAAAAATGTATACATATATTTGTTATTCGAGTTCACTATATAATATTCTCTATTTAAAATGGTATTAATAGGTTCTGTACAACAGATTTATGTACAGTGACACACACACACACACACACACACACAAAAATGCATTTTTAGGACAGACAATTTAAATTTATTGTTAATATATTAAAATAATATTTCGTATACAAAAGGATATGGTTAACCTCCAGATTTACAGGGCTATACTCTTCAGATTTATTAAGGTTTGCAATTAGAATCTAAGGGCTTCATTTTCTTTTGTGTTAAGCTTTTTTAACATTTTCCAACGATGTTTAAGAATGATTATGAATTCAATTAGTCTCTTTGAACGCTTTTAAGGCTTTCTGTCTGTACATCGTGTGATAAGTAGGCAAAGAACATTGAAAGTTATACGATACAACAGTTATGTACAGTTGGAAAGTGTTAATAATTAATGAATATCGTATAAATTTCCGTTCTTCCCATAATTAAATATGTTGTTACTTTTTTTAAATATTGATACAAAATCGTTGCTATATATTCAATGTCATGTTAATAAAAACTCAGAATGTGTTAAAATGATATCGAAAAATCGAAAAAGGAACAAAATGTTCATTTGTTAAAAAATAATTATATTCGGTAATAATTATATTTTCTAATGAGCCACGTATTCAACACTTAAAACATAAATTCTTAATATATTATTTACTAGTTTTTTTTTCTTTTTCTTTCATACGTAGGTTGTAGATAGAATAATGGAAACACATTCGATTTTACAGTTTTTGTAAAATATGTTGAGAAATTCTTGAGAGGGTTTCTGTGGAGTTCCGAATAAGAAAAACATATTTTTCCTCTTATTTTTCAGTAAAAAAAATACCACAGGGGCAGTTAGGGAACAAACAACAAATTGCAATTAAAAATAAATAAATAAATAAAAGAGAAGAAGAAGAAAAATATTTGTGATTCCTCAGTATCTAGAATAGCGTAGATTTATCTAAAGACTTTACATATATTTTACATTTTTTATCGAGTTGTGTAAAAATTGTATGAATATTTAGAGAACTATAAATACTTAAATAATGCTATTTTTTCTAAAAAAGATAAACTAGAAAAATAAAAAGAAACTTACTCGAAATTTAAAGACGAACATGTTGATACTGCTAAACTTTGTAAAATGACATCCCTTCGGGTTGATGGCAAACTATAATTCAAATTTTCTGAACAAATCCTTGCAATCTCTCCAGAATCAGAATACAGGAGAAAACCAGTGTTACTGTAGGTATAAAAGCTTTCTTTTATTCCCCAGTTCCCAGGGCTGATGGACACTGAAATCAAATAAGTTTTATAAGTTGTAAAATTAGTTATAGCAATTAATTGAAAGTATTGCATTTTTTGAAAGACATATATCATACTTGCCAACTTTTCCGTTTCTCCCGGAAGATTTTTTACCATTTTTTATTTTTTATTTATTTATTTTTTTTTTTTAATTCATTTTATTTAATCGTGGAAAATTAATATAGTAGACAATTAAAAAAAATAATAGTGATAAATCTGATTTAAAAATTCAAAATTTTGGTAACGGTGCCATATATTCTTTAATATTTCAATTATTGTTTATGAGATTTCAATGTAAATATGAATCAACTGCTTTGCAATTATTGCTGATGTCGATTTTTTCCTTAACAAGTATCATTATTAAATGGAAAATATATGTTTTACCTTTAATGTATAATAGACAAAAAAGTTTTAATTTTTTGGAAATTTGTTTAAAAAATTACTTGTTACCATAAATCTATACTTCTTAATAGCATCAATATTTCTGAATATAAATTTTCTATCAGGATTTTACGATAATTTTCAATATTTCAATAAATCAAAATTTATTATACTAAAGACATTTCGATAACAATAATAAAAATAACCATATATAATTGTAATTTATAAGAGTTTCAGGCTTTAGTATTATTTTTTAATTCATCACCACCACCAGTAACAAAAACGTTAAAAGACACTAAGCAAAAAACTATATATATATATATATTTATAAAATAATATATAGTATCACTGTAAATGAAGTATGCAAATTACTTCAGTCGAAGTAACTTAATTCGAATTTAACTTACTCAAGTCGAAGTAAAGTATAAACTAGACAATTATTAAATGTTTATGTTCAAACAGTTCGTATTGGGTCACGAGTAAAAAGAATTCAATTCAAATTATGAAGCTTTCTTCGCAGCAAAAATGCCAGAAAAGACTTCTAAAACTACTCTCATTTTTTTTTTTTTTTTTTTTTTTTTTTTTGGGGGGGGGGGGGGAGAGAAGAGAGTTAAAAAACGACTTTCCATTAAATGTAATAGAAAAATTTCGTAAAAAATGGGTGTAACTTGCATCTACATATTTTGTACTGTACACACACAATTTGGTAATTTCCCGCAATATATATATATACATATAATACTCCTTTTTACAGTGTATTAATTATGTTTATATCTATTTTTTTAATAATTTTAAACACGAGTGATTTATAAATTAATTTATTAATAAAAGACAAAATCTATCATAATCATTAAGATTTTTGTCAATAGACACTGTTTATATTTCAAGTTTTTAGGTTTTAGTCAGGAAGATCCAAATTTGAAATATTCTTCAGAATTAGTATTCTTATTAATTTAATTTTCTTTGAAGTTGATCATCAGATTAATTAATAGTTAAAATAGAAAATGATTATTGTATCTCAAATAAAGGAATATAAAAACACAGAAACGTCTGGAAGCAAATAGAAACTCATATAATAGTATGTCATGGATCGTGGTCATCACAAAAATTTTCTTCTGCATCATTCTGCATAACAGAGATACCTAGAGGTTAACATTCGGAAAAAAATAATGAGAGCTTTTCTCAAAAAGATTTTACATATGCGATTTGGTATAATTTTAACCGATAGATGTTGGAATGAATCTACGTGTTAAATCCAGAATGTGAGCAAAAGCAGCGCGACCTTTCGGCTGATGTACATCGATATTAAGTGAGCATTAGTTTTTATAATGGTCATCTAAAATATTAAGTCTGATGCATTTATATGCAATAAAAGTTTAAATATAGCCTTATCATGTACGAGGAAAATTGCGTAGCAGCGACACATGTTGGACGATGTATACCCAAATTAAGACGAAATTCATTTAAAAAATTGTCATATCACGTATGAAATTTGGTGTTTTTATAAGCCATAGAAACTGAAATATAGTCTTCCCATACACATGGAAAATTGAAGCATATTAGACCCAACTGTCGGCCGATATGCATCCAAATTAAATCAGCATAATTTTTCCTAATGTCCTTGTCACAGATGAAGTTTGGTGCATTTATATGCCATTAAAGTTGAGATATAGCCTTCCGATGCATGGAAGCTTTTTTACAAAACCCTACATGATTTCAAGTATGGAGAAAATTCTAGCCAATTAGATCGATTTACGCCTATGAGACTACTATCCCATTTATAGAGCGCTTAGGAAGAACTTTTTCCTCCCACATCGCAACTGATAATGAAGTAATTAAATAGCATTAATTCAAAACAAAAAATCGTAAATTGAAGATGCAAGCAATAAAAGAAAGTGCAAAAATTCAACAGGATTTCAAGAATAGAAATCTAAAATTTACGCTAAAATTTATATCTGCAAGAAGTTATCTCTTTATTTGTATATGAATAATATATATACTTAATTTTTTGTTTAAATATTTATAACAGCCACTCCCCTTTCAAATGCTTGTTTAAAACATAAGTAGTAAGTACACATAATCACAAAAAGAAAAAAAAGTCCTACTGTCATTTTTAGACAGAAAACTAAATGTTGTAAAAGATGTTACTAAATTAAAGGAATGATGTAACTTAATATCAATAATATTTTATTTGTTGAATTTCAGGGAAATGATGCAAAAAATTATATTTATGTGTAAAAACTCGATTAAGAATTGTAGATATTTCTGTCAAGCAGGTAGATACTAGCAGAACTTTAATATTATATATATATATATATATATATATATATATATATATATATAAAGTTTTTATTATCAGTCTTATTTCTTTATCTAATAACTGATAAAATATAGTATATGCTTCAATTTTTCCCGAGCTTCAAAATTTAAAAGAAGCGTTACCATTTTGTAATTCAATCTTCATAACTTCATAGAATTTCTAATGTCTGTCGTTTTTAAAGAAAATAGTTATTTATTGTACTTTCAAAGCAAAAAAAAAAAAAAAAAAAAAAAGTTAAACGATAACAATTATCACAGCTTTAATAATTTCTAAGCAAACGAATATTTCACTGATTGTAAACATGTCAATTTGATATAAAGTTTAAACACAGTAGGAAAAAAAAATCTGGAGTGACTCCAGCCGACTTTCCGAACATTTAGTGATTAACGGTTGTTTAAATTAATTTAAATAAAACAAGTCCTTAAAAAGGTAAAAGATAAAATCATAATAGGGTTTTTGAGTTTCCCCCCCTTAAGTTGTATGTCGTTTAATGGATCGTAATATATCCAAATTCTTTTGTGCATCCCTGTGAAGGGTTTTTTTTTTTCTATTAAGCTTTAAATAATTTAACATCACTAAAATGAACTTAAAAGAATTTGAGCTCATAGACTGCAATGTATAAAAATTTTACTTGTATACCGGTTAAAAATCTATTAGTCTTACATTCCTGAAAATCTGTACGGTTCTAGCGATAATAACCTTTAACACGCCTACCAATTTATATCTTAATCGAATATAGAGTTTAGACGGAATCGCACTTCCAATATTTTGAGTCCTTTTGTCATATTGATGAAGAATTTCCTTTTTGTGTCCCTGTAAAAGAATTATTTGCACTCATCAAAATGTATAGAAATTGTACAATGATGACCTATAACTTACCTAACAATTTTCAATTAGATAAGACATTTAGACCTATTGCATTTTAAATAATTTGAAGCAAAAGGCCATAATGGCCTTTGTGTCCTTGTAAAAAAAAACTATAAATGTTATATTCTGAAAAACCTATACAATTCGTGCGACGATGGCCCAAAACATTCCTAACAATTTTTAGATCAATCGAATAAGACGTTTGGATGTTATCGCACTTTACATAATTTGAGTTCATAGGCAGTAATGATAAATAATTCTTTATATTCCTGTAAAAAATATATATATATAATTGTTAGACTCACCAAAATCTATACAGCTCGTGTGGCGGTAACGTTTAATATACATACCAACGTTCAGCTCAGTCGATGAAAGTGATTAGACATTATCATGTTCACTCATGTAAAAATAACAAAAATGAGCTCAAGATGCCTCAAAATATATAGATAAACGGAAATCTTAAAGTCGAACTTTTATCATGATTACAATACTTTCCTTACATATGTGTACTCGGAAAGTAAAAAAAAAGAAAAACCTATCATATTCATTAACTGAATTTCAACTTTGATAGTTCATCAATACATTTCGCTACTTTATATTCCCTAAAAAAAAAAAAAAAGCATTTTTTATGTTTTTCAGATGAAATTTTACATTGCAATAAGAGGAAATTTGCAAATAAACATTGTTCCATATTTACACTTTTTAAATGGTACAATACACATAAAAAAAAATCTGGAGTGACTCCACTCGACTTTCCGAACATTGAGTAACTAACAGTTTTGTAGATAAAATAAAGAAAGAGGAGTTGCTAAACAAACAAAAAAGAGAAAACCATAACAGAGTGTTTGAGTGTTTTTCTCCATATAACACACGAGGTTTTATTTAACGCTACTGAACTTTGAGCCCTTAGATCATAAGGATAAAGAATTTTTCGTTGTGTCCCTGTAAAAATCTATAAATGCTAGATTCACCAAAATGCTTATAGTTAGTGCAACAGTGATTTATAATATTCATACAAATTTTCAGCTCAATTGAATAAGGCGTTTAGATGCTATCGCTGGTCTCATAGGCCATAAAGATAAAGAATTTTTCTTTGTGTCCCTGTAAAAAAACTGTAAGTGCTAGATTCACCAAAATCTATACTGTTGGTTCAAATGTGACCTATAACATGTGTACAAATTCTTTGCTGAGATTAATAAGGCGTTTAGACGCTATCACACTTTTAAAAATTTGGCAAAGAATTTTTCTTTGTGTCCCTGTAAAAAAAACTATAAGTGCTAGATTCTCCAAAATCTATACAGATTGAGTATCTGTGACCTATAATATGTGTATAAATTTTTTGCTCAATTGAATAAGGCGTTTAGATGCTATCGCACTTTAAAGATTTTGGTCCCTTGGCCATAATGATAAAGAATTTTTCTTTGTGTCCCTGTAAAAAAACTATAAGTGCTAGATTCACCAAAATCTATAGGGTTCGTACTATGGTGACTTACAATATGCGTACCAACTTTCAGCTTATTCGAACACAGCGTTTAGACGCTAGCGTGTTCACTCACAGACATACACACATACATACACACATACATACACACATACATACACACATACATACATACACACATACATACACACATACATACACACACACATACATACATCATCGTAAAAATAGTGAAGACGAACTCGTTGGACCTCGAAACGTATAGAAACATCAAAATCTCGAATTCGGATTTTTGACATGATTACAATACTTTCGTCACTATAGTGTTCGGAAAGTAATAAATACATCGAATATAAAATCACTGCTCCCAACAAATTCATTTTTTAAATTTAAAGGCGAATTCGCAGTTATATTATTAATATAATCTGACAAAACCATGTTTATCGTGACTTAAAAAGAAAAACGAAACAGGTTTTCGAACAAACAAAAACGAAGTTCGTTGTTCACTAATGTCGAAAGTCACCCCCTTTCCGCAGAATGAACGAATGTAATTGGCTTGATTTTACTCCATACTTGAAATTATGTAAGGTTTGGAAAAAAGCGCACGGGAAAATGGCCGCATATTAGCGTTACATGTCGGGCAATATGCACCCGAACTGAATGAACTCCCACAACTTAAGTTTTATTCAAATATAGGTAAGAAAAGCCGAGATATAGACTTCTCGTAAATGAGAGAAATGATAAAATAGCAGCACCATCTTTCGAGCGATTTGCACCAAAACTTGACAGACACAGATTTATGTCAAGGTGCAACTAAATATAAATATTTATAAAATTGTTTTCATACTTTTTGAGCTACAGCTGCCTCAATTTTTTTTTTTTTTTTTTTTTTTTTTTTTTGTTATACAGACACAGTGCTGCTACAAACACAGGCAAATAGATATTTTCTAAAAATGGTGAATTCGTGTTCAAGACATTTCTAAACGTGTAAATCCATCAAAAATCAGAAATCGAAAAATTTTTACAAATCCATTTTTTCCCCTTTTAATACAGACGAAAGAAAATATATAAAGATCTACTCGTTAATTTTGGTAATGCAAAACTTATGCATGAAACTGCATTTTTCCGAGAAAATTCTTTTAAATATACATTTTGAGAAAAAACAAATAAAAAAGTAATTAAATTTTGAATATCTTTGCTTTTTCAAAAGCTTCAAGTCACTTGCTGTATTTGTGGAAGATTTTATAAACTTATGTGAGATATTTTAAAGAATATCAGCAATATTTATATAATATAAATATATGTTTCAAGATCCCAATTTCTTTTGCCCATATCCTTGTTATAAAAGACTTAATTAATTAATTATTATTTTTTAATTAAAAAATAAATGTGCTTAAATTTCATATAACATTATAGGTTTAATACTAGTAAAAAATTTTTACATTCTGAAATTGTTAGTAAGTGTGAATTAAAAGAAAAGCTCTTGTTCAATATAGTGAAAACTGAGAAATATAGGAAAGGTAATTAAGTTTTAAATTTTCATAGATAAAACGAACAGTTTCATAATAACTTTTCTTCCCACAAGTAATGGAATAAATAAACGCACTAATAATCTGTAAAATATACATGATATTTATCATTTTATTATTCATTGTTACTCGAATAATATTCTTGAAATCGCAGTGTAGTCTGTATAAAAACTTTTAACCCTTTCAGGACCATAAGATTTCCAAGACTAAATATGCCAATACAACACAATATTTTAGCTATTGTGGGTGTAAAGTAAGAGAATATCACCAGAAAAACATAGCAGGGTGTATAGGTTTCCTATAATTTCATGAGAAATATTTTCCCTATGGACCATAAAAGTAAATAAACGAAGAGTTAGGTTTATTATATCGGTATTTTATTTATTGCTTTGTAATACAAATTTATTGCTTTGTAATATAAAAATTATCAGAAAAGTAAAATAAATAGCTAGTTATGGTATTCTACGAAACAATTTCGTTTACTTGTGAAGCACAAGTGGATATTGCACATAACACATTTATTATGTGTACTATTTTCTATACGTTTTTTTTTTTTTTTTTTTTTTTTTTTTTAATTCGTCCAGAAACACATTTGCTGCCTTGGACATATGTTTTATTTTGACATTCAGTAAAAAAAAATATCGATTCAATAATAATTGAGCAATCGATAACGATTTTTGTAGAAGGGAAAAATATTTCCCTTGGGCGTGAAAGGGTTAAATATATATTCTGTTGTTTTCATGAATAAGTGCCAAACTATTACTAATTACATATAAGTTTCACACCACTGTTTGAGAAAAGAAATCTTTGTCTCTTTCAATCAAAAGATAATTATTACAAAAAAGAAAAAAAAAAAAAAAAGTAAAAAAATACGGATATAAGAATTACGGGTATTCCCTAATAATTTAGAATCTGTCTGTGTAACAAGTATAAAACCATATTCCACTGTCGTCTATGTCATAGTTCAAGTCTGCTAAATTGTAGAATTGTAGAAATATAGCAACCTAGAGCGAAATATGTCAGACCAGGTTCTTACGAGATAATGCAGTTGATTAGTGCATTAGTACATTAAAATAAAGGTGCCAAGTTAAATACCAATATACAAATATCCAGATGAAAGACGCTCTACTAGTAGAACCCATTCTACTCTACCCTATTCTAGTTTAACTTTACGCTAAAACTGAATTAAGAAACTGCCGGACCTAAATAAAAAACTTTGTAAGCTCTTTATTATCAGTTTTAAGGTTTTCATTTTTATGTGCACACATTTACAAATTATAAAACTATTGAGACATTTACTTTTTTCTAATGTTTCCGTTTCTAATGTGTTGATATAAGTAGTAAATCAAAATTCTAACTCGTTGTGAATTTAATGATAACTTACTTAAGCTATCAAAACCAAATACGTTTGACATGTTAGAGCTTCGACAAAATATCATATTTCTATATCGATTTTTTTATTAAGTATTAACTGTAGTACGTTCATTAATAAAATTTTACTCCGTGTATAAAACATATTTATGAATTATTTAATGTTTTAGTTTACCTCTTATAAATATGTGTAAATTGCCTACAAAATAAAACTGTAACAAAGGAAAGAAAAATAATGTTGAAAATTTTAAAGAAAAATAAAATTGTTCAGTACTTACTACAGTTTCTCTCATCGACGCCATTTAAACAGTCTTCACGTAAATCGCATCTTCTGTCTTTATCCACACACTGCTTATCACCACAAATAAATTGTCCTGGTTTACAGTAATCTAAAGAAATACATTTAAAGAGCTCAATAAGAACCAAAGTGAATCACTCAATTTTATTTCAGTGAAAGCTGTTGGTTCTTGAACAAAGCATATTGCTTTGAAATTCTGAGACTTAAACAACTATAACGGCAGAATTGTATATTTCCAAACTCAAATAAAATTGAAGAAGAAGAAATATTTAAGTAAAATACATTGTTAAAAAGGAATGTTATAAAATATTTAGAATTAAATTTATTTGAATTGAAAATATCTGAATCAATTTAAAAGGAGATTTATTGATATCTAAATCTGCAGTAACAAGAACCGGAAAATTGAATAACGAAAAGCGACAAATTATTGTTGAATTCCTTTGTTATATCTTTATCTACCAGACTAAAAACATTTTTTTAAACGTACATAAAATACTTCTTATTCGCGGAGAGTGCTTAGGGTAAGAAATGTGAATAATTTTAACATTTTCACTCAATTATATTTTATGAAGTTTTATTACATAAAATAACATTTTAATTTACCTGAGAAGCATAGAAAATACTAGCAGGCTACGCTATAATTAATGAAGTCTCAAAATTGCATTAATTTTTATCACATGAAAAGAAAAAAAAAGTCTTATCAGGAAAATTGTCGCACCGGGTCCCCACTGCCTTCGGCAGCGCAGACCGTTGTGCGCTGGGCGCGCGCGTATTTATGTTCGACACTCTAAAGGAATCACCATATTATCGTAAGGGAAAAACAAAATGTAAAGTACAAAAAAAAAATTCTTCTCTCATCGGTGTAATAATCGGTCCGCATCCCCACTGCCTGCGGCAGCGTATGCACGCGCGCGCGGCACGCGTGTTCCTTCACCCACCGTTCCCATCCCTCCTAATTATTTCACACATTCAAAAGTATCCGTAATCGTTTTCTCGGGCTTTTAAACCTAATAATATTAATTTACAACGCTCAATCTGAATTTCTTTATTTTTGCTCCAGCGCCCACCCCCTTCCTGCTCCTCGTAATAATTCTACACGTTTGAAAATATCCCCAATCGATTTATTGGGCCTTAAAACCTAAACATACTAATTTTCAACACTCAAACTCTTACTTCTATATTTTTGTCCCTTAGCCCCCCCCCTTTCTTCCCGTTTATCTTAATAATTTTTCTATTTTGAAAATATCTAAAATCGATTTGTAGGTCCCAAAAACCATTACATGCTAATTTTGAACGGTCTATTTCTATTGTTTTGCTCCTTCGTCCCAACCCCCCTTCCCGGTTCTCACAAAAATTTTACAAATTCGAAAATATCCGCAATCGATTTGTAAGTATTAAAAACCTGCATGTACCAATTTTGAACGATATAACTCTATTTTTATTTTTTCCCCTCCGACCCCCTTCCCGCCCCTCTTAATAACTTTACACTTTCGAAAATAACCTCAGTCGACTTGTAGGCCTCTAAAACCTATCCGCACTGATTTTGAATGGTCTAACTGTATTTCTCTCTCTCTCTTTTTTTTTTTTTTTTTTTTTGCCTCATAGTCACCCCTCCCCCCGGGAACGAATTTCTGAAATTCCAGAAATTGTCTTTTAGGTATTTGTATGAGTTATATTTTAGAGCAAAAATTCCACACACACACACACACACATATATATATGTTTGATTGTTTGCGATATAAAAGATTATTTGAAATCCCGTTTTGCCCTCCCCCCCCCCCCCCTCCTCCTTGGAGACTGGATTTCTAAAATTACGGAAATTGGTTTTTAGGTATTTGTATTAGCTATATTTTAGAGAAAAATTTCACGTATATCTGTTAATTTTTTTTTTTTTTTACATATACAGGATTATGTGGAATCGCGTTTTCCCCCTTCCCTCCCTTGGGGACCGAATTTCTAAAATTCCAGAAATTAGTTTTTAAATATTTGTGTTAGGTATATTTTAAAGGAAAAAAAAATACGGATATCTGTTTTTTTTTTTTTGAGATATGAATGATTTTGTGAAAACACGTTTTGTCCCCCTCCCCCCTTGGGGTGGCGAATTTTCTAAAATCGCTTCTTAGTGGATGTCTACATCCTAGAAAGAACATTGCCACAAAATTTCATGCTTCTACGTCCAGAGGTTTGGGCTGGGGGATGATATATCAGTCATTCACCCACTCAGGACAAACGATTATGTATATATATATATATATATATATATATATATATATATATATTACACACGTTTTGTCACATGCTACAGATTAAAAGTTTACTCTTAGTACAGGCAAGTCTTGAAAGAAAGTTTTTCCTACAAATTTAGTCTTAGATTTAATCCTAAAAATTCAGACTTAGGTAGAATTCCTCCATGCAGAGGTACCCATATTTATAGATTGTCCATAACCTTTATAACGGAAATTTTCAAAAGAATTCTGTTGTAATAAATATCAACCATTAAATAAGATGAATACTATTATTTCTGAATAGTGGTATAAAATTTATTTTTCGTTTGTGGTAACTTGGCACCATTGACCACAGTAATTTCCGGTGATGAGATAAAATTCTGAAGTTATTTTCATTCATCATCATCATCATCTTCTTCAGGGATTAGGCTGGGAGCCTGTTCCGGCTTCTTGGTCTAACCACCGTTTTCTAGGTCTGCCGCGGTCTCGCTTGCCCTTTGAAATGTAGTAGAAGGCAGCTCTCGGTAGTCTTCCTCGTGTCATACGTCGGACATGATTTTTCCACTTGGTGCGGTATACATCGGTCTTGTCTATGATGGTGAAAACTTTTAATTCTCTTTTAATATCTTCATTTCTAATTTTGTCCATAATTCTACAGCCCTTTAAAGATCGTAGATACCGCATCTCTGCTGCTTGGATCCTGCTTTTCTCTTGGGCACTCAGGGCTTATGCCTCTGAGCCATACAGAAAAGTGGGCACTGCCATAACCTTATAAAACTTCAGCTGTGTTTCTTTTCTCGTTTTTCTTTTTAGAAATCCTATGAGAATGCCATAAATGTGTTGGAATTTTTTGTAGCTTTCTTTAGGAATCATTGTCATAGTCAAAGGTGATGAGTTATTTTCATTGAAAAAAAAAAAAAAAAAAGATTCTGTGACTGACATCTAGAAAATAAATTATGTCTCTTGTAAAAATAGTTCTATGTCGTCCTTATAAGTTTTCTCGTTTCCTTTGACTGCGAGTTTTAGAAATCCCTATCAGAATTCTAGAGCGTTTTCCTGTATTAGTATTATCATGGCCAATTTTTTAAAAAATCTTTGCAAATAAATTCGAACGCAAGAGGCGAGTTTTAGTAGCTATACTTTTGATTTATGACCTAGTTATAGAAATCAAGGGAGAATCTCCTGTAATACAAAGGATTCATGATATTTCTAATATTGTGTCACCATCTAGAAAATTTTAGACTAGAAATTCTCAATAATTTCGTCTATTCAATTTATTTGTTTATCTTGTACGCATAAATGGGAAATCATATTTCCAATTTAGGAATTCAGAAAATAACTATTTCTTCTTTCTAAATGAAGGCAGTATATACACTCACGTTTGTGAAAATTGCAACACCATGAAGGGATTATGCAAATTGAACCAAACTTACAGAAAATGTAAAGAGACGTAAGGCATGCAAATGATTAGAATTACAAAGCGATTGTGCATGCGTGGAACGAGAACTGACTCCTTATCAATCGCTTGTTCTAGGTATATAAAGGACTGTAAAGGAGCATTGAAATCTGTTTATCGGCCTCTGTCTGCGGTAAATGTATCATTGGTGGTCAATATACCTCGTCAAAAGTGGAGAGTGCCATAACAACAACTAACAGAGTTCGTACGAAGCCATATCGTTGGTATGCGAGAGGCTGGATTTTCGTATCGAAAAATCAATCGCAGTCCGCACGCAGTGTAATGCCGCAGCAGTGTTACGTGTTCGGAAGAAATGGACAGAGGAAAATCAAACAAGTCAAAAACCTGGCACGCAATAGAACAACGAAACGAGACGACAGACACCTCATCCGCATGGCTGTGACGGGCCGTACAGCGTCCTCTCGTGTATTAGCACAACGTTGGAGCACGACTACAGGTATTTTGTTGTCTAGCTGCACGGTTCGTAGTCGTTTGTTGTAGCATGAACTGCGTGGAAGGGTTCCTCTACGCAGGATTCCTCTCTCGCTGAATCACAGACGCCTACGACTTCAATGGGCTCAACAACACAGCACGTGGCGCTCTCAGTGGCAACAAATTGTTTTCTCCGATGAATCTCGCTACAATCTGGAGTACAGTGATGGAAGAGTACGCGTCATATGTTACAGAGAGAACGTCTGCTCAAACAGTGTATTATCCAGCGTCATACGGCACAAACGCCTAGCATCAGGGTGTTGGGAGCTATTGGGTATAATTGTCGATCTCATCTAGTGCACATTGCAGGCAACCTCAATAGTGATCGATACACAAGAGAAATTTTGGAGCCAGAGGTCCTTCCTATTCTTCGACGCAATCCGGGTGGCATATTTTGGAACACTGGACCTCGCAGAGCACTGGCGAAACCTATAGGTTTCGCCTATCCCCAAACGCATGTCTTCCGTGAGCATGAGTGTGAGAATGCGTTGAAGGAAAGGCAAGACAATGCTTTTTACTATGAGATTTTTTAAATATAGTTATTTTATTGTCATTTGCTGTGATATTTAGACACACAGAAGGCTTATTTTTTTAATATCCATTTCTTCAAAAATAACACTTTAATATAGCTTTCAAAGATATTAATTTTGATCATGTCACAAAATGAAGTTTATTTTAAAATAAATTTTCTTTGCTTTTTTAAATTTATCAAACTAAGTTTTTTTTTTTTTTTTTTTTTCTTTTAACTTTCATTAATATTTTTAATTTTGTTTTAGTAAATTTTATTTAATAAATGCAAAAAGAATTGATACAAAGTGTGCGATTTTTAAGCTTGACTGATATATATAGTAAAAATGACAAAAATTAACTAGAGTTTTCTGCATTTAAACTGACGCGTAATGACAAAGAGGGTATTAATTTCAGAAATACTGTTTAAACTTGATTAAAAATACAACGGAAGTTTTGATAAAAATTTTAAAACCCAAAGTATGAGAAATTCTATTTAGATGTTTTCTGTAAATATTGAATAACACCATTTCATAATATATATACAAAATATTTTTTAAAAATTTCTCTGGAGAGCTATCACCTGAACTATCCCTGTAAGTCTTAATTTTCTTGACATTAGTTAACGTCATAACGTTAACATAATAAATAAATAAATAAATAAAATAAATTATGACGAGAAAAATTAATAAAATTATCGTACTAAAATAATAATAATAATAATAAATATAAAATTAATTTTATTTTCTTGTTTCAATTCAATTCTCCGATTCGAAATCTATTCAAACTTTCATCGTTTATGGGATTTATATATAACTTTTTATGTTTTGAGCATAATTCTTGAAACTCTTTTCTGCTTATGGTTGTTGCTTATATGACAAACTGCAAAATAGGCAAGCCCATAGACAACAGGAAGGTTTGGAAGTCCCCCTCCCTTTCCGAAATTTGCAAATTTGGGGAATTGTTTTGAGTTATAAATCATTTTTTACACTCAATATTATGTAATAAAGCTTGAAACACCCTCCATCCCACCCCTCCGAAATTTTTTTTCTAGCTATAGCCTTGAAAATTGAGAAGTGCAAATAATTTCGATTCAAATTTGTAAACAAAAATTAATGTTTGGGATAAAAGCGTAATAGTTATTATTGATACTGATGTTATAACAGTATGTAGGTCTGTCGGCAAATTTGTGTATGAGAGAGGAATTTTTTTTTTTTCTGTTTGATTAAAATAAGGTATTAACATTTTCAATACATTTTTAAAATGTTTTCTTTCTGCAATTTACAATCTACAGCAAATAAAACTTTACTGAAAGATTACTTTAATTAAATCCTTTTTACAAGTATTGTATACGTTAAATGTATTCCTTATGTATTAATTTCAGATAGCTTAATTTTATTCCATTATCAAATTTTAAGAAGATTTTGTTTTTAAATATTGACATAAGCTTAAACTTAATGCATAATTTAAGTTTGTAAAAATATTAGACTTTCGAAAATGAATTGTTTAAAAATTGCTTTAATGAAAAGTACATAATATTTTAATGTTATTAAATTACATGTTACTTTTATATATTTTTTAATATGTAAGATATATCTTCTAAAAGTATTTTAGAGTTATTTGAAAACTAATGTAATTTAATATTTTTTATTTTCAACAGTTTGTTTGATCAATTTATTTTTTCTACCTGATAGAACGACAAAATGAAATGTAAAATTTTTGTGATAAATATATCTACCATTATATTACATTAATTACATAAATTACATTGATTTTTTTCCTTCGTAATTTCTTTTATTCTTTTAAAGGAAAAATGTTAGTGCTATGCCATTGACTACAGTCAACAAATAGAAAACGTAGAGAGATGATTAAAATAATGACTATCAAGAAGAAAAAAAAAATCTAAATTAGATGAAGTGTTGTTTTTCAAAATCTTAAAAAAAAAAAAAAAAAAAAAAGAATTTGTTTTTACTCTGAGTTTTAAAGCTTCAAAATTTTAATTTTATTTTTAATCAAGCTATCAAAAATTAAAAAAGTATTTATTTCTGAAGTTAATACTTTATATACATATATACATAATTTACGTTTTATTATTTGACTCACTTTAAAACCTTTATGGGACTTTTTAAAGTCAAGTTTTACAAAAGGAAATTGATCTTTTGCCTATTTTCAAAGCCTTCTCTTCATTAAATGTGGATTCTCTTTTCTGTCCTTTAGGAAGGTGGAGTACCCCCTTAGCTATGCACCTGCTTCATTTTATCATTACGCGTCAGTTTAAATGTAAAGAAATCTTTTATCATTTTTACTATATATGTCAGTCAATTTAAAAATCATACACTTTGTATCAATATTTTTTGTATTTACTAAATAAAATTTACTAAAACAAAATTAAATAAATATTAATGAAAGGAAAAAAAAAAAAAAAAAAAAAGACTTAACTTCGATATAGCTTAAAAGAAATGAAAATTTATAAATCTATTTCCAAATAAACTTTATTTTTATGACATAATCAATATATAGATCTTTCAAAGCTGTACTAAAATGTTGTTTTTTGCAGAAATTGGTATTTAAGAAAATAAGCATTCTGTTTGTCTAAACATCACTGCAAATGAAAACGAAATAACTATATTTAAAAACTCCATAGTAAAAAGCATTATCTTGCCTTTCCTTCAACGCATTCCTAAACTCACACTTACCGAAGACATATTTCTGGCGAAAGCGCGTTTGGCTACATAGGTTTGCGCAAATGCTCTGCACGGTTGAGGGTTCCTAAATATGCTTCCGGGTGTTGTATTTTAGCAGGATAATGCATGTGCATATGTTTCTTAGATTGCACAAGCCTTCTTCAGTGCACAACAGTTTTTGCTTCTTCCATGACCTGCTTATTCCCCGGATATGTCGCCCATCGAGCATGTCTGGGATTCTATTGGTCGGCGACTCGCTCGTACAACTGGTGGGGCGTACAGTAAGATTGAGCCATTTCCCAGGACTACATTCAGAACCTGTATGATTCAATGCCACGACGTGTACATTCTTTCATCGCTCATCGTGGCGGATACAAAAAGTACTAATTTCAGACGTTCTTTTTTTTTTTTTTTTTTTTTTTTTTTTTGTCTTGTACATTTGATTGTTTATTTGAACCACTATCATTTTTATGTGAA
This sequence comes from Salticus scenicus, assembly GCA_963930645.1. NCBI lineage: Eukaryota > Metazoa > Arthropoda > Arachnida > Araneae > Salticidae > Salticus > Salticus scenicus. The sequence continues at coordinate 257,110,746 of OZ005657.1, forward strand.
ATAAATTTCATTAATTTCTGACAATTATTTCATGGTGTTGCAATTTCCACAATCATGAGTGTATATATTTTTTTCTTCGTGTTTGCATTGAATTGTCATCGATTATAGATTTACGCATAAAATGTAACCAAAATCGCTTCAGTGGTGATGCATTGAAATGAATCACAAGATTTGACACAGACAGGCAGAAATTTGCACCTGGTACCTGCTCATGTTCAGATTGATACCTGAAAACTCTTGCGCATTATAATGTCATTGTCTACGGTCAAATGTCCTTAATTTGAGTAAAATCGGTTCAGCAGACAAGCACTATAAACACAGAGAAAAAAATTATATACTGCTTCCATCTACAATGAATAAGTAGTCGTTTTCTAAACAATAAACTAGAAATATAGATTTACCAGCTATGCATATAAGGTAAACAACCTGAATAGACAATATGATTCAGAATTTTTATTTTTAGTCTATACTTTTCTAGATGACGAAACAATATTATGAATATTATGAACATTACGAATTCTTAGTATTTCGAGAAATTCTCGCTAGATTTTCTAGAATTTGATCATAAACCAAGATTATAGTTAATAAAACACGCCTCTTGAGTTCGCATTTAGTTGCAGAGATTTTTAAATAAGTTTGACCACGATAGTATAAGACAAAGATCTAGAATTCTAATAAAGGTTTTTAGAACTCGCTAGAAAAGGGAACTAGAATTAAAAGGATGACATGGAACTATATTTATTAGAGACACAATTTAGTTTCTAGATGTCAGTCACAGAAATTTTTTCAGTGAATGAGTTGGAATGAGTTTTTTCAGTGAATGAGTTTAGTCCCTAGAACATGTCCCTGTTGAGATACAGCCTTGAAAATGCTTGCATGTTGAATTGGCATTGATGAACTCGTATGCAAACTTCAGTTTCATCGGATAGGTAGTGGATTAAAATTCGCTTGAAAAATTTGACTCTGACAAACAACAAACGAAGTTAAATAAAAACGTACAAAATCGCGTTTATTTTTGTCAAAAATAAAGCCAAACTATAAGAAAACAAACCATTGTTTCTTCTATTCACGAATAAAATTCATTACAAAATTACTTCATTTTTAAAGTCATACCTAACTATGCAGTTCTGTATATACGTAATTTTGTAATGCTCTATAAATATATTATTCTATTGTATCGTTAATTAATGCCATGTATTTTTCGGAACATATAGTACAATAACAAAAATTACAATTTCATGTGATTTTCGCTAATATGTATTAATAATAATAATAATAATAAATAAGACTTTAAGATTGGACATTGTGATTATTTTCGAAATCATCTCATGAAAACATGGTAGAACGTGTAAGTCGCACACTAACGAAGCAAAGCGGAATTTGTCTGAAAACTGGTATAAAATATATCCTATATAATATTAGATTCTAGAAAACAAGGAATCTACATGAAAGTAGATAGCTTGTTTGAATGATAATTCCCACTGGAAATCACTTAAGCAAAATGCTTTCAAGGCATTCTAAAATGAAAAATCACTGCGAGGTTTATTTCCGTATTGTTCGTGTTGAAATTCTAAACATATTTTGCTATACATAATTCGAAATTAGGTATATACTAGGTTTTTGCAAAACTAGTATATAACTTTTTGCAAAAAATTCATAATTAAATATTTCATAAAAACAACAAAAATATATGTGTGTATTTAAAGTTACTGAATTTAACCAAAATTAGAGAATATTTTTTAGTTTAAAAAATAAATAAATAACACTTCTAAACATTTCTAACAGTTCGGATTTTTCTTTTCTTTTTTTGAAGTAAAATATACAAGATATTGGAGAAGTTTGGTACTTAAACAGGTTCAAAAATAAAATAAATAATTAATTAAAATAAAATAAAACTATCAACAAATGTATTTTTGCCAAATCTGAAAAATATTGTCACGCTGATGTAAAGAATTTACAAAGATAATTCCAAGAATAAACTAAACGTATTAATACGAAGTAACTTATAGCACAGTTCAATAAAAAACTCACGACACTTTGCAGGAGGTGACAATTATGGAATTAAATAACGTTCTAGAATTACTTATTTCGATTAATAAAGAATCTTCTACACTTAAAATTTGAAACAGTAAAACTATTGGAAATCATTTGTCTTAAGTCTTATGCAAATTTGCTACGAAAAATAAGCAGAGATATTAAAAAATTAATTTTATATATACGTTTTAACCGTTAATTTATTTAATTCACTGGTATATTAACGATTTCTAACACTTTTTCTGAAATAAAAATATTCATTTTAAATTTTTGTCGCGAAATGAAACAATTAATATATATATATATATATATAGAATAAATATGGAGAATTTTTTAACTGAGAAAGACTGTAAATTTACAGAGATTCGTATAAACATTTCATTAAATTTAAGGAAATTTTTTACAGTGCAGAATTTCTTAGGGCATAAATAAAATTTAAATAATAACGAATCACAGTTGGGGCCGCGGTAGCCCAGTCGGTAGAGCGCCGGTCTCGTAATTGGAAGGTTGCGGGTTCGGTACTCTAGCCGGCCAAAGACCGTCGTGT